>CM068365.1:2737701-2815201 GCA_034769755.1 Odontamblyopus lacepedii | reverse complement strand
ACAACAACATAATTAAATATCATTAAAACATACAGTTAAAGTGGGACAGTATTTAATTAATTGATTGTATTTAGTCTTGTATTTTATTAGGATTTAGTATTTATTGTTTTAGTATTTTAACTGACTGATTGTATTTATTTGACCTACAATTAACTCTCAGCTAATCTTGTTATAGTTCCATAAGAGGGACAAATCTGCTTGTAGTTCCAGTTCCAGCTAAAGTCAGGAAAACACTGTGTGACTTTTGGCCCTTTTTGAGCCAATTTTTTCTTGTGCAACTGTTTTTGGGATTGAGTTTTGGCTTTGGCTTGGGTGGCCAGCCTATTCTGTCATCCCTTCATTCCGACACTATCCGCTATTACGACATGTGTTTATTTAGACGTGCTGGTTTTCCAACACTTTTAGGTATCGCTATTCCGACACGTCGTTTATTTTTTTGAAAGAGTTGCTATCGTCTACCCAGACACGTCTCTCGCTGTCCATGGTGCTGGGTGACGTGTTCGGTCACCCCGCACACATCAGCGCGATAACACATTTTAAATCTAAAGAACCAATTAATCCCTCAGGATCAGCTCCCGATCGGCAATCGTAGGTCAAGAATATCAAACCTATTTAAATCCAGTCGCCTCTCGTGAGGGTTTCACTGCTGAAGTCGTTCGTACAGTGTGAGAACATGAATCGTGAGCTGTGAACTTTAACCCTCGAAGACCTATGACATCGTATGACTCAGAGGAATATCTTTTCTATAACTGCGCAGAACTTTGTAACGGTAAAAGACAGAAACGTCCTTTTCCCCTCTGAAAGTGCAGACACAGAGGTTTCCGTACATTTCTGCGGCTTTATCCTACGTCACACTCACGCTGTGTGATGACGTGAGCAAAACGAGTGTCCAACAGGAACTTTGTTTTCTGCCAAACTCATGCGCTCCGTCCATTTTGATCAAAGAGTGAAGTGAGTCAAGATGATCGACTCCTCTTGAGCGTGTATGTTTAGAACAACTGACAACTTTTTTTGTTTTTAGGGCAATAAGGTGATTTTTAATTGACGTACAGACTTAGGCCCTAAATTAAGCATTTTTTATGTCCAAAAAGTTGTTTCTACATGTTTGCTGTTTGTTTTGTATAAAAGAGTGAATTTTATTTTCTGTTTTTTTTTTTCATCTCTATTTCTGGTCCTGTAGCTTTTCTCACAGCCTCATGACACAACTACAGCAGCAGATTGTGAAATAACAGGTTGGACTGAACAAAAGGAGGTAGAACACTTCATTAGGGGTAAAAGGGGCCGTTTTAAAAGCAACATTAAGACGAGGGGAGGAGAAATGTACTAAAATTGCCCTTAGGTCTTCGGGGGTTAAACCTTGAGATGTGGTCGTACAGTTTGAGCTGGAGCTGAGTGAAACCTTTGAAAATATCACAGTGTGCGCCCGGTTTAAGTCAGGCTGTGCTGAAATGAAGCTCAGATTAAAGTCTAACAGAGCTTCAGACAGAGCAGTGCCTACAGTTAGCATCACGCGCTCAGTACATGTTGTAAAGTACGAGGAAAGGCGCGGTCACCTGTGCGCGCCTGCTTCCCGAGGCCGCGCGGCGTGAGGCGGGCGATGGCGGCGGTGACGGCGGGCAGCGTGGTGTGGTCGCTCAGGCTGAACTCGGTGTTCTGGCGCAGGGCGAAGGAGGCCACGCCCACTCGCGTCTGCTCCGCCCCCACGGTGAAGGCGGCGGCGGCGGCGGAGAGCAGCGACTTCACGTGCTGCAGTTTGGACGGATCCGCGCCCCGAGACACGTCCAAGAGGAAGAGCAGGTCCACCGCCGCGCCCGCCGAGCATTCTGGGAAAAACACGAAGAACACGTTACAACACAGGCTAGAACACATTCATCACATTTATTAAAGACTGCGTTAAAACAAAAAACAGAGTCTTTTTGAGTAACAGAGCTTCAGACAGAGCAGTGCCTTCAGTTAGCGTCACGCCCCAGGGGAATGTGGATTCTTCGAGCTCAGAGTTTTTGTTTGTTTGTTTGTTCTTCTGGTTTTAACGATCGAAACAGACACATGTTCAACACTTCCCCCAAGTGTTCAACACCTGTGGACCAGACCGGGACTAAACCAGGACTAAACCAGGACTAAACCAGGACTAAACCAGGACCAGACCAGGACTAAACCAGGACTAAACCAGGACCAGACCAGGACTAAACCAGGACTAAACCAGGGATAAACCAGGACCAGACCAGGACTAAACCAGGACTAAACCAGGACTAAACCAGGACTGAACCAGGACCAGACCAGGACTAAACCAGGACTAAACCAGGACTAAACCAGGACTAAACCAGGACTAAACCAGGACCAGACCAGGACTAAACCAGGACTAAACCAGGACTAAACCAGGACTAAACCAGGGATAAACCAGGACCAGACCAGGACTAAACCAGGACTAAACCAGGGCTAAACCAGGACTAAACCAGGACTAAACCAGGGATAAACCAGGACTAAACCAGGACTAAACCAGGACTAAACCAGGGATAAACCAGGACCAGACCAGGACTAAACCAGGACTAAACCAGGGATAAACCAGGACCAGACCAGGACTAAACCAGGACTAAACCAGGACCAGACCGGGACTAAAACAGGACTAAACCAGGACTAAACCAGGACTAAACCAGGACCAGACCAGGACTAAACCAGGACTAAACCAGGGATAAACCAGGACCAGACCAGGACTAAACCAGGACTAAACCAGGACCAGACCGGGACTAAAACAGGACTAAACCAGGACTAAACCAGGACTAAACCAGGACTAAACCAGGGCTAGACCAGCACTAAACCAGGGCTAAACCAGGGCTCAACCAGGACTAAACCAGGACTAAACCAGGACTACTAAACTGGACCAAAACCAAGACCTGATTTAAACCCATGATCCTGGAGCCACTTCTGCCGAAAGACTCATTAAGGACCAGGTCTGGACCAGGATCAAGAGCCTGGAGCCGGTAGTAAAGGACCTAATCCAGCCTTGGACCTGAATCAAGACCAGAGAGTAAATCCAAAACCCTGGAGGCTTAAATCTGGAACAGCACCAGACCCGGACTAAACCAGGACTCAACCAAGACCTGGACTCAAACCCAGTTCCTGGACTCTTTATTACAGACTCCCACGGCTGGATCAGGACCAGGGACGAAATCCAAAATCTTAAAGCCATTTTTATATAACCCTAAAACTCAGACCTGCAACAGCACCAGACCAGGACTAAACCAGGACCAGATCAAAACTAAACCAGGACTAAACCAGGATTAAACCAGAACTAAACCAGGACTAAACCAGGACCAGATCAAAACTAAACCAGGACTAATCCAGGATTAAACCAGAACTAAACCAGGACTAAACCAGGACCAGATCAAAACTAAACCAGGACTAAACCAGGATTAAACCAGAACTAAACCAGGACTAAACCAGGACCAGATCAAAACTAAACCAGGACTAAACCAGGATTAAACCAGAACTAAACCAGGACTAAACCAGGACCAGATCAAAACTAAACCAGGACTAATCCAGGATTAAACCAGAACTAAACCAGGACTAAACCAGGACCAGATCAAAACTAAACCAGGACTAAACCAGGATTAAACCAGAACTAAACCAGGACTAAACCAGGACCAGATCAAAACTAAACCAGGACTAAACCAGGACCAGATCAAAACTAAACCAGGATTAAACCAGGATTAAACCAGAACTAAACCAGATCTAAACCAGGACCAGACCAAAACTAGACCAGCACTAAACCAGGATTAAACCAAAACTAAACCAGGACTAAACCAGGACCAGATCAAGACTTAACCAGGACTAAACCAGGATTAAACCAGGACTAAACCAGGACCAGATCAAGACTAAACCAGGACTAAACCAGGATTAATCCAGAATTAAACCCAAACTAAACAAGATCTAAACAAGGACTTAACCTGAACTAAACAGGATTTAAACCAGGACTAAACCAAGACTAAATCAAGACTAAACCAGAACTAAACCAGGACTAAACCAGGACCAGACCAGGACTAAACCAGGACTAAACCAGAACTAAACCAGATCTAAACGAGGACTAAAACAGGACTAAACCCGAACTAAACCAGATCTAAACCAGGATTAAACCAGAACTAAACCCAAACTAAACCAGATCTAAACTAGGACTAGACCAGGATTAAACCGGGACTAAACCAGGACTAAACCAAATCTAACCCAGGACTAGAGCAGAAGTAAGCCTGGACTAAACCAGAACTAAACTAGAGCTAAACAAGGACTAAACCAAAACTAAACCAGATTTAAACCAGGACTAATGCAGGACTAGACCAGGATTAAACCAAAACTAAACCAGGACTAAATACTTGGACTGAACCAAGATTTAACCAGGACTAAATTAGGTCTAAACCATGACTAAACTTGACTAAACCAGATTCAAACCAGGTCTGAACCAGGACTAGCCCCAGATCCTAGACTAATCGACCTCCGTGTGTCAGATCTGGACCGTGGACTGGACCCAGATCTGGTCCGTGCGAGGACCTGATCCGCAGCTGCAGCAGAGTCCCCAGAGACTCAGTGTTTAGAGTTTAATAAATGTGCAGAAGTTATCGGATCAGACGAGGACACTCGAGACTCTTTAAAACCGGGAAACGTCGCGCTGGGGGGTCCTATGTGTTTCTATGGTGGAATGTTCCACAGTTACCATGGAGACACAGTGATCGTAATTTTATGTGACTTGTTTGACAGCACAGATCAGAGCACGTGGTTTAGTTCAGGCTAAATCAGCTCTTGTGTTCAAACAAAGCTCAGATTAAAGTCTAAGGTGAGTGACAGAGCTTCAGACAGAGCAGTGCCCACAGTTAGCGTCACAGCCCCGGGGAATGATGCTGAAATCAGCTGCAAAGGTCCAACGGGGATTTGATCAGCACTGTTTTAACTCTGGCTGCGCTCACACTTGTCATTTTTTGGTCCAAGTTTTAGCCACGTTTGAGTCCAAATGAAGACTCGGTCTGGTCCTTTTCTAGTCCAGATTTAGTCCAGATTTAGACCCACTGGTGATGTCATGATTGTGCAAGAGTTCACCAGGGAAATAGTTCACCACCAGGAGAAGAGTTCTCCAGGAGAAGAATTCACCACCAGGACAAGAATTCACCACCAGGACAAGAGTTTACCACCAGGAGAAGAGTTTACCACCAGGAGAAGAGTTCACCACCAGGAGAAGAGTTCACCAGGGAAATAGTTCACCACAGGAGAAGAGTTCTCCAGGAGAAGAGTTCACCACCAGGACAAGAGTTCACCACCAGGACAAGAGTTCACCACCAGGAGAAGAGTTTACCACCAGGACAAGAGTTCACCACCAGGAGAAGAGTTTACCACCAGGAGAAGAGTTCACCACCAGGAGAAGAATTCACCACCAGGACAAGAGTTCACCACCAGGACAAGAGTTTACTACCAGGAGAAGAGTTTACCAACAGGAGAAGAGTTTACCACCAGGAGAAGAGTTTACTACCAGGAGAAGAGTTTACCAACAGGAGAAGAGTTTACCACCAGGAGAAGAGTTTACTACCAGGAGAAGAGTTCACCAGGACAAGAGTTCACCACCAGGAGAAGAGTTTACCACCAGGAGAAGAGTTCACCACCAGGAGAAGAGTTCACCACCAGGAGAAGAGTTCTCCAGGAGAAGAGTTCACCACCAGGACAAGAGTTCACCACCAGGACAAGAGTTCACCACCAGGAGAAGAGTTCACTAGGAGAAGAGTTCACCACCAGGAGAAGAGTTTACCACCAGGAGAAGAGTTCACCAGGAGAAGAGTTCACCACCAGGAGAAGAGTTCACCAGGAGAAGAGTTCTCCAGGGTAAGAGTTCATCACCAGGGCAAGAGTTCATCACCAGGGCAAGAGTTCACCAGGAGAAGAGTTCACCACCAGGAGAAGAGTTCACCAGGACAAGAGTTCATGAGGACAAGAGTTCACCAGGGCAAGAGTTCACCACCAGGGCAAGAGTTCACCACCAGGAGAAGAGTTCATCACCAAGGAACATGTTCACCAGGAGAAGAGTTCACCAGGAGAAGAGTTCACCAGGACTGGGCAACATGACCAAAAGGTGTGACAAATTGCTGATTGAATTTCATGATTTCATTTTTTTTTCTCTTTAAAAACAAATACATTTTTTTTCAGTTTTAATTTCCTGAACAGAACAGAGACTTTGAATCCGTCCCATTTGCTCCTCCAAACCACATGTTTCTCTGACAGAGGCCTGGCTGCAGCGCTGCACTCAAAACTAAAAACCCCAAAAAACTATGTCTTTGAGTGTCCAGAAAAGCACTGTGTAAAACTGAGACATGATTATGATTATGGTTATTATGATTATTATCATTATTAACACCAGAGCTGATCACCGGAGGTTTTTAAAGCTCTTATCTGACGTAACACTGACTCCTGTGAGCTTTAAACCGTGTTCCTCCTCACAAACACAAACCTGGAGTTATGTTTCGCTTCATTCATTAGTTGAGTTCGGTTCAGTTGCACCAAAACAGCTTTTTCAGTTCCGATACCGATATTTTGGCTTTAAATATCTGTCGATACCCGATATTAATGGAGACCAGCGCAGGAAGGGAAATGGTTCTTATTACACGAGAGATCCGCTTGTGTGATGCAGCTGCTGTTTATGCTTCACAGGACGAGCGAATGAAAGTTTCAGGTCCAAACAGTCCTCACAGTGGAGTTAAATCTTCTCTTTAGACACACTTTTACTCTCTGGTTTTTAACACCACGTGACTTGTGTGGTCCTCTGTGGCTTTTATTTATTTTATTTGATTAATTTTTAAATAATTTTTCGCTTTATGCATTTTAACACTTTTTATTTAATGTTTTTTTTTTTTTTATATAATTTACTGTCTTTTATTGTCTTAGTGCAGCACTTTGGAATCTGCAGCACTTTGGAATCTGTCGTGTTTATAAAATGTGACAGAAATAAAGTGAACTGTATTGAAATTTTTAAAGACTATGAGATGTTCTAGGACAAAGTTGGCGTTTATATTCAATACCAGGATCAGTGCATTCCTAATTTCAGTCTAATCTGCAAAGCTCGAAATGCTCGGTTCCACCTTGGGATGTCATGAAGATGTATTTTTCGAGGTAACAGCTCCTTTTACCGTGTGTTCAGTTTGAGAGAAAAAAAAACTGCAGCGTTTGTGACTTAAACGAGTGAATGAAACAAAAAAAAACAACAACTCCGGGTCTGTCTGTGACGAGGAAACGACATTAGAACAGATCATAAAATAAATAAACCACAGAAAATAAATAGTAAATAATAAAGCGTACTTACTGACGGCTTCTGAAGGTGGCGGTCTCCTGGGAGTCTCACTGCTGCCCCCGCTGGGCTGCACTGGAACAACAGCGGCACAGAAACAGGATCAGAAACGAGAGAAGCGAGTGAAGCGGGATTAAAGGGGAACTCGAGCACGTACGGAGCGAAAGACTCGATCGTCGACTCCAGAAGCGACAAGTGAGGATCGACTACTGACGGTGAAGAAGAAGAGAAACTGAAAGTTGTTGAAAGAAAATGGTTCGGGAATGTTATTTTTTTTTTAGCGTTTTTCAAAAAATATAATTCACTCGTAAATAATCGGCGATCGAGTCTTTTGGGCTTTGGTGCAGTGGGAAATCAGCAGAGGGAAGTGTGAGGTGCTTATAAAGTTGTTTTCTAACGTTTCCAGACACTAATGAGTGAACCAGAGCGTTTGGTTTGTTAGACTCGTGGCTGTTGTCAGATGGGTTAAAGTGGAGTTAAGCTTCTTCAGTTTTACGTGGAAGTTCAGAACTTGCCCCCATCACTGCACGAGTTTGTTGCCTTGACAGACTCACTTCTGACAGAATTCCACCTCCTCTAGAAACGGACTTTAGCTTCAGACGTGCCGGAGTTCAATATTAACGTCCGCAGTGACCCACAGGCCGCAGAGGCCTCGAGGTTCAGCGCTGACCTCAGAGTTCGGGTTTCTGATTTGAGGAGAAACCTCTGACCTCGTGTTTGGAGGCGTCTGAGAGTTTGGTTTATGATTTGAGGAGAAACTGAAGATGTGAGTGCGTCAGGCCTCCGTCCCACTGCAGCATCCATCTGTTTAAGAGATCAGGCGGAGCAGAGCACATGACGTCAGGGCCAGTCAATGTGCAGTGGTTTAACACTTACACTTCAACTGGGATAGTACAAATACTACTACTACTACTACTGCAAATACTACTACTACTGCTACTGCTACTACTACTACTGCTACTGCTACTACTACTACTGCTACTGCTACTGCTACTGCAAATACTACTACTACTACTACTACTGCAAATACTACTACTACTGCTGCCGCTACGCTTGCTACTGCTGCTGCTGCTGCCAACCAGCAGCTGCTGCTACTAGCAGCTGCTGCTGCTGCGGGTGCTGCTGCAGCTGCTGCTGCAACCTTAGATTGCTGCTGCTGCGCAGCGGATTAGCTTGCCAACAGCGGCTTAGCTGCTGCAACAGCAGCAGCAACAGCAGCAGCGGCTGCTGCTGCGAGATTAACAAGCAACAGCAGCTGCAGCGCGGATGCTGCAACAGCAGCTTAACGCTTGCAACTGCTTGCGGGTGCGCAGCGGGTTAACAGCAACAGCAACAATGCTGCCGGATTAACAAGCAGCAGCAGCAGCAGCAGCAGCAGCAGCGTGCTGGTGCGCAACAGCAACAGCAACGCGCTTGGATTAACAGCAACAACTTGCTTGGATTAACTGCAGCAACGCGCGGATTAACAGCGCTGGATGCTGCAGCAACAACAGCAGCGCGGATGCTGCTAGCAACAGCAGCAACGCTGCTTAGCAGCAGCGGCAGCCAGCAGCAGCAAGCAGCGGCAGCTGGGTGCGCAACAACAAACGCTTAACGGGTGCTTAACCGCTTAGCAAGCAACGCTTAGCTTGGATGCGCTTAACCTTAGCAGCCAGCGCAGCAAGCAACGCTTGTAGCTAGCGGCAGCAAGCAACCAGCAGCAGCAGCAAGCGGCAGCTGCCTTAGCTGCGGCTTAACCTTCTTAGCCAGCTGACGCCAACCAGCTTAACTGCTGCTTAACAGCGGCAGCTTAGCAACAGTGCTGCTGCGCCTTAGCTTAGCAGCAGCGCTGCAGCTGCTTAAGCAACCTTAACGCAGCGGCGGCAATAACTAACTGCAGCTTGCCCACTAAGCAACAGCATAGCTTAACTAGCTTGATAACCTTACTGCAGCAATAGCAGCTTGCTGCTGCTTAGCAGCAGCCTTGCCTTAGTGCTGCTGCTTGCTATAAGCAGCGCAGCAGCAACGCTTAGCATACTGCAGCCAGCTATTTGCTTAAGCCTTACAACCTTAAGCAGCTTAATAGCAGCGGCTTAGCTAGCCTTAACCTTAACCAACGCTTAAATATTACCAGCTGCTGCTTGGCTAGCAGCGCTTATGCTTAACGCTGCTTAGCAGCTTAGCTATTAGCGGCAAGCTTAGCAGCCTTAGCGCGCCTGCTGCTGCTTAACCAGCAGCTAACCTATTATGCTAGCAACCTTAAGCAGCTGCAGCAGCAGCAGCAGCCTTGGCGGCAGCGCACAGCAGCTTGGATTAGCAGCAGCAGCGCTTAGCAACTTGCTTGCTTGGCAGCGGCAACAGCGGCAGCGCTGCTGCGCAGCAACCTTGCTGCTGCTAGCAGCAACAACGCTTGCAGCAGCAGCTTAGCGGCATTGCTGCAGCCAGCAGCTGCACGGCTGCAGCTGCAGCAGTGCTGCTTAGCTGCAACAGCTAGCAGCTGCTTGCTGCTGCTGCAGCAGCAACGCTGCTGCAGCTGCTGCAGCTTAGCAACTTAACTGCTACTGCTGCTGCTTAGCTGCTTAACAGCGGCGGCAGCCTTGCTACTACTGCTACGCCTGTTGAGTTGCTGCTATTACTTGCTACTACTGCTACTACTGTTAGTACTACTACAGCTACTCCTCCTCCTTTAGCCGTCCTGCTGCCGTCCTTCATAGTCGTCTCATGTTCGTCTCATGTTCGTCTCATGTTCGTCTCATGTTCGTCTCATGTTCGTCTCATGTTCGTCTCATGTTCGCCTCATGTTCGCCTCATGTTCGCCTCATGTTCGCCTCATGTTCGCCTCATGTTCGTCTCATGTTCGTCTCATGTTCGCCTCATATTCGCCTCATATTCGCCTCATGTTCGTCTCATATTCGCCTCATGTTCGCCTCATGTTCGCCTCATGTTCGCCTCATGTTCGCCTCATGTTCGCCTCATGTTCGCCTCATGTTCGTCTCATGTTCGCCTCATATTCGCCTCATATTCGTCTCATATTCGCCTCATGTTTGTCTCATGTTCGTCTCATGTTCGTCTCATGTTCGCCTCATGTTCGCCTCATGTTCGCCTCATGTTCGCCTCATGTTCGCCTCATGTTCGCCTCATATTCGTCTCATATTCGTCTCATGTTTGTCTCATGTTCGTCTCATGTTCGCCTCATATTCGTCTCATATTCGTCTCATGTTTGTCTCATGTTCGTCTCATATTCGTCTCATATTTGTCTCATATTGGTCTCATGTTCGCCTCATATTCGTCTCATATTCGTCTCATATTCGTCTCATATTCGTCTCATGTTCGCCTCATATTCGTCTCATGTTCGTCTCATATTCGTCTCATGTTCGTCTCATGTTCGCCTCATGTTCGTCTCATATTCGTCTCATATTCGTCTCATGTTCGCCTCATGTTCGCCTCATATTGGCCTCATGTTCGCCTCATGTTCGTCTCATGTTCGTCTCATGTTCGTCTCATATTCGTCTCATATTCGTCTCATATTCGTCTCATGTTCGTCTCATATTCGTCTCATGTTCGTCTCATGTTCGTCTCATATTCGTCTCATATTCGTCTCATATTCGTCTCATGTTCGTCTCATATTCGTCTCATGTTCGTCTCATATTCGTCTCATGTTCGTCTCATATTCGTCTCATATTCGTCTCATATTCGTCTCATGTTCGCCTCATGTTCGCCTCATATTCGCCTCATGTTCGCCTCATGTTCGTCTCATGTTCGTCTCATGTTCGTCTCATGTTCGTCTCATGTTCGTCTCATGTTCGTCTCATGTTCGTCTCATGTTCGTCTCATATTCGTCTCATATTCGTCTCATATTCGTCTCATATTCGTCTCATATTCGTCTCATATTCGTCTCATATTGGTCTCATATTGGTCTCATATTGGTCTCATGTTCGCCTCATGTTCGTCTCATATTGGTCTCATATTGGTCTCATATTGGTCTCATGTTCGCCTCATGTTCGCCTCATGTTCGTCTCATGTTCGTCTCATGTTCGTCTCATATTTGTCTCATATTCGTCTCATGTTCGTCTCATATTCGTCTCATGTTCGTCTCATATTGGTCTCATATTCGTCTCATATTCGCCTCATATTCGTCTCATATTGGTCTCATATTCGTCTCATATTCGCCTCATATTCGTCTCATATTCGTCTCATATTCGTCTCATATTGGTCTCATGTTCGTCTCATATTCGTCTCATATTCGTCTCATATTGGTCTCATATTGGTCTCATATTCGCCTCATATTCGTCTCATGTTCGTCTCATATTCGTCTCATGTTCGTCTCATGTTCGTCTCATATTCGTCTCATATTGGTCTCATATTGGTCTCATGTTCGCCTCATATTCGTCTCATATTCGTCTCATGTTCGCCTCATGTTCGCCTCATGTTCGCCTCATGTTCGTCTCATGTTCGTCTCATATTCGTCTCATATTCGTCTCATGTTCGTCTCATGTTCGTCTCATGTTCGTCTCATATTCGTCTCATATTCGTCTCATATTCGTCTCATATTCGTCTCATGTTCGTCTCATATTCGTCTCATATTGGTCTCATATTGGTCTCATGTTCGTCTCATGTTCGTCTCATATTCGTCTCATGTTCGCCTCATGTTCGCCTCATATTCGTCTCATATTCGCCTCATGTTCGCCTCATGTTCGTCTCATGTTCGTCTCATGTTCGTCTCATATTCGTCTCATATTCGTCTCATATTCGTCTCATATTCGTCTCATGTTCGTCTCATGTTCGTCTCATGTTCGTCTCATGTTCGTCTCATATTCGTCTCATATTCGTCTCATATTCGTCTCATGTTCGTCTCATGTTCGTCTCATATTCGTCTCATATTCGTCTCATATTCGTCTCATGTTCGTCTCATATTCGTCTCATGTTCGTCTCATATTCGTCTCATATTCGTCTCATATTCGTCTCATATTCGTCTCATATTCGTCTCATGTTCGTCTCATATTCGTCTCATATTCGTCTCATATTCGTCTCATATTCGTCTCATGTTCGTCTCATGTTCGTCTCATGTTCGTCTCATATTCGTCTCATGTTCGCCTCATGTTCGCCTCATATTCGTCTCATATTCGCCTCATGTTCGCCTCATGTTCGTCTCATGTTCGTCTCATGTTCGTCTCATATTTGTCTCATATTCGTCTCATATTCGCCTCATATTCGTCTCATGTTCGTCTCATGTTCGTCTCATGTTCGCCTCATGTTCGTCTCATATTCGTCTCATATTCGTCTCATATTCGTCTCATGTTCGTCTCATGTTCGTCTCATATTCGTCTCATATTCGCCTCATATTCGTCTCATGTTCGTCTCATGTTCGTCTCATGTTCGCCTCATGTTCGTCTCATATTGGTCTCATATTCGCCTCATATTCGTCTCATGTTCGTCTCATGTTCGTCTCATGTTCGTCTCATGTTCGTCTCATATTCGTCTCATATTCGTCTCATATTCGTCTCATATTCGTCTCATGTTCGTCTCATGTTCGTCTCATGTTCGTCTCATGTTCGCCTCATGTTCGTCTCATATTCGTCTCATATTCGTCTCATATTCGTCTCATGTTCGTCTCATATTCGTCTCATGTTCGTCTCATATTGGTCTCATATTCGTCTCATATTCGCCTCATATTCGTCTCATATTGGTCTCATATTCGTCTCATATTCGCCTCATATTCGTCTCATGTTCGTCTCATGTTCGTCTCATGTTCGTCTCATATTCGTCTCATATTCGTCTCATATTCGTCTCATGTTCGTCTCGTATTCGTCTCGTATTCGTCTCATATTCGCCTCATATTCGTCTCATGTTCGCCTCATGTTCGTCTCATGTTCGTCTCATGTTCGTCTCATATTCGTCTCATATTGGTCTCATATTGGTCTCATATTCGCCTCATATTCGTCTCATATTCGTCTCATATTCGTCTCATATTGGTCTCATATTGGTCTCATATTCGCCTCATATTCGTCTCATGTTCGTCTCATATTCGTCTCATGTTCGTCTCATGTTCGTCTCATATTCGTCTCATATTGGTCTCATATTGGTCTCATGTTCGTCTCATATTCGTCTCATATTCGTCTCATATTGGTCTCATATTGGTCTCATATTCGCCTCATATTCGTCTCATGTTCGTCTCATATTCGTCTCATGTTCGTCTCATGTTCGTCTCATATTCGTCTCATATTGGTCTCATATTGGTCTCATGTTCGCCTCATATTCGTCTCATATTCGTCTCATGTTCGCCTCATGTTCGCCTCATGTTCGCCTCATGTTCGTCTCATGTTCGTCTCATGTTCGTCTCATATTTGTCTCATATTCGTCTCATGTTCGTCTCATGTTCGTCTCATGTTCGTCTCATATTCGTCTCATATTTGTCTCATATTCGTCTCATATTGGTCTCATGTTCGTCTCATATTCGTCTCATATTGGTCTCATATTGGTCTCATGTTCGTCTCATGTTCGTCTCATATTCGTCTCATGTTCGCCTCATGTTCGCCTCATATTCGTCTCATATTCGCCTCATGTTCGCCTCATGTTCGTCTCATGTTCGTCTCATATTTGTCTCATATTCGTCTCATATTCGCCTCATATTCGTCTCATGTTCGTCTCATGTTCGTCTCATGTTCGCCTCATGTTCGTCTCATATTCGTCTCATATTCGCCTCATATTCGTCTCATGTTCGTCTCATGTTCGTCTCATATTCGTCTCATATTCGCCTCATATTCGTCTCATGTTCGTCTCATATTCGTCTCATGTTCGTCTCATGTTCGTCTCATATTCGTCTCATATTCGTCTCATATTGGTCTCATGTTCGTCTCATGTTCGCCTCATATTCGTCTCATATTCGTCTCATATTCGTCTCATGTTCGTCTCATATTCGTCTCATATTGGTCTCATGTTCGTCTCATATTGGTCTCATGTTCGCCTCATATTCGTCTCATATTCGTCTCATATTCGTCTCATGTTCGCCTCATGTTCGCCTCATATTCGCCTCATGTTCGCCTCATGTTCGTCTCATGTTCGTCTCATGTTCGTCTCATATTCGTCTCATATTCGTCTCATATTCGTCTCATGTTCGTCTCGTATTCGTCTCGTATTCGTCTCATATTCGCCTCATATTCGTCTCATGTTCGCCTCATGTTCGTCTCATGTTCGTCTCATGTTCGTCTCATATTGGTCTCATGTTCGTCTCATATTGGTCTCATATTCGCCTCATATTCGTCTCATATTCGTCTCATATTCGTCTCATATTCGTCTCATGTTCGTCTCATGTTCGTCTCATGTTCGTCTCATATTCGCCTCATATTCGTCTCATGTTCGTCTCATGTTCGTCTCATGTTCGTCTCATGTTCGTCTCATATTCGTCTCTTATTCGTCTCGCCTCGTGTGTGTTCCGGACGAGCGTGTTTCTCGTCTCAGTATTTTCGTGTTTATGTCGTTCTTTGATTCGGGTCCAAATATTTCTGCGATAAACAAAAGGAAAGTGGTTCACACACAGTTCTGCTCCTGACCCCGTGACCTGGAGTTTCCTCTGAGCGTCTGAGCGACTTTCATATTTATACTTTTACTCATGATTCGAGGATTTTCTCACATGAACTTGTGATTTTCTGGTGAGTTTAGGACATGAGAGAAATGAGGAGGGGCAGACGAGGACTTTGTTAAACGATAATGTCACTTCCGGTCGGGGGAGGGGCCGAGTCGTTGTTTTGTAAATCTCAAGGAAGTCTGAAGTCTTTGACCTCGAGTCCGAGTCAAATCCCAGACGGGAAAGTCCAAGTCGAGTCTCGAGTCTTGAGTCAAGACCAAGTCAAATCCAAGGTGAGTCTCAAATCACTGCCCCGTAAATCCAATCAAGTCCAATTCAAGTCCAAGTCGAGTCTCAAGTCACTGGCCCATAAGTCCAAGTCAAGTCCAAGTTCGTCCAAGTCAAGTCCAAGTCTCGAATCACTGGTCCCTAAGTCCAAGTCAAGTCCAAGTCAAGTCCAAGTTGAGTCTCGAGTCACTGGTCCGTAAGTTCAAGTCAAGTCCAAGTCAAGTCCAAGCCAGGTTCAAGTCAAGTCCAAGTCAAGTCTCGAGTCACTGGCCCGTAAGTCCAAGTCAAGTCCAAGTCAAGTCTCGAGCCACTGGCTCATAAATCCAAGTCAAGTCTCGAGTCACTGGCCCATGAATCCAAGTCAAGTCCAAGTCAAGTCTCGAGTCACTGGCCTGTAAGTCCAAGTCAAGTCCAAGTCAAGTCTCGAGTCACTGGCCCGTAAGTCCAAGTCAAGTCCAACTCAAGTCTCGAGTCACTGGCCTGTAAGTCCAAGTCAAGTCCAACTCAAGTCTCGAGTCACTGGCCCGTAAGTCCAAGTCAAGTCCGAGTCGAGCCTCAAGTCACTGGTCCATAAGTCCATGTCAAGTCCATGTCAAGTCCAAGTCAAGTCCAAGTCAAGTCCGAGTCGAGCCTCAAGTCACTGGTCCATAAGTCCATGTCAAGTCCATGTCAAGTCCAAGTCAAGTCCAAGTCAAGTCCGAGTCGAGCCTCAAGTCACTGGCCCGTAAGTTCAAGTCAAGTCCAACTCAAGTCTCAAGTCACTGGCCCGTAAGTCCAAGTCAAGTCCAAGTCAAGTCTCGAATCACTGGCCCATAAGTCCAAGTCAAGCCCAAGTCAAGTCTCGAATCACTGCTACGCAGGTTCAAAACAAGTCCAAGTCAAGTCCGAGTCGAGCCTCAAGTCACTGGTCCATAAGTCCATGTCAAGTCCATGTCAAGTCCAAGTCAAGTCCAAGTCAAGTCCAAGTCGTCTGCTTTGAGCTTCAAGTCATTTCACGCCTTTAAACCTTTAAAGTACCAAATACATTTCAGACTTTTGGAACCTGTTGAGGTGCAACAGGAGAGACTCACGTGTGATTTTGCCCGACACCGGCGAACTCTCCCTGGACCCGCTGAAGGCCACGATGGAGACGGAATAGTCCACGTCCGGAATGAGGGAGGTCAGGGAGGCGCTGGAGGCTGAGGCGGGAAGGCTCAGCTCCCTCGGCTCGTCTGGAACAACGGGAAAGTTTAACGTTTGAGCTCCTGCTTCGTTATAAATCCTGACGTGAAGAGGAAGTGTCTGACTGGAACACGTGCACATATTTAGATCTCTACATTTTACCGTTTGGAAAATACTACATTCGCCCAAAACAATGTAATTCACTTTTGTTTTTGAAGCTAAAAGGTTCATTCTCTTTCTCTTTCTTTGATTTTATGATACTTATTTATGTTTTGATTTGTTTATATTGTGATTTTTATTATGTATTTCTTATTCTGTGAAGCACTTTTCGTATGAATTGTGCTGTAGAAATAAACTTTCCTTGCCTTCACCGCACGTCAGGTTTGTCCAGTTTCTGTGCACAGTTTTTGTATAATTTTCTGTGTATTTATGGAGAGCTGTTGCGTGGGACCGTGGGGGACGTAGGTGAGTGAGCACAGCAAAAAAAGCTCGGCCAAAATGTAAGATCTAAACACTAAAATCCATCAGAAAACGACTTAAAAGTAGTGAAATTAACGGTTCATGCAGCAAGATCATTTTACTTAACAATTTAACATAAACAACCTCTAGACTAAAATGAAACAGAATTTTAAAAAATCAGAATTAATTAATTGAAATAAAAGTACAGAAGTAATCGATTTTGTATTTGCTCTTTTTTCATAATTCCAACCTAACATTTTTAATTTAATATTGATTCGAACTTGGTTGCATTTTTTTTTTAATATATGATTTATAATTTAAATGAACATAATAACTGTTGAAATTCCCAAACAATATTGTTAACTGGTAAAAGAGCTGTGAGTCGTCTTGAAGAAACATTTTTACTTCGGATTTAATTTTAATTTAACATTATTGATAAGATGTCACTTTTTGTAGTGCTTTTTGTGACCTATTTTACTGTATTTTATCATCTACTGTTTACAGCTGCTGCACTTTATCTTTTTAGACTCTTACAGCTGCTGCACTTTATCTTTTTAGACTCTTACAGCTGCTGCACTTTATCTTTTTAGACTCTTACAGCTGCTGCACTTTATCTTTTTAGACTCTTACAGCTGCTGCACTTTCAAAATATTTTCTACATTCGTTGCACTTTACTTTCATAATTGATGTTTTTATCTTAATGGATTGTTGTTTTCTGCTCTTGTCGTGTGCTGTAACCCTCGAAAATAAGATCTGGATCTCAGTGGGTCTTTACCGGGTTAAATAAAGGTTAAATAAAAAAAATATTGCTTTGAATTTAGTAATAACCAGTTGTAGCAGTTAACAGTTAAGTCTTGTGCGGAATCAGCTGATAAAACATTTTTAATTAAATCCAACATTTAATTTCTTTGAGTGTAAATAATAAATCTGAAAACAAGACAAATAACCTGATATAAGTTTTAAAATCATTTGCAGTGTGGTCATGTTATTGTTGTGTGTGAGTGGTTAGTTAATAGTTAGTTAATAGTTAATTACCTGTGTCGGAGGTGACTGAGATCCTGAAGCCCTGGACTCGGGTCCTGGGTCTGGTCCAGGACATTTGGACCGAGGATTCGCTCAGAATCTGGAACCTCAGACCAGAAACCGGCCGCACTGTGGACCAGACGAGACACTCAGCGCTAATACTATTACTACAAGTACTGCAATACTCCTGCTACAGATACAAGTACTGCAATACTCCTGCTACAGATACAAGTACTGCAATACTCCTGCTACAGATACAAGTACTGCAATACTCCTGCTACAGATACAAGTACTGCAATACTCCTGCTACAGATACAAGTACTGCAATACTCCTGCTACAGATACAAGTACTGCAATACTCCTGCTACAGATACAAGTACTGCAATACTCCTGCTACATATACAAGTACTGCAATACTCCTGCTACATATACAAGTACTGCAATACTCCTGCTACAGATACTACTGCAACCACTATAAATACTAGTACTGATACTGATACTGCAAGCAGCACTTCAACTAATACAACTTCTGATAATAATACTGCTACTACTAATACTACAACTACAATACTACTACTATCACTTGCAGTGGCTTCTACTACTACTATGAGTACTGCAAACACTACAAGGACTAGAGTACTTCTTATACTGCGAGCACTACTTGACTTTGTTTAGTTAGTACTGATAAAACTACTGTAAACCCTAATACAATAGTGACTACACAGCAAAAACTGGAGGGTTCAAATTTTATGGGAAGTTGTTTTTAACACAAACAGTGTTATTTTAACTGTTTGAGAGTTAAATGGGGGTTCGAGTTGGGGTTATTGGTCAGAGGTAATATGGTTAAAGTTAATTCAGTTTCCCTTAGTGTTAATTAAACTTCCTCTAGTGTTAATTTAACTTCCACTAGTGTTGATTCGACTTCCTCTAGTGTTAATTCGACTTCCTCTAGTGTTAATTCAACTTCCTCTAGTGTTAATTCAACTTCTGTTAGTGTTAATTTAACTTCCTCTAGTGTTAATTCGACTTCCTCTAGTGTTAATTCAACTTCTGTTAGTGTTACTTCAACTTCTGTTAGTGTTAAACTTCTTCTAGTGTTAATTCAGCTTCCCTTAGTAGTGTTAATTCAACTTCCTCTAGTGTTAATTCAACTTCCACTAGTGTTAATTCAACTTCCTCTAGTGTTAATTCAACTTCTGTTAGTGTTAATTTAACTTCCACTAGTGTTAATTCGACTTCCTCTAGTGTTAATTCGACTTCCTCTAGTGTTAATTCAACTTCTGTTAGTGTTACTTCAACTTCTGTTAGTGTTAAACTTCTTCTAGTGTTAATTCAGCTTCCCTTAGTAGTGTTAATTCAACTTCCTCTAGTGTTAATTCAACTTCCTCTAGTGTTAATTCAACTTCCTCTAGTGTTAATTCGACTTCCTCTAGTGTTAATTCAACTTCTGTTAGTGTTACTTCAACTTCTGTTAGTGTTAAACTTCTTCTAGTGTTAATTCAGCTTCCCTTAGTAGTGTTAATTCAACTTCCTCTAGTGTTAATTCAACTTCCTCTAGTGTTAATTCAACTTCCTATAGTGTTACTTCAACTTCTGTTAGTGTTAATTCAACTTCCTATAGTGTTACTTCAACTTCTGTTAGTGTTAATTAAATTTCTTCTAGTGTTAATTCAGCTTCCCTTAGTAGTGTTAATTCAACTTCCTCTAGTGTTAATTCAACTTCTGTTAGTGTTAATTCAACTTCAAGTGTTAATTCTACTTCTATTAGTGTTAATTCATCTTCCTCTACTCTTAATATGGCACCTTTCACCCTCCACTTCAAACTCCCGCCAGAGAAGTCCAGTTTGAACCAGTTTTGTTCATAATTTCATCTTAAATTAACTAAAATAAAGTGTGGAAATAAAACACCTCTGTGTGTTGTTTTGCTAAATCAGGTTAACTCTACGAAGTGTTCTCCGTTTACTCTCAAAACTTGAATATAACTCTTGATTTTGGGGTTAAACAGGAACTTTGATCCAGAGTTATTTAATTAAACTTTCCAAAAATGTTAAATTAACTCTAGAACAGATTGGACTTGTAAAAACCCTGAGAAAATGTTCAAATTTTTTTTCTGTCAGTCAAATTTAACACTCCACATTTTGCTGTGTACAAATATTACTACTTCTACTAAAACTACTACTAAAACTACTACTAAAACTACTACTACTACTAAAACTACTACTACTACTACTACTACTACTACTACTACTACTACTACTACTACTACTACTACTACTACTACTTCTTCTACTCGGTGACGGCCCAACAGTGACACTTCAGACTGAAGCTCTGTTCTTCTGTTGGAGGAAAAACGTTCAAACATGAAACAGTGAAAAGAGACGAAGAGCGAAGAGGACGAGGAGGAAGAGCAGCCATTTTGTGGAGGATGGCGTCCGTTTGAGGCGAACTCAAAACTGTGGAACACGTGACACGAGACACGACACAAAGAACAGGGACAAACACGCCCACTCCCCGATCCCGGTGACCCACACTGCTGTCGTGTCCTCGGGCAGCGCACTTTACCCTCGGGCTGGGTGAGGGGGCTGAGGCCGGTGCCGGTCTGGAAGAGCCTTTGTTCCATCAGATTCAGAATTTTAAATGGCATTAAATTTCTCATTTTCATTTATTTAACTTTGAAAAAAACATGTTTGAATTATTTTTATTCTGAATTTTAGTTGCTGAAATTTTAAATGTTTAAATTTCAATATAGAACATTAACCTTTTAAATATTCAGCACAAATATTTTGTGCTGAGTGTAAAACTCAGAGTGTAAAATACAGAGTGTAAAATATAGTGTAAAATACAGAGTGTAAAATATAGAGTGTAAAATATAGAGTGTAAAAATCAGAGTGTAAAAATTCGCAATGATCCAAGATGCCAAGGCAGAAGCAATCGATCCACAGTGATCCGATCTAACTCAGTAACAAACAGGAAGTGGAGCAGTGAAGCGATCTGATTGGTCAGAATTCGCCTCATTCAAACCTCAAACCCGCCCACAGACGGGAACAACCAATAGGAAACACTCGGAAACAGTCTGGATCGATTGCTTCTGCCTTGGCATCCCGGATCTCTGTTGTCACATTTTACACTCGGAATTTTACACTCTGAATATTAAGTGTAATTTGAGAGCTTGAAAATATTTGTGCTGAATATTTAAATGGTGAGTTTTTAATACTGAATTTCAAAAGTTTAAAAATTCAGCAACTAAAATTCAGAATAAAAATAATTCAAACATCTTTTGTGCTATTTAAAAATTCTAAATCTGATGGAACAAATGATGTTCCGCACTGCAGTCACGTGTCCGTCAGAATGCCCCGGGGCAGCTGAGGCCGAGGAGGAGTCCGCTCCGCTGGGGCCGATCCAGCTTCTGCAGCTCTGATACCAATTTCAATACTGAAGCTTTAAGCGTGTGCCGATTCCCGATATCAACCGATACCGGATCGGAGACTAAAAAGAGCGTTTATTTTTAACAAACATAAAATCAGACAAAAACTCCAGACCGTGTTCTGCAGCCTCGTGTAACAACAGAACGGGTCTGTCAAAGTAAAAGTTCACACATTCTGGGCGACTATGACCAGTAAATCGTCTTTATCATAACAGTTTATATTAATATTAGACCGATATGGGTTTTTTATGGTCAGTACTGATTATTTAGAATCCAGAGCGACGGCCGATAAGCTCTGCTGATATTTCTGGCCCATTTTGATTATTTTAGGTGAGACAGGTGAGTGTCAGGTGCAGATGTGTGAGCTGGTTTCTGGTTCAGATCTCGGTCATTCCTGGGCCTATTCACGTGGAACAAAAATGGTGTCAAAGTTCAGCCTCTTCTCTGTGAACATAAAACTAAAGTGAAATCATTTTGTTCACACTCGCTTCACCGAGTGGAGCCGTTGTTCCGCCCCAGAGACGCGAGTGTTTCAGCCGAAAGGAGCCGATCCCAAACGAAGAACGAGGAGGAGGAACATTTTGGAGATTTCTTGGCGTTAGTTTGGAGATTTGTTTGGAACCAGCGCCTCCCCCGTGGAGGTAAAGCGGCCGTGACAGGAGCAGGAGGGCGGTTCAGGGGCCGTGGGACAGACGAGCTCCATGCAGACGCACAGGGGACAGTTGTGTTTGAACAACTTCAACAGAGTCCGTCCTGTACCACAAATACTCGGATACTTCGCTCAGATGCTCTTCAGGTTGGGGCTTAATGGGAAAATCTGACACTTTTTCTACTTTAGCTTCAACACAATCTGCTTTTAAACAATATTATTCTGGATAAAACCCGATATAACTTCCACATTTCGGTCGGTACAGAAAGTTAAAGGGCGCGTTTCAGGATATTCTCTGATATACAGTAAGGTCGTTTCCTCGTCACGACTTCACGCACAAACTCTGCATATTTTTCCCTCAAACAGAAAACACTCTGTTCCACCTTGTGATGTCATGAGATAAAACAGGAAGGAAATGCTCCACTGTGTTTTTAAACTCCACATACCTTCACTAGAATCATTTGGATCATTTCAGCAGTGCAAAAATATCCCTCCGTATAACTAGAAAAATACACGTGTTTTAAGTTCAAATGCTCTAGAAACAAGTGGCATTTACTTGTCAAGAAATGTTAAAATAAGAAAATATATTTAGGGCTTCAGAAACCTCAAAATAAGATAAAATCACTCTAAGCACTAAGTTCTAAGTGATCGAAAATAAATAAAACACTAATTCTAAGAATAAATTAAGCTGAAAAATCTTACAACTAGAAACTAAAGCTGTTACTGACAGTTTTATTCTGGATTTTAGTTCATGAATCTTCATTAAATTTTTTATTTCCTTATTTTAAGACTCATTACCATTCGGTAACTTCACCAACACTCGCCTAAAACGTTTAAATCTTTACATTTGTCCATGTCACAAACAGAAGGTTCAGAGACACTGGACCATTTCCGTCCAAGATCCACTCATTTACATCCAGAAAAATGTTTTAAACTCCAACTCAACACTTGTTTTGTGCATTCAAACTGCACATATTTTCTTGAAATAAGCTTCATAATCTTACATAATCTTACATAAAGTCTGTACAATCTTACAGACTTTACAATGAACACTGCTAACTCTGCTGCCTGTGCAATACTGGGACCCTGTGCAATAATGTAAGATATTGCATATATTGTCTTAAGACAGCAATTTATATGATACATAGTTTTATAATCCTTATCTTTATAGATTCTTATAGTGTTTGTCTATTTTTAACTTAACTGTGCTTCTATTGCTGCTACTGTTTCTTGCTGTTCTCTTTACTGTGCGTTGCAACACTGAAATTTCCCCATTGTGAGACAAATAAAGGGTATCTTATCTTATCTTATCTTAAATATTTCGCAGTCATTTAGTAAATATCCTTTAAAACAAGATAAATAAGATTTTGTTGACTAGATTTAAGAGAATAAATGTTGGTGAGTGTTCTGAAGTTTGCAGTGAGCCCTGGACTTTCCCATTTCTCCTCAACTACATCACAAAAGCTCAACTCTGGCCCAGTTAAAGTGACTCGAATGAAGAAAGTTTCATCACGATCACTTGAAGAGTAAAATGATCTGACGGTGGGACAAGACTTTTTGTAGTTAAAAGATGAAAATACATCTGGCTGCACTTAAGATAAGAAAAAACAACAACTCTTTGCACTAAATAAGAAATAAAATCAAATGTGGCTTGAATTAAAAGAAAAACACTTATTCCATTTGTAGATGATTTCACTTAATCACAAATAAAGTCAAATGTTCTTCATTTAAGTCATTTTTATCTCACTTAGATGTTGTTTGTCGCAGTGTAAATTTAAATTTCTCTGATCTGGCTGAGGTTTTAAAACGTACATCAGGTTTTCCATCTTGTTTTCAGATTTATTATCGACCGACTCGTTCTGAGACGCTTCATTCTCGTCTAGAGGTCGTTTATCTTCAGAGAACTCTTTGCTGGACACGTCATTTCACTGCTTTTAAGTCATTTTCTGATAGATTTAAGTGTTCAGATGTTGCAGCGAAGGAGCCGTTGCCTTGGAAACTACCGATTCATGACATCACAAGGTGGAACAGAACATTTTGAGCTGTGGAGATGTAAACAGAGGAATAATAAAGGGTCAATCAAACATAAAGGGGAAACATTTACAACATTATAACGCGGTTTAAAGCTCACAAGAGTCGCGTAATGTGGGAACTTCTGGCGGTGTTAATGTCAGGACGATCGATGGACAATGAAAAATATCTTAAAAATACATAAACACACGAGGAAATTCTGAATACGGCTTAGATTTAGCATTAGCTCGGTCACATCTGACGCTGGGACGCTCCAGACGAGTGAATAAAGGACAAAAAGTGCACGGCTATTAACACGGTAACACATCCCTGGCTGAGGTTTACTCCAGATGCCCTCCCTGACGTCTGAGCCTCCAACCGCAGAGGGAGAAGAGCACGAGGGGGAAGTATCAGTAAGTCAGGCCGAACCCGACTTAACAGAAAAACACAGAGACCAGATCAGAACGGAACCAACCTGAGATAATTTAATCCTGAGGCCAGATCCGCCACGCCGACATTTTTACAATTTAGCTGAAAATGGGGCTGAAAACTTTTGAAATTAAAAACAAGGACAAAAAATTATAAAAAAAAAAAAATATGGAAATTGGACATCAGGAGACATTTGAAGACCAAATTAGAACTGAACCGGGACTAAACCAGGACTAAATTATATTAGAGCTAGCTGCTCCAGTACTAAACACTTGGAGTAAAACAGGACTAAACTTGGATTAATCCTGGACTAAACCAGGTCTAAACCAGGACTAAACCAGGTCTAAACCACCAGACCTTAAACTAAGACTAAACCTGGACTAATGCTAACATTAAATAAACTAGGATCACACTGGGACTGAACCAGGACTAATTTAATGTTAAAACAGGACTAAACCAGAACTAAACCAGGACTAAACCAGGACTAAACCAGGACTAAACCAGAACTAAACCAGAACTAAGCTAGGACTAAACCAGGACTAAACCAGAACTAAACCAGGACTAAATCAAGACTAAACTAGGACTAAACCAGGACTAAACCAGGACTAAACCAGGACTAAATCAGGACTAAATCAGGACTAAACTAGGACTAAACCAAGACTAAACTAGGACTAAACCAGGACTAAACCAGGACTAAACCAGGACTAAACTAGAACTAAACTAGGACTAAACCAGGACTAAACCAGGTCTAAACCAGGTCTAAACCAGGACTAAACTAGGACTAAACTAGGACTAAACCAGAACTAGACTAGGACTAAACCAGGACTAAACCAGGACTAAACCAGGACTAAACTAGAACTAAACTAGGACTAAACCAGGACTAAACCAGGTCTAAACCAGGACTAAACCAGAACTAAACTAGGACTAAACCAGGAATAAACCAGGACTAAACCAGGAATAAACCAGGACTAAATCAGGACTAAACCAGGACTAAACCAGGACTAAACTAGGACTAAACCAGGAATAAACCAGGACTAAACTAGGACTAAACCAGAACTAAACTAGGACTAAACCAGGACTAAACCAGGACTAAACTAGGACTAAACCAGAACTAAACCAGGACTAAACCAGGACTAAACCAGGACTAAACCAGGACTAAACCAGAACTAAGCTAGGACTAAACCAGGACTAAACCAGGACTAAACCAGGACTAAATCAGGACTAAACCAGGACTAAATCAGGACTAAACTAGGACTAAACCAGGAATAAACCAGGACTAAACCAGGACTAAATCAGGACTAAACTAGGAATAAACCAGGACTAATGCTAACATTAAATAAACTAGGATCACACTGGGACTGAACCAGGACTAATTTAATGTTAAAACAGGACTAAACCAGGACTAAACCAGGACTAAACTAGAACTAAACTAGGACTAAACCAGGAATAAACCAGGACTAAACTAGGACTAAACCAGAACTAAACTAGGACTAAACCAGGACTAAACCAGGACTAAACTAGGACTAAACCAGGACTAAACCAGGACTAAACCAGGACTAAACCAGGACTAAACCAAGACTAAACCAGGACTAAACTAGGACTAAACCAGGACTAAACCAGGACTAAACCAGAACTAAACCAGGACTAAACCAGGACTAAACCAGAACTAAACTAGGACTAAACCAGGACTAAACCAGGACTAAACCAGAACTAAACCAGGACTAAACCAGGACTAAATCAGGACTAAACCAGGACTAAACCAGGACTAAATCAGGACTAAACCAGGACTAAACCAGGACTAAACCAGAACTAAACCAGGACTAAACCAGGACTAAATCAGGACTAAACCAGGACTAAACCAGGACTAAACCAGGACTAAACCAAGACTAAACCAGGACTAAACTAGGACTAAACCAGGACTAAACCAGGACTAAACCAGAACTAAACTAGGACTAAACCAGGACTAAACCAGGACTAAACTAGGACTAAACCAGAACTAAACCAGGACTAAACCAGGACTAAACCAGGACTAAATCAGGACTAAACTAGGACTAAACACTTTATGATTAAACGTTTTATAATGTGACATTAGGATTAAACATTAGACTTCAGCGTTTTACAAAGCCGCCGTTTTCGACACTTCTCATTTTTACCTGGAAAAAAAAATGTTTATCTCATGTTAATAATAAAAAAAAAAAGTTTAACATTGAAGCACTTAAAGTGACGTACCACATGTTCCTCCGTTTGAGCCAAAAAACACCAAATGTCCGAAGAAAAATCATGTTTTATTTTAAATTTAAGGAGACCACACGACGGGATTTTTTGGTCGTGCGACGAAAAGCGCAAACGCCACAGACACGAGGAGAATCTTAAGGCTTTTATAAGGCTCATTATTTACGGAGGATAAATTCTCTGGATAATGTGGATGAGACGCTGCACTTTAAATTTACCACTTTACCAGAGGAGTCAAGTCTGAACATTATTTTCATTATATCCCGAGTTTGTATCTTGCGTCTCTGTGTCCTTTTTAATAAATTAAATGTGATAAAAATGTGTCAAAGTTATAATAATAATAATAATAATAATAATAATAATAATAACAATAATAATATTATTGTTATTATTATTATTATTAGGCTTCTAGTTCATACTGAATAAGTGAATAGGACTGAGTTCACCGGAGACGACAAAAAGCGAAACACTTCATTAAGTATTCCTGCTGAAGGGAGAGAAAAGTGATTATATTAAAAGAAAAATAATGTGGAATACAAACAGGCGTCACACACAAACGGTAAGCAGGTGTGGGTTTATTTGTGTTCTTATTCACAGCTTAAATACATTTTATTTTACAGGCGAGCGAAGGGAAAAGAGGAGAGACAGAAGCGACAGAGCGAGGGGAGGGGGCGGGGCTTACCTTCCTGCGCCTGAGCCAATGAGAGCAGCAGAAGAGCCACAAGACCCGCCCACAAACACCTCATCTTCAGCCAATCACAGGCGCCGGCCGTCAAACACCTGGGCCAATCAGAGACGAGAGTTAGTTCAAACCAGCCAATCAGAGACAAGGACTGTAACATCAAAAAGTTCTGCAGTTTTCACAACAAGGGGTATTTTACTCCTCTGGGGTATTAAAGAGGGGTATTTACTTCGATGAGGTATTAAAGAGAGGTATTTGGCTTTGAAGAGGTATTAAAGAGGGGTATTTGGCTTTGAAGAGGTATTAAAGAGGGGTATTTGACTACAATGGGGTATTAAAGAGGGGTATTTATAACTGTGGGGTATTAAAGAGGGATATTTGACTTGAATTGGGTTTTAAAGAGGGGTATTTACAATTATGGGGTATTAAAGAGGGGTATTTGACTTCAATGGGGTATTAAAGAGTGGTATTTACAACTATGGGGTATTAAAGAGGGGTATTTATAACTGTGGGGTATTAAAGAGGGATATTTGACTTGAATTGGGTTTTAAAGAGGGGTATTTACAACTATGGGGTATTAAAGAGGGGTATTTACAACTATGGGGTATTAAAAAGGGGGATTTGACTTCTCTGGAGTATTAAAGAGGGGTATTTGTCTTCTCTGGGGTATTAAAGAGGGTAATTGACTTCAATGGGGTATTAAAGAGGGGTATTTGACTTCAATGGGGTATTAAAGAGTGGTATTTACAACTATGGGGTATTAAAGAGGGGTATTTATAACTGTGGGGTATTAAAGAGGGATATTTGACTTGAATTGGGTTTTAAAGAGGGGTATTTACAACTATGGGGTATTAAAGAGGGGTATTTATGACTGTGGGGTATTAAAGAGGGGTATTTGACTTCTTTGGGGTATTAAAGCGGGGGTATTTGACTTCCCTGGGGTATAAAAGAGGGGTATTTGACTTGAATGGGGTATTAAAGAGGGGTATTTACAACTATGGGGTATTAAAGAGGGGTATTTACAACTATGGGGTATTAAAGAGGGGTATTTGACTTATCTAGGGTATTAAAGAGGGGTATTTGACTTCCTTGGGGTATAAAAGAGGGGTATTTACTTCTTTGGAGTAGTGATTTCTCTGGGGTATTAAAGAGGGGTATTTGACTTATCTAGGGTATTAAAGAGGGGTATTTACAACTATGGGGTATTAAAGAGGGGTATTTGATTTCTCTGGGGTATTAAAGAGGGGTATTTGACTTATCTAGGGTATTAAAGAGGGGTATTTACAACTATGGGGTATTAAAGAGGGGTATTTGACTTCTCTGGGGTATTAAAGAGGGGGTATTTGACTCCTCTGGGGTATTAAAGAGGGGCATTTGACTCCTCTGGGGTATTAAAGAGGGGGTATTTGACTCCTCTGGGGTATTAAAGAGGGGGTATTTGACTTATCTAGGGTATTAAAGAGGGGTATTTACAACTATGGGGTATTAAAGAGGGGTATTTGATTTCTCTGGGGTATTAAAGAGGGGTATTTGACTTCTCTGGGGTATTAAAGAGGGGGTATTTGACTCCTCTGGGGTATTAAAGAGGGGTATTTGACTTATCTAGGGTATTAAAGAGGGGTATTTGATTTCTCTGGGGTATTAAAGAGGGGTATTTACAACTATGGGGTATTAAAGAGGGGTATTTGACTGTGGGGTATTAAAGAGGGGTATTTGACTTATCTAGGGTATTAAAGAGGGGTATTTACAACTATGGGGTATTAAAGAGGGGTATTTGTCTCCTCTGGGGTATTAAGGAGGGGTATTTGACTCCTCTGGGGTATTAAAGAGGGGTATTTGACTCCTCTGGGGTATTAAAGAGGGGTATTTGACTCCTCTGGGGTATTAAAGAGGGGTATTTGTCTCCTCTGGGGTATTAAGGAGGGGTATTTGACTCCTCTGGGGTATTAAGGAGGGGTATTTGACTCCTCTGGGGTATTAAAGAGGGGTATTTGACTCCTCTAGGGTATTAAAGAGGGGTATTTGACTTATCTAGGGTATTACAGAGGGGTATTTGACTTCTCTGGGGTATTAAAGAGGGGTATTTGACTCCTCTGGGGTATTAAAGAGGGGCATTTGACTCCTCTGGGGTATTAAAGAGGGGTATTTGACTCCTCTGGGGTATTAAAGAGGGGGTATTTGACTCCTCTGGGGTATTAAAGAGGGGTATTTTACTCCTCTGGGGTATTAAAGAGGGGTATTTTACTCCTCTGGGGTATTAAAGAGGGGTATTTTACTCCTCTGGGGTATTAAAGAGGGGTATTTTACTCCTCTGGGGTATTAAGGAGGGGTATTTGACTCCTCTGGAGTATTAAAGAGGGGTATTTACAACTATGGGGTATTAAAGAGGGGTATTTGACTTCTCTGGGGTATTAAAGAGGGGTATTTGTCTCCTCTGGGGTATTAAAGAGGGGTATTTTACTCCTCTGGGGTATTAAAGAGGGGTATTTTACTCCTCTGGGGTATTAAAGAGGGGGTATTTGACTCCTCTGGGGTATTAAAGAGGGGTATTTTACTCCTCTGGGGTATTAAAGAGGGGTATTTGACTCCTCTGGGGTATTAAAGAGGGGTATTTACAACTATGGGGTATTAAAGAGGGGTATTAAAGAGGGCATTTGACTCTCTGGGGTATTAAAGAGGGTATTTGACCTAGGGGTATTAAAGAGGGGTATTTGACTCCTCTGGGGTATTAAAGAGGGGTATTTTACTCCTCTGGGGTATTAAGGAGGGGTATTTGACTCCTCTGGGGTATTAAAGAGGGGTATTTGACTCCTCTGGGGTATTAAAGAGGGGTATTTTACTCCTCTGGGGTATTAAGGAGGGGTATTTTACTCCTCTGGGGTATTAAAGAGGGGTATTTACAACTATGGGGTATTAAAGAGGGGTATTTGACTTCTCTGGGGTATTAAAGAGGGGTATTTGACTCCTCTGGGGTATTAAAGAGGGGTATTTGACTTCTCTGGGGTATTAAAGAGGGAGATCTCCATGTTCCTTTTATTGTTTGGAAAATATTCAAATCATCAAAAACAACAGATTAAAACATTTCACTTTCAGTTTTGAGGCTGAGCCCTCCTCTCTGTGCTGCACACTCCCCCTTCAGAGCGCCACAACTGACTTTATTTTGTTTATTTCATTTGTTTTACACGACAAACAAAGGGCAAGACAAACGTTTCAAACTACAAAGACCATGATGCTTTGCTCTGATGTGGGAAATATGGTTTTTATTATAAGAGTCGGAATCAGCTCCAGAAAAGTGACTGAATAAGATATTAGACAGCTGTGATCCCCTTCAACAAGGCACCACATGAGACCTGGTTTAGTCCTGGTTTAGTCCTGGTTTAGTCCTGGTTTAGTCCTGGTTCAGTCCTGGTTTAGTCCTGGTTTAGTCCTACTCCCGCTGCCGGTGCTGACACAGACGTACGGCCAGAGCCATAAAATGAGACAAAGCTCATAAAAATTCCAAAGATTTCTCCAAAACGTCCAGGTTTAAACCAGGACTATACCAGGACTGAACCAGGACTAAACCAGGACTAAACCAGGACTAAACCAGGATTAAACCAGGATTAAACCAGGACTAAACCAGGACAAAAACAGGACTAAACCAGGACTAAACCAGGATTAAACCAGGACTAAACCAGGACTAAACCAGGACAAAAACAGGACTAAACCAGGTCTAAACCAGGACTAAACCAGGACTAAACCAGGATTAAACCAGGACTAAACCAGGACTAAACCAGGACAAAAACAGGACTAAACCAGGACTAAACCAGGACTAAACCAGGACTAAACCAGGATTAAACCAGGACTAAACCAGGACTAAACCAGGACTAAACCAGGATTAAACCAGGACTAAACCAGGACTAAACCAGGACAAAACCAGGTCTAAACCAGGACTAAACCAGGACTAAACCAGGATTAAACCAGGATTAAACCAGGATTAAACCAGGACTATACCAGGACTAAACCTCAAACCTGCTCAGTCATCTTCCCACACAGACACAAGGAGAACATGCAAATGCCACAGAGGGAGAACATGTAAACTTCACACAGGAACAAGGAGCACGTGCAAACTACACACAGACATAAAGAGAACACGCAAACAACAGGCACAGGGAGAACATGCAAACTCCACACAGACATAAGGAGCACATGCAAAATCCACTAAGACATAATGAGAACATGCAAACTCCACACATACATAAAGAGAACATGCAAACTCTAGACACAGAAAGAACATGCAAACTCCACGTAGACAAAGGCAGAACAAGCAAACTACACACAGACACAAGTAGAACAAGCAAACTCCACACAGACACAGGGAGAACAAGCAAACTCCACACATATACAAAGAGAACATGCACACCCTACTCCGACATAAGGAGAACATGCAAACTCCACATAGACACAGGAAGAACATACAAACTCCACACAGACACATGCAGAACATGCAAACAGACCTGGAGTTGTGTTTTGTTTCATTCACACATGTTTAACACACAAACCTGCAGATTTAGGCTGAGTTCTTCTCTCAAACACTCATAAACACCAGTTCCACCTTGTGATGTCATCATGTGGTGCTACAGGAAGTGCTCCACTGTGTTTTTAAACTCCACACACCGCCACAGCCTTCACATTCGGATCATTTCAGACCCTCAATTGCCATTTTCTTGCTGCTGAACTAAAGGTAAAAGGAGCTGTTCACTTGAAAAGTACCACTCGTTGACATCACGTGGTGGAACAGAGCGTTTGGAGCTTTGGAGATGTACCAGACGAATAATAAAGTGTTACTCAAACATGAACGAAACAAACACACCTCCAGGTCTGTGTGTGAGGAGGAACTGTAGAATTAGGAGTCAGTTTTGCGTCGTACTGAAGCTTTAACGACGTCTGCAGCTCTAACAGAAAGTTACGTTTTTATTCTATTTCTGTTTTTCCTGTTTGCATTTGACCCGTTCACACCCGTTTATGTGAACAGCTCCATGGTTCAGACCCACTGAAAACAAACCGGGCCCCTCCTGTGGGACCCTCAGGTGGGACCCTCCTGTGGGACCCTCAGGTGGGACCCTCCTGTGGGACCCTCAGGTGGGACCCTCCTGTGGGACCCTCCTGTGGGACCCTCAGGTGGGACCCTCCTGTGGGACCCTCAGGTGGGACCCTCCTGTGGGACCCTCCTGTGGGCCCCTCCTGTGGGCCCCTCCTGTGGGACCCTCCTGTGGGCCCCTCCTGTGGGACCCTCAGGTGGGCCCCTCCTGTGGGCCCCTCCTGTGGGCCCCTCCTGTGGGCCCCTCCTGTGGGCCCCTCAGGTGTGAGAGGCTTTGTGAAACCACCTGCTCCATTCACTCACTGCACTTATTTAAACTGATAGAATTATATACAAAATACTGAACCAGGTCTGAACCAGCAAATATTTAAAATTATATTCAAAAAGAAAGAAAGAAAGAAAGAAAGAAAGAAAGAAAGAACTACTCGTACTTCGAATATTTTACTACTTGAGTATTTCAACTTCAGTAATCCTTCGACAGTGGTACTTTTACTTTTTTATTAGAGTAATATTTAACCAGATGTAACTTTACTCAAATACTGAAGAGTTCAGTCCTGATTTAGACCTAGTTTAGTCCTAGTTTAGACCTCATTTAGACCTGGTTTAGTCCTTGTTTAGACCTAGTTAAGTCCTGGATTAGTCCTGGTTTAGACCTCATTTAGACCTGGTTTAGTCCTAGTTTAGACCTAGTTTTGTCCTGGTTTAGACCTAGTTTAGTCCTTGTTTAGACCTAGTTAAGTCCTGGATTAGTCCTGGTTTAGACCTCATTTAGACCTGGTTTAGTCCTAGTTTAGATCTAGTTAAGTCCTGGTTTAGTCCTGGTTTAGTCCTGGTTTAGACCTAGTTTTGTCCTGGTTTAGACCTAGTTTAGTCCTTGTTTAGACCTAGTTAAGTCCTGGATTAGTCCTGGTTTAGTCCTGGTTCAGTCCTGGTTTAGTCCTGGTTCAGTCCTGGTTCAGTCCTGGTTCAGTCCTGGTTCAGTCCTGGTTTAGTCCTGGTTTAGACCTAGTTTTGTCCTGGTTTAGACCTAGTTTAGTCCTTGTTTAGACCTAGTTAAGTCCTGGATTAGTCCTGGTTCAGTCCTGGTTTAGTCCTGGTTCAGTCCTGCTGCTGAGTACTGAAATAAATCACAGGGACCCGTCAGGATTTCGTTCGGAAAAAGTGGAGTCTGAATCCTCGGAAAAATCAAATCTGTCAAAATCTTATGGAAAAAATGTTTGAGAATCTGGAATGAGGTCATCACAAATCCACAGACTCCAGAACTGAACCAGGACTGAACCAGGACTGAACCAGGACTAAACCAGGACTAAACCAGGACTGAACCAGGACTGAACCAGGACTGAACCAGGACTGAACCAGGACTAAACTAGGACTAAACCAGGACTAAACCAGAACTAAACCAGGACTGAACCAGGACTAAACCAGGACTAAACCAGGACTGAACCAGGACTGAACCAGGACTAAACCAGGTCTGAACCAGGTCTGAACCAGGACTAAACCAGGACTGAACCAGGACTAAACCAGGACTAAACCAGGACTAAAACAAGACTGAACCAGGACTGAACCAGGACTAAACCAGGTCTGAACCAGGTCTGAACCAGGACTAAACCAGGACTGAACCAAGACTAAACCAGGACTAATCCAGGACTAAACCAGGACTAAACCAGGACTGAACCAGGACTGAACCAGGTCTGAACCAGGTCTGAACCAGGACTAAACCAGGACTGAACCAGGACTGAACCAAGACTAAACCAGGACTAATCCAGGACTAAACCAGGACTAAACCAGGACTAAACCAGAACTAAACCAGGACTGAACCAGGACCCAACCAGGACTGAACCAGGTCTGAACCAGGTCTGAACCAGGACTAAACCAGGACTGAACCAAGACTAAACCAAAACTAATCCAGGACTAAACCAGGACTAAACCAGGACTAAACCAGAACTAAACCAGGACTGAACCAGGACTAAACCAGGACTCAACCAGGACTGAACCAGGACTAAACCAGGACTCAACCAGGACTCAACCAGGACTGAACCAGGACTAACTGGGAGCAATAATAATTAAAAAAAAAAAAATCACAAAATAAAATAAATAAATGCATAAAGTTAAATATAAAGAGAAACTAAACCAGGACTAAAGCAGGACTAAACCAGGTCTGAACCAGGACTAAACCAGGACTAAGGCAGAACTGAGTCAGGTCTGAACCGGGTCTCTCCTGCATCTGCTGCACTCACCTGATGCTGAGGAGGTCTAATCCACAGAGGAGCAGGGACCAAATGGAGCCGGACCTGGATCCTGGACCGGTCTAGACCCAGGTCCCGCCCCCCGGCCTCAGAGCCCCGCCCCCCTGGACACACAGCCCCGCCCACAGATCCAGAGCCACGCCCACTTCCACATCTGGAGCCGAGTGAGCTCATCCCAAACCCTGCAGGAAAGTGACAGGACTAAAGATGGACTAAATCAGGATTAAATCAGGTCTGAACCAGGTCTAAGCCAGGTCTAAACCAGGACTGAGCCAAGACTGAGACAGGACTAAAATGGGACTAAACCAGAAGTTCACCAGGTCTAACCCAGGACTAAACCAGGTCTAAACAAACATTAACCAGGTATAAAGATGGACTAAACCAGGACTAAATCAGGTCTCAACCAGGTCTAAGCTGGGTCTGAACCAGGACTAAGCCAGGACTAAAATGGGACTAAACCAGAAGTTCAAAAGGTCTAAACCAGGTCTAAAAAACCTTAACCAGGTCTAAAGATGGACTAAACTAAGACAGGTCCAAGCCAGGTCTAAATCAGGTATGAATCTGGACTAAACCAGGGACTAAACCAGGTCTAAACCAGGTATGAATCTGGTCTAAACCTGGTCTAAACCAGGTCTAAACCAGGACTAAACCAGGACTAAACCAAGTCTAAACAACTCTAAACCGAGTCTAAACCAGGTCTAAACCAGGTCTAAACCAGGTCTAAACTAGGACTAAACCAGGACTAAACCAAGTCTAAACAACTCTAAACCGAGTCTAAACCAGGTCTAAACCAGGTCTAAACCAGGTCTAACCCAGGTCTAAACCAGGTCTAACCCAGGTCTAACCCAGGACTAAACCAGGACTAAACCAAGTGTAAACAACTCTAAACCGAGTCTAAACCAGGTCTAAACCAGGTCTAACCCAGGTCTAACCCAGGTCTAAACCAGGTCTAAACCAGGTCTAAACCAGGTCTAACCCAGGTCTAACCCAGGACTAAACCAGGACTAAACCAAGTGTAAACAACTCTAAACCGAGTCTAAACCAGGTCTAAACCAGGTCTAAACCAGGTCTAACCCAGGTCTAAACCAGGTCTAAACCAGGTCTTCCTCCGCAGTGGAACAGATGAGCTCAGATCTGACTGGAATCACTTTTTTACAGATCTGGACCAAATTCAGGAAACGGTTTGTTTTAGTGAATCAACAGGAAAAAATCCACACACACGAACACACACCAGGAGTAGACCTGACTCGAACCAGGACTGGAACTAGACCGGGACTCAAACCAGGACCTTAAATACTGTTCCTTTCCTTCCTTTTCACACAAAACAAAAAAGATGCACTTCTACTGATCACAGAAACTTATGAGAATGAAGAAAACAGAAGGAGTTCACTTGTTCACTCAGGCTGATTCTACAATTACAATTAAAAATCCATTTCATGACGTCGCTATTAGAACAGAGAAATAGATTTGTGCAATTTGAAGGATGTTGATGCAGATGTTCACAGACACATGTAGAGTGACCAGATTCTCAAAATAAAAACCCAGGACACTCGGTTTGTGGTGGTTTGTAATAATAAAATAATGAAACGAGTGCGAAATTAAGGAGAATTGTTGCACTCGGCTCTAACATGAGTCAGTATAGTCGCATTTTCTTTGTGTTTTGGTCGTTTTTAAGCAGCTTTTCTGTATTTTACCCAAACAAAGGACAGTTTATGTCTCTCTTTACTGTTGGCACGATCAGATTGGTCAAAAAAAGGGACACCTGGGACATTTCTTGTATAAAACTGGGATAAATCAGTGGTTTTGGATAAATCTGCTGGGACACTGACACAGGACTCAAAACTGGGACGTCTGGACACCTTAATTACATGTTTAACATTCAAACTGCACAAATCTGTCTATCCATACTTATATCGATATCATGAAATAGATTTTTAATTGTAATTGTAGAAACCGTTTGAGTGAACAAGTTCCTTCTGTTTTCTTCAGGACCGTAATCTTAGTTTTGCTCAGTAGTTCACTATTTATTTATTTATTTATTTATTGGATCCTCATTAGTCTTTACTAGGATAAAAACTGGGGTCCAAGTTAGCAAATAATTTACAATAAAATGTTTTATAATAACTATAAAAGTTCACACATAACACCATCCTGTTCCATGGTCACTACATCATAAACATTTACAATAAAATGTCCAAACGTGTATCTCTGATGGTTACCATGACAACACAACACACAATAGCAAATTTAAGACGGTCTGAAAACAAAAGAAAAACACCAAAGTGAACCAGGACTAAGCCAGGTCTAATATGGGTCTAATATGGGTCTAAACCAGGTCTAAATCAAGGTTGAATCAGGACTAAACCAGGTCTAAACCAGGACTAAACCAGTTTTAAAATAGGTCTAAACCAGGACTAAACCAGGTCTAAACCAGGTCTAAACCAGGACTAAACCAGGTCTAATATGGGTCTAAACCAGGTCTAAATCAAGGTTGAATCAGGACTAAACCAGGTCTAAACCAGGACTAAACCAGTTTTAAAATAGGTCTAAACCAGGACTAAACCAGGTCTAAACCAGGTCTAAACCAGGACTAAACCAGGTCTAATATGGGTCTAAACCAGGTCTAAATCAAGGTTGAATCAGGACTAAACCAGGTCTAAACCAGGACTAAACCAGGTCTAATATGGGTCTAAACCAGGTCTAAATCAAGGTTGAATCAGGACTAAACCAGGTCTAAACCAGGACTAAACCAGATTTAAACTAGGTGTAAACCAGGACTAAACTAGGTCTAAACCAGGACTAAACCAGGTCTAAACTAGGACTAAACTAGGACTAAACCAGGACTAAACCAGGTCTAAACTAGGTCTAAACTAGGACTAAACCAAGCCAGGTCTAAATCAGGTAGCAAATTTAAGATGGTCTAAATACTAAAGAAAAAACACAAAAGTGATTTAAAGAGCACATTTTCATTTTCCCGTGATCAGAGCGTTCATGGTCCTGTTCAGAAGTTTCAGAATTTTCAATTTAAACGTGAAAGCGGCTAACGGAAAAACTGTTGGCTATTGCTAATACTAACGCTAATGCTAACGCTAACGGTAATGCTAACGCTAGCGATTAAAAACATCTACCTTGTTCCAATTGAGATTGATGGTCCGTAGTTTGGCGACGTGATGGTCTCTGCACAGCTAAGGCCTAAAAGGAAAGACAGAATAGAAAAGAAAGACACAAAACACACAGAAATGTTAATGATGTTTAAACATAAAACTGAATCATTTGTTGCTTTCATTTTCATTCTCTTATTCAAACCAATCCGCTGTGTCAATAGTGTTTTTTGCAATAACAATTTCTTTTTGTATAGCCCATGGTTCTTGCTTGTCACTAATGCTCGTCGTCGTTCTCCTTTAAGAGATTTCTACGTGTTTCTCTAATGGTGGAAGGTTAAGGAGTCACCATGGCAACACAACGCACGCACTAGCAAATTTAAGACGTCTGAAAACTAAAGAAAAACATCAAAGTGAACCAGGTCTAAACCAGAACTAACCTAGGTCAGAACCAGCTCTAAGACAGGATTAAACCAGGACTAAATCAGGTCTAAACCAGGACTAAACTAGGTCTAAACCAAGTCTAAGCCAAGTCTAAATCACGTTTGAATCGGGACTAAACCAGGTCTGAACTAGGTCTAAACCAGGTCTAAATCAGGACTAAACCAGGACTAAACTAGGTTTAAACCAAACCTAAGCCAGGTCTAAATCAGGTAGCAAATTTAAGATGGTCTAAATGCTAAAGAAAAAACACAAAAGTGATTTAAATAGCACATTTTCATTTTCCTGTAATCAGAGCGTTCATGGTCCTGTTCAGAAGTTTGATTTTCAACTTAAACGTAAGAGTGGCTAACGAAAAACTGCTGGCTAATGCTAACGTTAATGCTAACGCTAACACTAGCTTGTGACTAATGTTATTTAGAGGCACTTGTTTAGCAGCACAGATCCTCTCACCTGTTGGAGTTCTGGGAAGTCCGTTCTGTCCGGTCCGATTGTGATCAAATAAAGCTCAGATTAAAGACAGACAGAGCCGTGCCTACTGTTAGAAAGTGAATGACGTCAGCAGCCTGTGGTCAGTGTCAGAAGTGTGCGGTGTAAGAGGTCCGTGTGACCGAGACTTATGCTCAAATACAGATTCACTTTGTACAATAATATATTTGTGATTCTGGACAATGCATTAGTAGTACTAGTAGTAGTAGTAATAGCAGTAGTAGTTGTAGTACGTGCTGTAGTAGTAGTTTTGTTAGTAGTAGTAGTAGTAGTAATAGTAGTAGTAGTAGCCTAATAGTGTTGTTGGGAGTAGTAGTAGTAGTTGTAGTAGTTTTGTTTGTAGTAGTAGTAGTAGTAACAATAGTAGTAGTGATAGTAGCACTACTAGTGGTAATACTAGCAGTAGTAGTTTTAATAGTAGTAGTAGTAGTAGTAGTAGTAATAGCAGTAGGAGTAGTAGTAATAGTAGTAGTATTTGAAGTAGTCTTCTGTGTAAAAGTCTCCCTCTAGTGATAGTAACACGTAATTACAGCCCAGAGCAGAAATTTTTCAAACATGAATTTTATTTTGTCACTTTGTAAAAATGTCTCAGAAATAAAAACAGTGAAAATAGATTAGATCAACAAAACACATTACATTACAAAAACACAAACAAGAGGTAAACCAGGACTAAACCAGGACTAAACCAGGACTAAATCAGGGCTAAACCAGGACTAAATCAGGGCTAAACCCAGCCTAAACCAGGCCTAGTAGTAGTAGTAGTAGTAGTAGTAGTAGTAGTAGTAGCAGTAGTAGTAGTAGTAGTAGTAGCAGTAGTAGTAGTAGTAGCATTAGTAGTAGCAGTAGTAGTAGTAGTAGTAGTAGTAGTAGTAGTAGTAGTAGTAGTAGCAGTAGTAGCAGTAGTAGTAGTAGTAGTAGTAGTAGTAGTAGTAGCAGTAGTAGTAGTAGTAGTAGTAGTAGTAGTAGTAGTAGTAGTAGTAGCCTTTATTTGTCAATTCCTTCGCATGTACAAGACATACAAAGCAATCGAAATTGGACCTGTCACCCCGTCCGTACATTACAACATACAAAGAGAACAATATTACATGGGGAAGACAACATGGACCGGACAGGAAGGCACATAGCAGATAGAAATAAACAAAAAAACAGGATCACATGAGGACGGGGGGAGGAGGAAAAAAAGGAGGACTGCCCCAGACCAGGCCCCAGAACAGGATATCGTTTGGAGTGAGTACACAAATAAAAAACCTCCGAGCATCAGCAACATAGTCAAAACACAGTACAGACATTCCACAGGACCAGCAGCAGGGTGAGGGAGGTGTGGAGGAGGCCCAACGTAGGCAGGCAGCCATCCGGATCCTGCAGCCATGAGCGGCGCTGGACGCAACAGACCCGCCCACCCGGTCAGGGGTACGAAGCTGCGAGGGGGTTGGGGAGGGACCAGGCTTCCTCCGCTGTAGTCTCAGGGCGATTTGACACCAGACCGGTCTTGGTCGTGACCAGTGCTGCTTGGGGAGGCCAAAAGATAAGATTGGGTTGTTTTGGTTTTAGAGCGAGCAGCTGCGTCCAATTTCCACAACACTGCTCTGTTTGTCCACTGGTCTCAAGATCATTTCTATGCAGAGCTCCAAGTTTGCTCCAGATTTTATCCAAAAATTGCGATTTAGAGCCACCATGTCCAAGCATGTCCATCAGACCCCGGCCCATAGTCACAAAGTTCAAGTACTCGAAGCTCTGCCCCTCACTCCAATTTCCGGGCAGCCAAGTGGGGCTTTGAAAACCTGCCTCAGTATTTGAATTTTCGGAAAATCAGGTCCAAGTGTAAATTCCAATGTGCAAAGTCCTGTAATCCTGGTTCCGAACAGATCGATCCTCTGTACGCAGGTTCGCCTGACCCTGCTTGTCTTGTTAATGGTGTCAAGAGCGTTCAGAGACCAATCTATCAAATCCATAATTACTTTGGTTTTGGAGAACAGAGCGGAGAGAGTCACTCAAGGAAAAAAAAAGACAAGACACTAGACCAGACGAGACAAAGAGCAAAGCAGAGGAAAGATAAGGGTCAGGAGAGGAGAGAAAATATGTCCGCCCTCACCAAGAGCCAAAGAAGAAGAAACCAGGTCTAAACCGGGGCTAACCCAGGACTAAACCAGGTCAAAACCAGGTCTTAACCAGGACTAAACCAGGTCCAAACCAGGTCTAAACCAGGGCTAAACCAGGGCTAAACCAGAACTGAACCAGGTCTTAACCAGGACTAAACCAGGTCCAAACCAGGTCTAAACCAGGGCTAAACTAGGACTAAACCAGGACTAAACCAGGTCAAAACCAGGGCTAAACTAGGACTAAACCATACCATGCCATACCGGCTCGTCAAAGCCTGATCCCGTCAGATCTCAGAAGCTCAGCAGGGCCGGGCCTGGTTAGTACCTGGATGGGAGACACTGGGAATTCCAGGTGCCACAGTGGGGCCAGTGGCAAAAACTGTTGTAGTGTCCTTAGGCAAGACACATCACCCACATTGCCTAGTATGAAAGTGGTGTGTGCGTGAATGGTGGTGGTCGGAGGGGCCGATGGCGCAGATTGACAGCCTCGCTTCCGTCAGTCTGCCCCAGGGCAGCTGTAGCTACAATAGTAGTTTACACCACCACCGAGTCTGGAGTGAATGAATAATGCTCTGTAAAGCGTCTTTGAGTGTCCTGAAAAGCGCTGTATAAAACTGATGCATTATAAACCAGGTCTAAACCAGGACTGAACCAGGACTAAACCAGGTCTAAATCAGGACTAAACCAGGACTAAACTAGGTCTAAACCAGTTCGAAATCAGGTTTGAATCAGGACTAAACCAGGACTAAACTAGGTTTAAACCAAGCCTAAGCCAGGTCTAAATCAGGTAGCAAATTTAAGATGGTCTAAATGCTAAAGAAAAAACACAAAAGTGATTTAAAGAGCACATTTTCATTTTCCTGTGATCAGAGCGTTCATGGTCCTGTTTAGAAGTTTGATTTTCAATTTAAACGTAAGAGTGGCTAACGGAAAAACTGCTGGCTAATGCTAACGTTAATGCTAACGCTAACGCTAGCTTGTGACTAATGTTATTTAGAGGCACTTGTTTAGCAGCACAGATCCTCTCACCTGTTGGAGTTCTGGGAAGTCCGTTCTGTCCGGTCCGATTGTGATCAAATAAAGCTCAGATTAAAGACAGACAGAGCCGTGCCTACTGTTAGAAAGTTAATGACGTCAGCGGCCTGTGGTCAGAGCATAGACTGTATTTTTTTTATATTTTTTTGAGCATAGACTGTATAAAAGAATATATAGACGGTCTATGGGTGAGAGTCAGAAGTGTGCGGTGTGAGAGGTCCATGTGACTGAGACTTATGCTCAAATACAGATTCACTTTGTACAATCTCATACTGGACAGTACAGTAGTAGTAGTAGTAGTAGTAGTAGTAGTAGTAGTAGTAGTAAAAATAGTAGTAGTAATTGTACTTGTAGTAGTTTTGTTTGTGGTAATAGCAGTAGTAGTTGTAGTAGTACGTGCCTTAGTAGTAGCCTAATAGTTTTGCTGGGAGTAGTAGTAGTTTTAATAGTAGTAGTAGCTGTTGTAATAGTAGTAGTAGTAATAGCAGTAGTAGTAGTAGTAATAGTAGTAGTATTTGAAGTAGTCTTCTGTGTAAAAGTCTCCCTCTAGTGACAGCAACAGGTAATTACAGTCCAGAGCAGAAATTTTTCAAACATGAATTTTATTTTATTTCAATTTGTAAAAATGTCTCAGAAATAAAAACAGTGATAAAAGATTAGATCAACAAAACACATTACATTACAAAAACACAAACAAGAGGTAAACCAGGTCTAAACCAGGACTAAACCAGGTCTAAACCAGGTCTAAACCAGGACTAAACCAGGACTAAACCAGGAATAAACCAGGTCTAAACCAGGTCTAAACCAGGGCTAAACCAGGTCTAAACCAGGACTAAACCAGGACTAAACCAGGTCTAAACCAGGACTAAACCAGGACTAAACCAGGACTAAACCAGGTCTAAACCAGGGCTAAACCAGGGCTAAACCAGGGCTAAACCAGGTCTAAACTAGGCCTAAGCTAGGACTAAACTCCCTAACACATCATCTGAGTCCTGTTAACAGATGTATTTACAAGCACTGTCCTCCTCTGCACCTCTGTCCCTCCTCTGCACCTCTGTCCCTCTTCCTCTGCACCTCTGTCCCTCCTCTGCAACTCTGTGCCTCCTCTGCACCTCTGTCCCTCCTCCTCTGCACCTCTGTCCCTCCTCCTCTGCACCTCTGTCCCTCCTCCTCTGCACCTCTGTCCCTCCTCCTCTGCACCTCTGTCCCTCCTCCTCTGCACCTCTGTCCCTCCTCCTCTGCACCTCTGTCCCTCCTCTGCACCTCTGTCCCTCCTCCTCTGCACCTCTGTCCCTCCTCCTCTGCACCTCTGTCCCTCCTCTGCACCTCTGTCCCTCCTCCTCTCACCTCTGTCCCTCCTCTGCACCTCTGTCGTCCTCTGCACCTCTGTCCCTCCTCTGCACCTCTGTCCCTCCTCTGCACCTCTGTCCCTCCTCCTCTGCACCTCTGTCCCTCCTCCTCTCACCTCTGTCCCTCCTCTGCACCTCTGTCCCTCCTCCTCTCACCTCTGTCCCTCCTCTGCACCTCTGTCCTCCTCTGCACCTCTGTCCCTCCTCTGCACCTCTGTCCTTCCTCTGCACCTCTGTCCCTCCTCCTCTCACCTCTGTCCCTCCTCTGCACCTCTGTCCCTCCTCTGCACCTCTGTCCCTCCACCTCTGCACCTCTGTCCCACCTCTTCTGCACCTCCGTCCCTCCTCTGCACCTCTGTTCCTCCTCTGCACCTCTGTTCCTCCTCTGCACCTCTGTCCCACCTCTGCACCTCTGTCCCTCCTCTGCACCTCTGTCTACCTCTGCACCTCTGTCCCTCCTCTGCACCTCTGTCCCCCCTCCTCTGCACCTCTGTCCCTCCTCTGCACCTCTGTCCCTCCTCCTCTGCACCTCTGTCCCACCTCTGCACCTCTGTCCCTCCTCATCTGCACCTCTGTCCCTCCTCCTCTGCACCTCTGTCCCACCTCGTCTGCACCTCTGTCCCTCCTCTGCACCTCTGTCGTCCTCTGCACCTCTGTTCCTCCTCTGCACCTCTGTCCCTCCTCTGCACCTCTGTCCCTCCTCTGCACCTCTGTCTACCTCTGCACCTCTGTCCCTCCTCTGCACCTCTGTCCCTCCTCCTCTGCACCTCTGTCTACCTCTGCACCTCTGTCCCTCCTCCTCTGCACCTCTGTCTACCTCTGCACCTCTGTCCCTCCTCTGCACCTCTGTCCTCCCCTTACCTCTGTCCTCCTCTGCACCTCTGTCCCTCCTCTGCACCTCTGTCCCTCCTCTGCACCTCTGTCCTCCTCTGCACTTCTGTCCTCCTCTGCACCTCTGTCCCTCCTCTGCACCTCTGTCCCTCCTCTGCACCTCTGTCCCTCCTCCTCTGCACCTCTATCCCTCCTCTGCACCTCTGTCCCTCCTCCTCTGCACCTCTGTCCCTCCTCCTCTCACCTCTGTCCCTCCTCCTCTGCACCTCTGTCCCTCCTCCTCTGCACCTCTGTCCCTCCTCTGCACCTCTGTCCCTCCTCCTCTGCACCTCTGTCCCTCCTCTGCACCTCTGTCCCTCCTCCTCTCACCTCTGTCCCTCCTCTGCACCTCTGTCGTCCTCTGCACCTCTGTCCCTCCTCTGCACCTCTGTCCCTCCTCTGCACCTCTGTCCCTCCTCCTCTCACCTCTGTCCCTCCTCTGCACCTCTGTCCCTCCTCTGCACCTCTGTCCCTCCTCTGCACCTCTGTTCCTCCTCTGCACCTGTGCCTCCTCTGCACCTCTGTCCCTCCTCCTCTGCACCTCTGTCCCTCCTCCTCTGCACCTCTGTCCCCCCTCCTCTGCACCTCTGTCCCTCCTCCTCTGCACCTCTGTCCCTCCTCTGCACCTCTGTCCCTCCTCCTCTGCACCTCTATCCCTCCTCTGCACCTCTGTCCCTCCTCCTCTGCACCTCTGTCCCTCCTCCTCTCACCTCTGTCCCTCCTCCTCTGCACCTCTGTCCCTCCTCCTCTGCACCTCTGTCCCTCCTCTGCACCTCTGTCCCTCCTCCTCTGCACCTCTGTCCCTCCTCTGCACCTCTGTCCCTCCTCCTCTCACCTCTGTCCCTCCTCTGCACCTCTGTCGTCCTCTGCACCTCTGTCCCTCCTCTGCACCTCTGTCCCTCCTCTGCACCTCTGTCCCTCCTCCTCTCACCTCTGTCCCTCCTCTGCACCTCTGTCCCTCCTCTGCACCTCTGTCCCTCCTCTGCACCTCTGTCCCTCCTCTGTACCTCTGTCCATCCTCCGCACCTCTGTACCTCTGTCCCTCCTCTACACCTCTGTCCCTCCTCTACACCTCTGTCCCCCCTCCTCTGCACCTCTGTTCCTCCTCTGCACCTCTGTCCCACCTCTGCACCTCTGTCCCTCCTCTGCACCTCTGTCTACCTCTGCACCTCTGTCCCTCCTCTGCACCTCTGTCCCTCCTCCTCTGCACCTCTGTCTACCTCTGCACCTCTGTCCCTCCTCCTCTGCACCTCTGTCCCTCCTCTGCACCTCTGTCCCTCCTCTGCACCTCTGTCCTCCCCTTACCTCTGTCCTCCTCTGCACCTCTGTCCCTCCTCTGCACCTCTGTCCCTCCTCTGCACCTCTGTCCTCCTCTGCACTTCTGTCCTCCTCTGCACTTCTGTCCTCCTCTGCACTTCTGTCCTCCTCTGCACCTCTGTCCCTCCTCTGCACCTCTGTCCCTCCTCTGCACCTCTGTCCCTCCTCCTCTGCACCTCTGTCTTTCCTCCTCTGCACCTCTGTCCCTCCTCTGCACTTCTGTCCTCCTCTGCACCTCTGTCCCTCCTCCTCTGCACCAACAAAACACGTTATATTACATCAATGCTTTATATGAGCCACACAAACAAGAGCTAAACCAGGACTAAACCAGGACTAGGCCAGGACTAAACCAGGACTAAACCAGGACTAGGCCAGGACTAAACCAGGACTAGGCCAGGACTAAACAGGACTAAACCAGGACTAGGCCAGGACTAAACCAGGACTATCCCGGGTGTGAGCAGCGCCAGCAGGAGCACAGGGAGGCTGAGGGAGCTGATGGAGGCGATGCTGAAGATGACGTTGTGATCGTAGTAATCATCGTCGTAGTAGTGGTGGTAGTCGTAGTGGTAGTAGTTGTAGTAGTTGTAGTAGTGGTGGTAGTAGTGGTGGTAGTAGTAGTGGTAGTAGTTGTGGTGGGAGTGGTCGTGGGTGGGTGGGTGTGTGTGGTCGTAGTACTCGTAGTACTCGTAGTACTCTGTGGGAGTGGGTGTGTGGTAGTAGTGGTAGTACTCTGTGGGAGTGGGTGTGTGGTAGTAGTGGTAGTACTCTGTGGGAGTGGGTGTGTGGTAGTAGTGGTAGTAGTAGTAGTAGTCGGGGGTGGGGGTTGGGTCGTGGTGCCAGTGGGTGGGCGGGGCTGTGTGGGTGGGCGGGGCTATGTGGGAGTAGTCGTAGTAGGGCGTGGGGGTCGGGTGGGAGGGCATCTGGGTGGAGCAGTTGGAGCAGGTAGTAACACTCATGAGCACAGTGTAAAATCTCACCGCCCTGCGACCTGCAGAGAGACCAGGGTTAGACCGGGACTAGACCAGGACAGAAACAAGACTGAACTGGGACTAATCCAGGACTAAACCAGAACCAGAGCTAAGGCAGTCCTGACCAAGTCCAGTTCAAGATCTGGTCGACTTTTGCCTATTTTCAGATCACAAAATGCTCCAGTTTCTTAAATAAAAGTTTTGAGTCTTTGTCTTCGACTCAGCTGAAGGTTAAAGACTCACTCAGCTCCACCCACTGTACTACTGAACAATAGTACGGCAGGAATAGTACTCGTAGTATTCGCAGTACTCTTAATACTCCTAGTACTCGCCTCCGTCAGTCTGCCCCAGGGCAACTGTGGCTATAACAGTAGCTTACCACCACCGGGTATGGAGTGAATGAAGAATGCTCTGTAAAATGCTTTGTAAAGCACTTTGGGGACATGTGTCTGTGTAAAGCGCTATATAAATAAACCTTACCTTACCTTACTCTTACTTGGTTGGTACACTGCAAAAAAACTAGGAGTGAAATGATCTGTTCCTGCAGCGAGATCATTTTATTTGGCAAGTTCTCTGAAAATAATCGACCTCTAGACGAGAATGAAGTAATTTGATAATAAATCAACAAGATGAAGAACCTGAAGTTTTAAAATCTTGGCCAGATCGAAGAAATTTGCAGCCTAGTACTCGCAGTACTCATAGTACTCTTACTTGGTTGGGAGTACTTGTAGTACTGGTAGTACTCTTACTTGGTTGGTAGTATTTGTAGTACTGGTAGTACTCTTACTTGGTTGGTAGTACTTGTAGTACTGGTAGTACTCTTACTTGGTTGGTAGTATTTGTAGTACTGGTAGTACTCTTACTCGGCTGGTAGTACTTGTAGTACTGGTAGTACTCTTACTTGGTTGGTAGTATTTGTAGTACTGGTAGTACTCTTACTTGGTTGGTAGTACTTGTAGTACTGGTAGTACTCTTACTTGGTTGGTAGTATTTGTAGTACTGGTAGTACTCTTACTTGGTTGGTAGTACTTGTAGTACTGGTAGTACTCTTACTTGGTTGGTAGTACTTGTAGTACTGGTAGTACTCTTACTTGGTTGGTAGTACTTGTAGTACTGGTAGTACTCTTACTTGGTTGGTAGTATTTGTAGTACTGGTAGTACTCTTACTCGGCTGGTAGTACTTGTAGTACTGGTAGTACTCTTACTTGGTTGGTAGTATTTGTAGTACTGGTAGTACTCTTACTTGGTTGGTAGTATTTGTAGTACTGGTAGTACTCTTACTTGGTCGGTAGTATTTGTAGTACTGGTAGTACTCTTACTTGGTCGGTAGTACTTGTAGTACTGGTAGTACTCTTACTTGGTTGGTAGTACTTGTAGTACTGGTAGTACTCTTACTTGGTTGGTAGTACTTGTAGTACTGGTAGTACTCTTACTTGGTTGGTAGTACTTGTAGTACTGGTAGTACTCTTACTTGGTTGGTAGTATTTGTAGTACTGGTAGTACTCTTACTTAGTTGGTAGCATTTGTAGTACTAGTAGTACTCTTACTTAGTTGGTAGCATTTGTAGTACTAGTAGTACTCTTACTTAGTTGGTAGCATTTGTAGTACTGGTAGTACTCTTACTTGGTTGGTAGTACTTGTAGTACTGGTAGTACTCTTACTTGGTTGGTAGTACTTGTAGTACTGGTAGTACTCTTACTTGGTTGGTAGTATTTGTAGTACTGGTAGTACTCTTACTTGGTCGGTAGTACTTGTAGTACTGGTAGTACTCTTACTTGGTTGGTAGTACTTGTAGTACTGGTAGTACTCTTACTTGGTTGGTAGTACTTGTAGTACTGGTAGTACTCTTACTTGGTTGGTAGTACTTGTAGTACTGGTAGTACTCTTACTTGGTTGGTAGTACTTGTAGTACTGGTAGTACTCTTACTTGGTCGGTAGTATTTGTAGTACTGGTAGTACTCTTACTTGGTCGGTAGTATTTGTAGTACTGGTAGTACTCTTACTTGGTTGGTAGTAGTCGTACAGTTGGACTGATCCTGATTGGACGTGGCCGACATTAAACTCCTGAACCAGAAGAATCTTCACATATTGAAGGTCCACAGTGACCTGCAACAGGAGGGACCAGGGTCAGGACGAGTAACAGTAGTAGTAGTAGTAGTAGTAGTAGTAGTAGCAGTAGCAGTAGTAGTAGTAGCAGCAGTAGTAGTAGTAGTAGTAGTAGTAGCAGTAGCAGCAGTAGTAGTAGTAGCAGCAGTAGTAGTAGTAGTAGTAGTAGTAGTAGCAGTAGTAGTAGTAGTAGTAGTAGTAGTAGTAGTAGTAGTAGTAGTAGTAGTAGCAGCAGTAGCAGTAGTAGTAGTAGTGGTAGTAGTAGTAGTAGTAGCGGTGGTATGGTAGTAGTGGTAGTAGTAGTAGTGGTAGTAGTGGCAGCGTATGGTAGTAGCGGCAGTGGTAGTAGTAGTGGTGGTAGTGGTAGCGGTAGTGGTAGCAGTAGTGATGATGAGTAGCAGTAGTGGTAGTGGTGGTGGTGGTAGTAGTGGTAGTAGCGTAGTGGTAGTAGTGGTGGTGATGGTAGCAGTGGTAGTATGATGTGGCAGCAGTGGTAGTAGTAGTAGATGGTATTAGTGGTAGTGGTAGCAGTAGTAGTAGGTAGTAGTGGTGGCGGTAGTAGTGGTAGTAGGTAGTAGTGGTGGCGGTAGTAGTAGTGGCAGTAGTAGTGGTAATGGTAGTGGTAGTGATGTAGTAGTAGTAGCAGTAGTATTGGTAGCAGTAGCGTAGTGGTAGTAGTAGTAGTGGTAGTAGTGGCAGTGGTAGTGGTGGTAGTAGTGGTAGCGGTAGTAGTAGTGGCAGTAGTAGTAGTGGTAGTAGTGGTGGTAGTAGTAGTGGTAGTAGTAGCAGCGGTGGTAGTAGTATGGTAGTGGTAGCGGTAGTAGTAGTAGCAGCGGTAGTAGCGGTGGTAGTAGTAGTAGTGATGTAGTGGTAGTAGTAGTAGTGATGGTGGTAGTGGTAGCACCGGTGGTAGTGGTAGTAGTGGCAGCGGTGGTAGCGGTGGTAGTAGTGGTAGCGGTAGTGGTAGTGGTAGTAGTAGTGGCAGTGGTAGTGGCAGTGGTAGTAGTGGTGATGTAGTGGTAGCGGTGGTGGTAGTGGTAGTGGTAGTGGTAGCGGCTGGTAGTGGTAGTGGTAGCGGTGGTGGTAGTGGTAGTGGTAGCAGTGTAGTAGTAGTGGTGGTGGTGGTATTGGCAGTGGTGGTAGTAGCGGTAGTGATGGTAGCAGCAGTAGTGTAGTAGCGGTAGTGGTAGTGGTGGTATGGTGGTAGTAGTAGTGGTAGCGTGGTAGTGGTAGTAGTAGTGGTAGCGGTGGTGGTGGTAGTGATGATGGTAGCGGTGGTAGTGTAGTGGTAGTGATGGTAGTGGTGGTAGTAGCGGTAGTGGTAGTGGTAGTGATGGTAGTAGTAGTGGTAGTGGTGGTAGTGGTGGCAGTAGTGGTGTGGTAGTAGTGTAGTGGTGGTGATGGTAGTAGTGGTGGTAGTGGTGGTGGTAGGTGGTAGTGGTAGTGGTGGTAGTAGTATTGGTGGTGGTAGTGGTAGTATTAGTGGTAGTAGTAGTGGTGGTAGTAGTGGCGTAAGTAGTAGTAGTAGCAGTAGTAGTACTAGTAGTAGTAGTAGTAGTAGTAGCAGTAGTAGTAGTAGTAGTAGTAGCAGTAGTAGTACTAGTAGTAGTAGCAGTAGTAGTAGTAGTAGTAGTAGTAGTAGTAGTAGTAGCAGTAGTAGTAGTAGTAGTAGTAGCAGTAGTAGTAGTAGTAGTAGTAGTATTTCTCACAGAGTCCAGGTACAGGTAAAGATGGCCGCTGGTGCTGTTGGTCTCGACTTTCTTCACCAGGTTTGGATCAAAGCTCGTCTGAGGCATGAGCGAGAACCCGGTGAGGAGCTGCACCTCCAGGATAGCCATGCCCGTGGAGAGGAGAGCCGAGGAGGAGGCCAACCTGAGGAGGAGAACCAGGACTGAACCAGGACTGAACCTGGACTGAACCAGGACTGAACCAGGACTGGACCCGGTCTGGAGCCATAGACCGTATATCTGAGTGGACTAAGCTAACCCGTTAACCGCTAACCCGTTAGCCACCGCGTGCCAAACAGGAAGTGCTCCAGGAGGCTCTTGGGGCTCCTTCACATTAGGATCTTCTCGTCCCTCTGTCTGTACCTGCTGCTCTGAGCCTCGTCATTCTGGACTTAAACTGTTCGTCTGAAGCCGCCACACAGGATCCTGAACTTTTCATTTCTCTGTTTTGTTCCTAAATCAAGAGCTGAACATAAATAACGGACCAATCAGACGCCTTCATTCCCCGAGGCCCCTCCCCCTAGCAACAGGTTTGATTGACAGCTCGTTTCGTTGCTAAGTAAGTTCCCTTCCCGCTTTCCCCCGAGTGACGATTTCTGAAATAAAATGACAAAATATCTCAAACAGTCACAATATCTAGAATGATGTGACTAGAATCTGAACGAGCAGAATTTAACGAGCAGAAAGTAAAGAGAATTTGGTTAAATTGTGACTCTATTGTTGTTCGTACGGAACAGAACAAACAACATAAATCAGTGACTTAAACTATTTAAAGCTCAAAGTTTCTTCTTCTTGTGCAGAATCAGGTAAATCCAGTGTCCTGCAGGTGCAGAGTATCACATCCATAGTCCGTATATATGATGCATCAGCTCTGCCAGGAGGAGGCGCCACATTTAACCTCCTCACTCCTGATTGGCTCTTGTGTTGCTATGATACTCGTGGGAGGATTTCCAAATATGGAGCCTGTAGCTGTGGCAACAGGAGCCTTATTTGAGCGACGCCGACGCTGTGGAGACGTCAGACTCACTCAGACACTCAGATAAACGGACTGTGGTCTGGACTCACCTGAAGAACACGGCCAGTTGCAGCTGGTGGGGGTGCGGCTCGGTGGGGAACACATGCAGGTGGAATTCTTCACCTGGATCCAAGGAGCGTTTCCTCCTCCTCGCCCGCTCGGACGGCTCGTTGTAGACCACATTCACCTGTACCCAGAACAACGTGATGAGTTCAGACCCTCCGCCAAACCGGTTGAGATCCTCCTTAAACTGGTTGAGATCCACCTGGTCCTTGGACTCACCTGGAAGAGCAGGACTCCGCGACCTTTGGCCTTCACTGAGGCAAAACTGCTGTTGCACCCGTTCATCTGAAAGACACGAGAGGACTAAACCAGGACTAAACCAGGACTAAACCAGGACTAAACCAGGACTAAACCGGGACTAAACCAGGACTAAACCAGGACTAAACCAGGACTAAACCAGGACTAAACCGGGACTAAACCAGGACTAAACCAGGACTAAACCAGGACTAAACCGGGACTAAACCAGGACTAAACCAGGACTAAACCAGGACTAAACCAGGACTAAATCAGGACTAAACCGGGACTAAACCAGGACTAAACCGGGACTAAACCGGGACTAAACCAGGACTAAACCAGGACTAAACCAGGACTAAACCAGGACTAAACCAGGACTAAACCAGGACTAAACCAGGACTAAACCGGGACTAAACCAGGACTAAACCAGGACTAAACCAGGACTAAACCAGGACTAAACCAGGACTAAACCGGGACTAAACCGGGACTAAACCGGGACTAAACCGGGACTAAACCAGGAGTAACCAGGACTAAACCAGGACTAACCAGGACTAAACCAGGAGTAACCAGGACTAAACCAGGACTGAGCCATGACTAAACCAGGACTAAACCAGGACTAAACCAGGAGTAACCAGGACTAAACCAGGACTGAGCCAGGACTAAACCAGGACTAAACCAGGAGTAACCAGGACTAAACCAGGACTAAACCAGGAGTAAACAGGACTAAACCAGGACTAAACCAGGACTAAACCAGGAGTAACCAGGACTAAACCAGGACTGAACCAGGAGTAACCAGGACTAAACCAGGAGTAACCAGGACTAAACCAGGACTGAACCAGGACTAAACCAGGACTAAACCAGGACTAAACCAGGACTAAACCAGGACTAAACCGGAACTAAACCAGGACTAAACCGGAACTAAACCAGGACTAAACCAGGACTAAACCAGGACTAAACTAGGACTAAACCAGGACTAAACCAGGATTAAACCAGGATTAACCCAGGACTAAAACAGGACTAAACCAGGACTAAACCTGGACTAAACCAGGATTAAACCAGGACTAAACCAGGACTAAACCAGGACTAAACCAGGATTAAACCAGAACTAAACCAGGACTAAACCAGGATTAAACCAGGACTAATCCAGGACTAAACCAGGACTGAATCAGGACTGAAACAGAAGTGAACCAGGACTAAAGCAGGACTGAACCAGGACTATACCAGAAATAATCAGCACTAAACAGGACTAAACCAGGACTGAACCCGGTCTTACACTGAGGGTGCGGTGCAGGAGGCGGCGGTTGCTCTTGTCGATGGTGAAGATCTCTGTTTGGGACCCGTCGCTTTGGACCACTTTCAGGTCCGGATCCAGACCAACCCAAGCGTAGACCGACAGGGCCTCAAGCGCCACCACGGTGTCCTGGAGGAACGACACGTGTGTCAGATGCCCTCCCATCCCTCTGTACCCCTGGGTCTAACGCAAGTCTAAACCAGGTCTTAACCAGGTCTAAACCCAAGTCTAAACCAGGTCTAAACCAGGTATAAACCAGGTCTAAACCAGGTCTAAACCCAAGTCTAAACCAGGTCTTAACCAGGTCTAAACCCAAGTCTAAACCAGGTCTAAACCAGGTCTAAACCAGGTCTAAACCAGGTCTAAACCCAGGTCTAAACCCAGGTCTAAACCAGGCCTAAACCAGGTCTAAACCCAAGTCTAAACCAGGTCTAATCCAAGGTCAAAACCGAGGTCTAAACCAGGTCTAAACCCAGGTCTAAACCCAGGTCTAAACCAGGCCTAAACCAGGTCTAAACCCAAGTCTAAACCAGGTCTAATCCAAGGTCTAAACCGAGGTCTAAACCAGGTCTAAACCAGGTCTAAACCAGGTCTAAACCCAGGTCTAAACCCAAGTCTAATCCAGGTCTAAAACCTGTCTAACCCAGGTCTAAACCAGGTCTAAACCAGGTCTAAACCCAAGTCTTATCCAGGTCTAAAACCTGTCTAACCCAGGTCTAAACCAGGTCTAAACTAGGTCTAAACCCAGATCTAAACCAGGTCTAAACCAGATCTAAACCAGGTCTAAACCAGGTCTAAACCCAGGTCTAAACCAGATCTAAACCAGGTCTAAACCCAAGTCTAAACCAAATCTAAACCCAAGTATAACCCAGGTCTAAAAATGGTCTAACCCAGGTCTAAACCGGGTCTAAAACTGGTCTTAACCCAGGTCTCAACCCAAGTCTAACCCAGGTGTAACCCAGGTGTAAACCCGTGATAACCCAGTTCTAAACCTGGTCTGGACTTGCCTGGGTACTTCCGAAGCCCCCGTGGCCGTTCTGTTGCCTGCTGAGCCACCGGACCAGGTTCACTCCGTCCACGAACCGGTCCAGTGTCTCCAGGGACAGCAGGAGGTAGCCCACGGTCTCCAGGTCCGTGGACAGAGGCTCGGAGTCTGAGGCGTTGTCGTTCTGCTGCCAGCTGGGGGCGCCGTCTGCAGGACACGGCGCAGATTACAGCACAGTTATAACGCCACTTCTCTCACACCAAAAGTAAACAATATCATATAATTAATCTCTTAATTATCTTGGTAAAATGTCATATCCACAAATGTAAATTCTCTGTAAATTGTTAAAACTAATTTATAATATAATATAATCTGATGAAACAAATGATCTTCCATAGTTGGAGCATGTGCAGATCACATTTAGACGCAAACTCGGCTCTGACTCAGAGAGTGACTCTTCTTCTCTCCGGTCGGATAAACGTGTCATTCCTGGTCCGTTGCTTCCCTAAAGTTCTCCTCCCCGTTCGTACCCTCAGTGATGTGGGCGCGCCGCAGCAGCTCCTCGAGGGCGGCGTTGGCGTTGGGGCTCTGGGTCAGGCTCAGGGCGTAGGTCACCAGGCTCAGGCTGTAGTGACTCTGAATCCCCTCGGCAAACCCGGTCTCCAGGAAGAGCAGCGCAGAGGAGATTTCTGCGGAGAAGTCAGCCTGAAAGATAAAACACTGGGATAAGAGCCTGACAGACAAAACACTGGGACTTACAGCCTGAGAGACAAAACACTGGGACTTAGAGCCTGAGAGACAAAACACTGGGACTTACAGCCTGACAGACAAAACACTGGGACTTAGAGCCTGAGAGACAAAACACTGGGACTTACAGCCTGACAGACAAAACACTGGGACTTACAGCCTGACAGACAAAACACTGGGACTTACAGCCTGACAGACAAAACACTGGGACTAAAAACGCAACAAAACACTGGGACTTAGAGCCTGACAGACAAAACACTGGGACTTACAGCCTGACAGACAAAACACTGAGACTTACAGCCTGACAGACAAAACACTGGGACTAAAAACGCAACAAAACACTGGGACTTAGAGCCTGACAGACAAAACACTGGGACTTAGAGCCTGACAGACAAAACACTGGGACTTAGAGCCTGACAGACAAAACACTGGGACTAAGAACCCAACAAAACACTGGGACTTACAGCCTGACAGACAAAACACTGGGACTAAGAACCCAACAAAAACACTGGGACTTAAAGCGTGACAGACAAAACACTGGGACTTAGAGCCTGAGAGACAAAACACGGGGACTTATGAGGACAGGGTTAAAGCTCCACTGCGGGACATTTCCTCAGGGTTGCAGAGGGCGCAGTGTCTCACCCGGATGTCGGCGTCCCGGGTCAGGGCGATCAGGACGTAGGCGGTCAGGCTGAGCTCGGAGTCCCGGCCCCCGACCAGCTCCGTGTGGATGACCCGTCCGGGCTCGGAGAAGTGCCCGTCCGCCCCCTGCTGGCTGACGAGCCACGCCGCCGCCCCCCGCAGGACCGCGGCGCTGACGGGCAGGAAGGGGCGTGCCTGCAGGAAGACGCGCAGCACGAACGCCGACAACCTGAGGACGATTTAAAGACTTGTGTCGGGTTATTTCATCTCGTTTTCAGGTTTATTCTAGATTTACTCGTCGTATCGTCTTAAAAACTGTCGCAGATGTTTCTTCCACGACTGAACTCGTCAGAAAATCTTAAATTTAGGGAATAAATGTTTAAAAGAAGAAGCTACGATTCATTTACCAGAGTTTTCCCCAGAAACACTAAATCTGGGCTAACCCAGGTCTAACCCAGGTCTAACCCAGGTCTAAACCCAGGTCTAAACCCAGGTCTAAATCCAGTCTAAACCCAGGTCTAAACCAAGTCTAAACTAGGTCTAACCCAGGTCTAACCCAGGTCTAAACCCAGGTCTAAACCCAGGTCTAAATCCAGTCTAAACCAAGTCTAAACCAGGTCTAAATGCAGTCTAAACCCAGTTCTAACCCAGGTCTAAACCAGGTCTAAACCCAGGTCTAAATCCAGTCTAAACCCAGGTCGAAACCAAGTCTAAACCAGGTCTAACCCAGGTCTAAACCCAGGTCTAAACCCAGGTCTAAATCCAGTCTAAACCAAGTCTAAACCAGGTCTAAATGCAGTCTAAACCCAGTTCTAACCCAGGTCTAAACCAGGTCTAAACCCAGGTCTAAATCCAGTCTAAACCCAGGTCGAAACCAAGTCTAAACCAGGTCTAACCCAGGTCTAAACCCAGGTCTAACCCAGGTCTAAACCAGGTCTAAACCCAGGTCTAAACCCAGGTCTAAACGCAGGTCTAAACAAAGTCTAAACCCAGGTCTAAATCCAGTCTAAACCCAGGTCGAAACCAAGTCTAAACCAGGTCTAACCCAAGTCTAAACCAGGTCTAACCCAGGTCTAAACCCAGGTCTAAACGCAGGTCTAAACAAAGTCTAAACCAGGTCTAAACCAGGTCTAAACCAGGTCTAAACCAGGTCTAAACCAGGTCTAAACCAGGTCTAAACCCAGGTCTAACCCAGGTCTAAATCCAGTCTCCAGGTCTAACCCAGGTCTAAACCAAGTCGAAACCAAGTCTAAACCAGGTCTAACCCAGGTCTAAACCAAGTCTAAACCAAGTCTAAACCAGGTCGAAACCAAGTCTAAACCAGGTCTAACCCAGGTCTAAATCCAGTCTCCAGGTCTAACCCAGGTCTAAACCAAGTCTAAACCAAGTCTAAACCAGGTCGAAACCAAGTCTAAACCAAGTCTAAACCAGGTCTAACCCAGGTCTAAACCCAGGTCTAAACCCAGGTCTAAATCCAGTCTAAACCCAGGTCTAAACCAAGTCTAAACCAGGTCTAACCCAGGTCTAAACCCAGGTCTAAACCCAGGTCTAAATCCAGTCTAAACCAAGTCTAAACCAGGTCTAAATGCAGTCTAAACCCAGTTCTAACCCAGGTCTAAACCAGGTCTAAACCCAGGTCTAAATCCAGTCTAAACCCAGGTCGAAACCAAGTCTAAACCAGGTCTAACCCAGGTCTAAACCAGGTCTAACCCAGGTCTAAACCAGGTCTAAACCCAGGTCTAAACCCAGGTCTAAACCCAGGTCTAAACGCAGGTCTAAACAAAGTCTAAACCAGGTCTAAACCAGGTCTAAACCAGGTCTAAACCAGGTCTAAACCAGGTCTAAACCCAGGTCTAAACCCAGGTCTAAACGCAGGTCTAAACAAAGTCTAAACCAGGTCTAAACCAGGTCTAAACCAGGTCTAAACCAGGTCTAAACCAGGTCTAAACCAGGTCTAAACCCAGGTCTAACCCAGGTCTAAATCCAGTCTAAACCAAGTCTAAACCAGGTCTAAACCAGGTCTAAATCCAGTCTAAACCAAGTCTAAACCAGGTCTAACCCAGGTCTAAACCAGGTCTAAACCAAGTCTAAACCAGGTCTAACCCAGGTCTAACCCAGGTCTAAACCAGGTCTAAACCAGGTCTAAACCAGGTCTAAACTTGTTTTTAGATTAGTGGATGGACTGTGATCATGTCAGACTGATTTAAGGACTTCTATCTAGATTTTAGCATCTTTGAACTTATTCTCAGGCCATGAACACTGATCCTGAACCTGTTTTAAGTCTGTTTCTCTCAAACTGAGCGTCTGTAAACTTATTTCCAGCCCCTGAACTCACAGAGACGCTTCCTTCTCGTCTCGTCTGAACTCGTCCAGTGAAATGATCTCGCTGCAGGAACAGGTCATTTCACTGCTTTTACGTCGTTTTCTGATTTCTAAATTTTGAGTAAGTGAGTTTTTCTGCAGTGTGACCCTCTCCTCTGTGGCACTCACCAGGTGCTCCCTGAGCGGTCGTTCTCTCCAAACGCACTGAAGGATCCGTCTGTCCTGAGGAAGGCGAGCTCCTGTTCATATCCTGAAACGAGACGAACACGTACAGGGAAAACTGTTAGTACCTCCTGCAGTTAGAAAGAGGGAGAAAACAGTTTTTCACTGGCCACGTTTACATGAGGCTTTTTAATTCAGAAATAAGTGTTCGAAATTAAAATATTCTGAATTGAGGTTAAATGGTCTTTATTTAATTCCTCTCAGCGTCTGGGGGTGGGGAAGGTGCTGATCGGACAGCGACACAAACGTATTTCCGTCTTTGGGAAGAAAACCCACACTTCAGCTGCTCCCGGCTTTTCTGTCATCTCGGTTTGTCGTTTCGCCGCCGACACAAACACGATCAGAACTTTTTCCGCAGTGGTTCTGATGATAATGAAGCAGCAGCTGGAGAATTCTGTCCTCACGCTTTCCGTCTGTGAGCTGAGGAGGAGAAGGGAAGAGTGTGGGAGGAGGAGGAAGAAGACAAACTGAGTCTGAGGCTGCCACACCTCAGCCCACTCCCACATCCCGCTCACAAATCCAAAGAGACGTGGAGGAAAGTCCCAAGAGACGACTGGAGGAGCCGGATCGAAGGACGAGCCAACGAGCACCAACCACCGGGATTATTTTGAAGAAGAAGAAACGTTTACATGATCCAGGAAGAAATTCATTCGGCTTTAAAATCAGAATAAACCCACTGACTTCAGGATTAAGTTTAATTCCGAATATTCATTTTCATTAGAATTAAGTGTTTACATGGACTTTTTAAAGCGGAATTAATTTTTATTCAGAATTAAAATAATTTTTATTTGGAATTGTGTGAGTTTATTTCTCAAATTCTTCATTATTATTTCTGTGGTAATTACAGGACGTCATTTCTGCTCAGCTGACGGAGACAAACTCCACAAAACTAGTGAAGAGAAACGACCTGAGGCTGAGGAAAAGTCTGTGTTATTCTAGAAAATCTGAATCAAAAGCAAAAGACTAAAGACTGAAACAGACTTTTTTTAATCGTTTGAGAAATAAACTCACACAAATGAAAATTGTCACAGCACAAAACAAATACAAACGTTTTTTTTTTTATCATTTTCTTCCTGTTTTGAGGCTGTTTCACATTCTGAGGTTCTGGACGACGTCGGCCAAAATAAAACTGCAAATATCTGAAGAACCAGAATCTCACAAACTGAACTTTCTCCAACACAAACGATTGACTCCATTTTGGGCGTTTTCGAGCATTTTTCTTCTTCCTGTGGGTCTGACCCCAGTTTGACCTGTAAAAGAATCGTTCATTTCTCCCAAACTAAAGAAGCACAAACTGAACTTTTTGCAGCACAGACGAAGCACAAACGACGGACAGTTTTTGTGTAGCTTTGCATTTAACGGGGCGACTTCGCTCAGGTCCCTCTCGTCCTTACCCACTCTCATGAGCTCGGTGGCCCTCTCCACAGCGCCCCCCTGCGTCTCCCCGCTGGCCTGGAGGTACTGCAGCAGGTAGACCATCGGAGCCAGGTGGATCATGTTCTGCTCTCCGCAGCCCGTGGGCATCTGGATCAGAGAGTCCAGGTCCTCCATGGCCACGCCCAGAACATCACCTGGACACAAGCCTCACAGGATTACATGACCCGACCAACACTTTAAAACTTATATCAGGTTCTTCATGTTGTCTTCAGATTTATTATCAAATGACTCGTTCTGAGACGCTCCAGTTCTCGTCTACAGGTCGTTTATTTGAAGAGAAGTTGTCCAGTAAAATGATCTCGCTGCAGGACAGATCATTTCACTGCCTTTAAGTCATTTTCTGATCGTTTTGAGTGTTCGGGGAGGACTGACCCAGGTGTGGCTGCTATTCTATGCCGAGTTCCTCCAGCATGGTCACGATAGCAGCTCTTTTTTCCATTAAAATGTACTGGGCACAAAGGAACATGATATATTACACAGACAGAGCACGTGGTCTAAAGTCCCCGTCTCCTTTTCCCAAAAGAAACATTATCACTTTACATGGATTACAAGAATCATCAAGCCTGAACAAAGAAAAGCTAATATACACTACAAAAAAGGAGTTTCTAACAGTTAAACTGACTTGAATTAAGCAGATTCATCTTAAAAGATCAATTTTAAGATTTTTTTACTTAATAAGATGAGATTTTTTTACTTGTTTCAAGATATTCCATCCTGATTTATCTTATCTCCATATTACAACTTATTCTATTATTCTTCTTATTCATTATTATTATTATTATTATTATTATTATCATTATTATTATTATTATTATTATTATTATTATTATCATCATTATTATTATTATTATTATCATCATTATTATTATTATTATTATTATTATTATTATTATTATTATTATTATTATTATTATTATCATTATTATTATTATTATTATTATTATTATTATTATCATCATTATTATTATTATTATTATCATCATTATTATTATTATTATTATTATTATTATTATTATTATTATCATCATTATTATTATTATTATTATTATCATCATTATTATTATTATTATTATTATTATTATTATTTAGTGCTGCCACTAACGACTAATTTTCTAACGATTAATCTCTCGACTAATTTTTCGATTAGTCGACTAATCTAAATGACTAATTATAAAAAAAAACAAGCGGTTCTAACACACACAAGTGGGTGTGTTAGAGTGTGTGTGTTAGATTTTCCCGGGAGGTGACCTTGTGTGTGCGAGTTGCAAAGGTTATTGCTGTTATGTCTGTTGTGCTCATTCGACAATGTTGAACAACGATATGCACACACAATTTAACGAGTTTGCACGAGCAGCATATGCAACGGTATTCTCAATACCTCATGCATCGTGGTCGTGCTCCCGCGCCTCGGGTGTAGCCGCTGTTAGCCGCGCCGGTGTCCGCCTCGGGTGTAGCCGCTGTTAGCCGCGCCGGTGTCCGCCTCGGGTGTAGCCGCTGTTAGCCGCGCCGGTGTCCGCCTCGGGTGTAGCCGCTGTTAGCCGCGCCGGTGTCCGCCTCGAGTGTAGTACGACTAGTGGTGTGGAGGGGAAATACCTGATCTCAGGCAAGCAAAAGGTCTCTGGACGAGCCGTTTGAGACCAAAAATAAATAAAGGCGAATATTCGACCAAAAAAATTGTATTCGACTCATTTTCACATTCGATTACGTCGACAACGTCGAATAATCGCGGCAGCACTAGTATTATTATTATTATTATTATTATTATTATTATTATTATTATTATTATTATTATTATTATTATTATTATTATTATTATTATTATTATTCACTTTTTATATTAGCTCAGTCCAGGTTAAGCCTCTTTCACTTCCTTCTCAAACCAATAAGGGGAAAAATCTTGAAACAAATAAATTGAAATAAATACTTGAAACTCGTGTTTTCTGCTTAGATCAAGATTCGTATTTCGATTTGTTTTAAGAAAACTTGGTAAGTGAAAATTTCTTACTGCACTGGCAGAAAATTTCACTTAAAACAGGACATTTTTACCTAAAATTTCTTATTTTTTGATAGGCCTTTTTGCGGTGTAAAGAAGAGACTTAATCTGAGCTTCATGTGACACAATCTGACTAAAAAGACCTGCAACATTTCAGCCTCTCAGTTTTCCAGTGAGAAAATTAAAACGTGCTCTTTCCATTTTGTATTTTCTGAAAGTGTTTTTGGTGCACTGCCTAAAAAGCCTGTCCAAAATCTAAGATCTAAACACTTGACTTAAAAGCAGTGAAAGGATCTGTCCTGCAGTGAGATCATTTGACTCCAGTTCTCCTGAAATAAACGACCTCTAAACCAAAATGAAGCGTCTCAGGACGAGTGCGTTGAGAATAAATCTCAAAACAACATAAATAACCTGATATAAGTTTGAAAATCTTGGCCAGATCAGAGAAATTTGCAGTGCGGTGTTTGCTAGCGTGCGCACTGTGTCGCCGTGGTAACCGATGAGCGTCCCACCGCGGAGGAACATGTAAAACACCCCCGGCGTGACGTCACTTCTAACTTTCACTACAGCACGGCAGGTCAACAGTCTAATAAAAGATTAGAGTGTTTATCTGGTGAACGTATTTATCATTTTACTTCCTGTTTGGACTGTTACCTAGCAACCGCGCTGTTTACAAGGGCCAAGACCCGACCAGAGTAAACAAAACACCACACCGTTATTTAGAGGTAAATGAAGGTTTTTAAATGGCAACTCACGTCCCCGATGCGACGATACAGTTTTCCCACGATTCAGTGCGCATCTCGATACCCGGGTCACGATATCGACTTCGATTTCGATACGTTTTAAGACAAGAAAATGAAAAATCTCACGTCGATTTTTTTTCTGCCAATGAGTGTCATATAATGCAGCGGGCGCAGAGACGAGCGCGTTTGAGTAAAGCCGATTCTAAAGCGTTTCAAAGTGAATATCTGTGCCTTTCCCGGGTCTGTCAACACTGGAAAAAACAACATGTGGGTGAGTTAAAATGACTTAAATTAAGAACATTTGACTTTATCTGAGTGGATTCAACTTGACAAGTGAAATAAGTGGAATAAGTGTTTTTTTTTTCTTAATTCAAGCATTTTATTTCTTATTTTAAGTGCAAAAAGTTGTTGTTTTTCTTATTTTAAGTGGAGCCAGGTGTGTTTTCATATTTTAAGTCCAAAACTCTTACTGCACTGGTGGATTATTTTACTTACCAAGTGAAATTTACCCAAATCACGTTAAAACTTTCTTAATCCGAGTCATTTTAGCCTGACTAGGTGTTTTTTTTTTTTTCGGTGAGCACAGAGCGCACGAGGGACACGAGGGACACGAGGGACACGAGGGACACGAGGGACACGAGGGACACGAGGGACACGAGTATCGAACGATTCCGCGTTATATCGAATACCGTCGCCTCCCGAGACACACGGGGAGGGCACCTGGCACACGGGGAGGGCACCTGGCACACGGGGAGGGCACCTGGCACACGGGGAGGGCACCTGGCACACGGGGAGGGCATCTGGCACACGGGGAGGGCACCTGGCACACGGGGAGGGCACCTGGCACACGGGGAGGGCACCTGGCACACGGGGAGGGTACACGGGGAGGGCACCTGGCACACGGGGAGGGCACACGGGGAGGGCACCTGGCACACGGGGAGGGCACCTGGCACACGGGGAGGGCACCTGGCACACGGGGAGGGCACCTGTCACACGGGGAGGGCACCTGGCACACGGGGAGGGCACACGGGGAGGGCACCTGGCACACGGGGAGGGCACCTGGCACACGGGGAGGGCACACGGGGAGGGCACCTGGCACACGGGGAGGGCACCTGGCACACGGGGAGGGCACCTGGCACACGGGGAGGGCACCTGGCACACGGGGAGGCCACACGGGGAGGGCACCTGGCACACTGACCGACAGAGGTGAGCTGGACCCGGCAGCTGCCCGGGACGACGCGCTCGGGGAGGCTGAAGTGGATCTGCTCCTCGGACTCAGGCTGGAGCTCAGACAGGACCAAGACTCTGTTCAGAGTGAAGCTCCGAGGGAAACCGCCAGGCTGAGGGGACAGACCAGGACTAGACCAGGACTAGACCAGGACTAGACCAGGACTAGACCAGGACTAGACCAGGACGAGACCGGGACGAGACCGGGACTAGACCGGGACTAGACCAGGACTAGACCGGGACTAGACCAGGACTAGACCAGGACTAGACCAGGACTAGACCAGGACTAGACCAGGACTAGACCAGGACGAGCTGCAGGTGAGACCGGGACTGGACCCTGGGACTGGGACTGGGACTGGGACTGGGACTAGACCAGGACTAGACCAGGACTAGACCAGGACTAGACCAGGACTAGACCAGGACTAGACCAGGACTGGGCCGAGGACTGGGCCGGGGACTAGACCGGGACTAGACCGGGACTAGACCGGGACTAGACCCGGACTAGACCGGGACTAGACCAGGACTAGACCAGGACTAGACCAGGACTAGACCAGGACTAGACCAGGACTAGACCAGGACGAGAGGCAGGTGAGACCGGGACTGGACCGGGACTGGGACTGGGACTGGGACTGGGACTAGACCAGGACTAGACCAGGACTAGACCAGGACTAGACCAGGACTAGACCAGGACTAGACCAGGACTAGACCAGGACTACACCAGCACTACACCAGGACTAGACCAGGACGAGACCAGGACTAGACCAGGACTATACCAGGACTTTACCAGGACTTTACCAGGACGAGACCAGGACTAGACCAGGACTTAACCAGGACGAGACCAGGACTGAACCAGGACTAGACCAGGACTAGACCAGGGACCAGACCGACCAGGGCGAGACCGAGGACTAGACGGGCGAGACCGGGACTAGACCGGACTAGACCGAGGACTAGACCAGGACTAGACCGACTAGACCAGGACTAGACCAGGACTGGGACCAGGACTAGACCAGGGCGAGACCAGGACTGGACCGGGACTGGACCGGGACTGGGACTGGGACTGGGACTAGACCAGGACTAGACCAGACTGAGACCAGGGCGAGACCAGGACTGAACCGGGACTGAGACCGACTAGACCGGGACGGGACCGGGACTGAGACCAGGACTAGACCAGGACTGAGACCGAGACCAGGACTAGACCAGGACTAGACCAGGACTAGACCAGGACTGAGACCAGGACTAGACCAGGGCGAGACCAGGACTGGACCAGGACTGAACCGGGACTAGACCAGGACTAGACCAGGACTGAACCAGACCGGGGACTGACCGGGACTAGACCGGACTAGACCGACGAGACCAGGACTAGACCAGGACTAGACCAGGACTAGACCAGGACGACCAGGACTGACCAGGACTAGACCGACTAGACCAGGACTGAACTAGACCGACTAGACCGGGACTAGACCAGGACTAGACCAGGACTAGACCAGGACTGAACCAGGACTAGACCAGGACTAGACCAGGACTAGACCAGGACTAGACCAGGACTAGACCAGGACTAGACCAGGACTAGACCAGGACTAGACCAGGACTGAACCAGGACTAGACCAGGACTAGACCAGGACTCTACCAGGACTAGACCGACTGACCAGGACCAGGACTAGACCAGGACCAGACCAGGACTAGACCAGGACTAGACCAGGACTAGACCGGGACTAGACCAGGACTAGACCAGGACTAGACCAGGACTAGACCAGGACTAGACCGGGACTAGACCGGGACTAGACCAGGACTAGACCAGGACTAGACCAGGACTAGACCAGGACTAGACCAGGACTAGACCGGGACTAGACCGGGACTAGACCAGGACTAGACCGGGACTAGACCGGGACTAGACCAGGACTAGACCAGGACTAGACCAGGACTAGACCAGGACTAGACCGGGACTAGACCGGGACTAGACCGGGACTAGACCAGGACTAGACCAGGACTAGACCAGGACTAGACCAGGACTAGACCAGGACTAGACCAGGACTAGACCAGGACTAGACCAGGACTAGACCAGGACTAGACCAGGACTAGACCAGGACTAGACCAGGTCTAGACCAGGACTAGACCAGGACTAGACCAGGACTAGACCGGGACTAGACCGGGACTAGACCGGGACTAGACCGGGACTAGACCAGGACTAGACCAGGACTAGACCAGGACTAGACCGGGACTAGACCAGGACTAGACCAGGACTAGACCAGGACTAGACCAGGACTAGACTGGGACTAAACCAGGACTATAGACCGAGACTAGACCAGGACTAGACCAGGACTAGACCAGGACTAGACCAGGACTAGACCAGGACTAGACCAGGACTAGACCAGGACTAGACCAGGACTAGACCAGGACTAGACCAGGACTAGACCAGGACTAGACCAGGACTAGACCAGGACTAGACCAGGACTAGACCAGGACTAGACCAGGACTAGACCAGGACTAGACCAGGACTAGACCAGGACTAGACCAGGACTAGACCAGGACTAGACCAGGACTAGACCAGGACTAGACCAGGACTAGACCAGGACTAGACCAGGACTAGACCAGGACTAGACCAGGACTAGACCAGGACTAGACCAGGACTAAGACCAGGACTAAGACCAGGACTAGACCAGGACTAGACCAGGACTAGACCAGGACTAGACCAGGACTAGACCAGGACTAGACCAGGACTAGACCAGGACTAGACCAGGACTGGACCAGGACTAGACCAGGACTAGACCAGGACTAGACCAGGACTAGACCAGGACTAGACCAGGACTAGACCAGGACTAGACCAGGACTAGACCAGGATGAGACCAGGACTAGACCAGGACTAGACCAGGACTAGACCAGGACTAGACCAGGACTAGACCAGGACTAGACCAGGACTAGACCAGGACTAGACCAGGACTAGACCAGGACTAGACCAGGACTAGACCAGGACTAGACCAGGACTAAACCAGGACTAGACCAGGACTAGACCAGGACTAGACCAGGACTAGACCAGGACTAGACCAGGACTAGACCAGGACTGGACCAGGACTAGACCAGGACTAGACCAGGACTAGACCAGGACTAGACCAGGACTAGACCAGGACTAGACCAGGACTAGACCAGGACTAGACCAGGACTAGACCAGGACTAGACCAGGACTAGACCAGGACTAAAGCAGGACTAGACCAGGACTAGACCAGGACTAGACCAGGACTAGACCAGGACTAGACCAGGACTAGACTAGGACTAAAGCAGGACTAAACGAGAACTAAAGCAGGGCTAGACCAGGACTAGACCAGGACTAGACCAGGACTAGACCAGGACTAGACCAGGACTAGACCAGGACTAGACCAGGACTAGACCAGGACTAGACCAGGACGAGACCAGGACTAGACCAGGACTAGACCAGGACTAGACCAGGACTAGACCAGGACTAGACCAGGACTAGACCAGGACTAGACCAGGACTAGACCAGGACGAGACCAGGACTAGACCAGGACTAGACCAGGACTAGACCAGGACTAAACCAGGACTAGACCAGGACTAGACCAGGACTAGACCAGGACTAGACCAGGACTAGACCAGGACTAGACCAGGACTAAACCAGGACTAGACCAGGACTAGACCAGGACTAGACCAGGACTAGACCAGGACTAGACCAGGACTAGACCAGGACTAGACCAGGACTAGACCAGGACTAGACCAGGACTAGACCAGGACTAGACCAGGACTAGACCAGGACTAGACCAGGACTAAAGCAGGACTAAACGAGAACTAAAGCAGGGCTAGACCAGGACTGGACCAGGACTGGACCAGGACTAGACCAGGACTAGACCAGGACTAGACCAGGACTAGACCAGGACTAGACCAGGACTAAACCAGGACTAAACCAGGACTAGACCAGGACTAGACCAGGACTAGACCAGGACTAGACCAGGACTAGACCAGGACTAGACCAGGACTAGACCAGGACTAGACCAGGACTAGACCAGGACTAGACCAGGACTAGACCAGGACTAAACCAGGACTAGACCAGGACTAGACCAGGACTAGACCAGGACTAGACCAGGACTAGACCAGGACTAGACCAGGACTAGACCAGGACTAAAGCAGGACTAAACCAGGACTAAACCAGGACTAGACCAGGACTAGACCAGGACTAAAGCAGGACTAAAGCAGGACTAAACCAGGACTAAAGCAGGACTAAACGAGAACTAAACCAGGGCTAGACCAGGACTAGACCAGGACTAAAGCAGGACTAAACGAGAACTAAACCAGGGCTAGACCAGGACTAGACCAGAACTGAACCAGGACTAAACCCGGACTAAACAAGGACTAAAGCAGGACTAGACCAGGACTAGACCAGGACTAGACCAGGACTAGACCAGGACTAGACCAGGACTAGACCAGGACTAAAGCAGGACTAAAGCAGGACTAAACGAGAACTAAACCAGGGCTAGACCAGGACTAGACCAGGACTAGACCAGGACTAGACCAGGACTAAAGCAGGACTAAAGCAGGACTAAACGAGAATTAAACCAGGGCTAGACCAGGACTAGACCAGGACTAGACCAGGACTAAAGCAGGACTAAAGCAGGACTAAACGAGAATTAAACCAGGGCTAGACCAGGACTAGACCAGGACTAGACCAGGACTAGACCAGGACTAAAGCAGGACTAGACCAGGACTAAACCGGCCTCTTGTCTGGTACCTTCACGTGTAGGCTCCTCTGTATAAAGTCTGCGGCCCCTGGAGCTCGGGCCTCCACCGACAGCAGCGCGTCCCCCACAGAGTGCACTCGGATCGGGACGGAGACCGAGGCGGCGCCCCCGTGTTTCACCGTCACGCTCCGGACCTCGCCCCGATCCGACCCGCTCAGGAACTCCACGTCTCCGGGACTCGACACGGAAACCTCCACCTGGAAAACACGAGAACACACGAATCTTCCTCAAAAACAGAGCTGCAGGTGTGTTTTGTTTCACTCACACATTTTATTTTATTGATTATTAGTCTGTCTACATCTCCAAGGCTCCAAATGCTCAGCTCCAACCACACAGCACACTCCAGAAAAGGAGTTTCTAGCATAGTTAAACTGACTTGAATTAAGCAGATTCATCTTAAAAGATCAATTTTAAGATTTTTTTACTTAATAAGAAGAGATTTTTTTTTACTTGTTTCAAGATATTTCATCCTGATTTATCTTATCTACATATTACAACTTATTCTAAGCACTTTTTATATGAACTCAGTCCAGGTTAAGCCTCTTTAACTTCCTCCTCAAACCAATAAGGGGAAAAATCTTGCCATAAATACTTGAAACTCGTGTTTTCTGCTTAGAACAAGATTCATATTTCGTCTTGTTTTAAGAAAACTTGGTAAGTGAAAATTTCTTACTGCACTGGCAGATAATTTCACTTAAAATAGGCATTTTTACCTCAAAATTTGTGTTTTTTTCTTATTTTTTGATAGGCCTTTTTTGCAGTGCAGAAAAGCTTGGTCAAAATGTCAGATCTAAACACTTAAATCTATCAGAAAACGGCTTTAAAGCAGTAAAGTGATCTGTTCCTGCAGCGAGATCATTTTACTGGACAAGTTCTCTTCAAATAAACAAACTTGAGCGATTCAGAACGAGTAAATCAATAATAAATCTGAAAACAAGATATATTAGCTTTAAAATCTTGGCCAGATCAGAAAAAATTGTAGTGTCTAAACCAGGATTAATCAGACTCATTAATCAAAGACTAATCCAAAACTGTACTTGGACTTAACCAAGGCTAAACCAGGACTAAAACGAGGCTAAACCAGGACTAAAACAAGGCTAAACCAGGACTAAAACGAGGCTAAACCAGGACTAAAACGAGGCTAAACCAGGACTAAAACAAGGCTAAACCAGGACTAAAACGAGGCTAAACCAGGACTAAAACGAGGCTAAACCAGGACTAAAACGAGGCTAAACCAGGACTAAAACGAGGCTAAACCAGGTCCACTGCAGAAAATCTTGGCCAAAATTGAAGTTATAAACACTTAAATCTGTCAGAAAACGACTTAAAAGTAGTGAAATGATCTGTTGCTGCAGCGAGATAATTTTACCGGATGAGTTCTCTTCAAATAAACGACCTCTGGAGGAGAATGAAGCGTCTCTGTGAGTTCAGGGGCTGGAAATAAGCTCTCAGACGCCAAGTTCTAGATAAAATACTTTAAAATCAGCTAAATTCTCGGTAGAGACTTAAAACAGGTTTATGATGAGTATGAACGAACTGATAATAAAGTCAAAGAGGCTAAATTCTAGATAGAAGTCCTTAAATCAGTCTGACCACAGTTAGTTCAGACTCATCATAAACCTGTTTTAAATATGTTTATCTAGAATTGAGCAGAATTTAAAGCATTTTATCTGGAATTTTGTCATGGCTCGTGCTTTATTTTGACATTTGTTGTCAGTGTCTTGTCGTGGCAAAGAAAGATCCAAATCTTTCCAAATCTTTCTTTGTTATTAAAGAACTTTTACTGCAGTCCTGCATTTCGGGATTTGGCTTCTGAGAATTTATTCCGATCCTAAACTGGTTTTACGTCTGTTTATCTCAAACTGAGCGCCCATAAACTTATTTCCAGCCCCTGAACACTCACAGAGACGCTTCATTCTCGTCTAGACGGCGTTTATTTGAAGAGAGTAAAATGATCTTGCTGCGTGGACGGACCATTTCACTGCTTTTAAGTCGTTTTCTGATAGATTTAAGTGTTTAGATCTTCACTTTTGGCCAAGATTTTTTGCCATGGGACCCTCCAGTGTTCAATAAAACTACTAATACTTCGTCTTTGTGTCTGTGGCTTCACTTACTGCCCCAGAGACCAGAGTTTAACAGGGAAAACACAAACACGTCAGATCTCAGAGCCAGAGCTTCTTCCATGTTCGATGTTATTTACAATCGTTAGAATCCTAAAGACCCTGTTTGAACTGAACAGTCTTTAAACTTTAAACCACTGTTGGAGGTTTTATTGTGTGTTTTTCTCACACTTTTCTAAAGCCGCATCTCCAGAACGAGACAAAAGACGAGCTCAGACTTCAGAGCGACGCCCGGATCAGGTTAAACACCGGAGTCCCGGAGCCTCGCGCTGTATCTGCAGATCTGTCCGTGGGGTTCAGAACGACGCCGTCGCCATGAACAATTCACACAAAATACTGCACTTTTCAACGCTCAATGATCTTCAGAATGGAGCCATAAGAGAACTTTTTCACATCGATCTGACGTGTCCCGCTGTAGGTTTGAGGAACTTCCGGTTAATGTTTTTCTCCACCAACTTCATAAATCTGCCCCATTGTTTGTGAAGTTTTGGGGACCTTCTTACCGTGAGGTCCTGGTGCTTGAGGACCTTCTTACGTGAGGTTTTGGGGACATTCTTACGTGAGGTTTTGGGGACCTTCTTATGTGAGGTTTTGGGGACCTTCTTACATGAGGTTTTGGGGACCTTCTTATCATGAGGTCCTGGTGCTTGGGGACCTTCTTAAATGAGGTTTTGGGGAGTTTCTTATGTGAGGTTTTGGTGACCTTCTTATCATGAGGTCCTGGTGCTTGGGGACCTTCTTACATGAGGTTTTGGGGAGTTTCTTATGTGAGGTTTTGGTGACCTTCTTATCATGAGGTCCTGGTGCTTGGGGACCTTCTTACATGAGGTTTTGGGGAGTTTCTTATGTGAGGTTTTGGGGACCTTCTTATCATGAGGTCCTGGTGCTTGGGGACCTTCTTACATGAGGTTTTGGGGAGTTTCTTAGATAAGGTTTTGGGGACCTTCTTACCGTGAGGTCCTGAGCCTTGGGGATCTTCTTAAATGAGGTTTTGGGGACCATCTTACCGTGAGGTCCTGGGACTCGGGGACCGTCTTACCGTGAGGTTCTGGGGGTTGGGGATCTTTTTAACGTTCGATCCTGGTGCTTGGGGTCCTTCTTACGTGAGGGTTTTGGGGACCTTCTTATCATGAGGTCCTGGTGCTTGGGGACCTTCGTACGTGAAGGTTTTGGGGACCTTCTTATTGTGAGGTCCTCATGCTTGGGGACCTTCTTATGTGAGGTTTTGGGGACCTTCTTTCGTGAGGTTTTGGGGACCTTCTTACATGAGGTCCTGGTGCTCTGGGACCTTCTTACGTGAGGTCCTGGTGTTCGGGGACCTTCTTACGTGAGGTCCTGGTGCTCTGGGACCTTCTTACCGTGAGGTTCTGGGGGTTGGGGATCTTTTTAACGTTCGATCCTGGTGCTTGGGGTCCTTCTTACGTGAGGGTTTTGGGGACCTTCTTATCATGAGGTCCTGGTGCTTGGGGACCTTCGTACGTGAAGGTTTTGGGGACCTTCTTATTGTGAGGTCCTCATGCTTGGGAACCTTCTTATGTGAGGTTTTGGGGACCTTCTTACGTGAGGTCCTGGTGCTCTGGGACCTTCTTACGTGAGGTCCTGGTGTTCGGGGACGTTCTTACCGTGAGGTCCTGGTGCTTGTAGTTGTACAGGTGGATCTCCAGCTGAAGTTCTTCTCCTCTGAAGATGAACGGAGGAAGATTCAGAGACAAGAAGAAATCCTGGAACACGGTCAACTGCAACAGAGAAAAACCAGGACTAAACCAGGACTAAACCAGGACTGAACCAGGACTAATCCAGGACTCAGACCTGGACGGGAAGGTCCACGATGCCGATGCCCAGATTCGGGGACATGACGAAGGCCGAGGCGACCCAGGATGTGATGCTGTCTGGGGTCAGAGCCGACACCTCCGCTGTGGTCTGTGACCTGGAGAGAGAACCTGAGTCAGGCCTGGTCTAGTCCTGGCTTAGTCCTGTTTTAGTCCTGGTTTAGTCCTGGTTTAGTCCTGGTTTAGTCTTGGTTCAGTTCTGGTTCAGTTCTGGTTCAGTCCTGGTTTATTCCTGGTTTAGTTCTAGTCTATCCATCCATCTTCTCCCGCTTAATCCGGCTGGGTCGCGGGGGCAGTTTGCTGCCCAATACTCATAGCACCTGACCCCCTATGAACCCCTCTGCAGGTGGTGAGCCCACAGGAGGGTGGACAACATGGTCCCTGATGTTAGTTCAGGTGCTGCATGTTTTAGGTTGATGGGGGAAACCGAAGCACCCGGAGGAAACCCATCCAGACACGGGGAGAACATGCAAACTCCACACCGTGCCGCCAGTTCTAGTCTAGTCCTGGTCTAGTCCTGGTTTAGTCCTGGTTTAGTCCTGGTTCAGTTCTGGTTCAGTTCTGATTCAGTTCTGCTTCAGTTCTGGTTCAGTTCTGGTTTAGTCCTGGTTCAGTCCTGGTTCAGTCCTGGTTCAGTTAAAGTTTAGTCCTGGTTTAGTCCTGGTATAGTCTTAGTTAGTCCTGGTATAGTCCTGGTTTAGTCCTGGTTTAGTTCTTGTGTACACCTGGTATAGTCTTAGTTTAGTCCTGGTATAGTCCTGGTTTAGTCCTGGTTTAGTTCTTGTGTACACCTGGTATAGTCTTAGTTTAGTCCTGGTTTGGTCCTGGTTTAGTCCTGGTTTGGTCCTGGTTTAGTCCTGGTATAGTCCTGGTTTAGTCCTGGTATAGTCCTGGTATAGTCCTGGTATAGTCCTGGTTTAGTCCTGTTTTAGTCCTGGTTTAGTCCTGGTTTAGTCCTGTTTTAGTCCTGTTTTAGTCCTGTTTTAGTCCTGTTTTAGTCCTGGTTTAGTCCTGTTTTAGTCCTGGTATAGTCCTTACCCGGTGAAGAGTTCTGTCCAGATCCAGGTCTCGGGAAAGTGGGTCCTGGTGTGGCCCTGGTCTAGTCCTGGTCCAGGTGGGTCTAGTTCAGGACCACCTAAGGCCAAGTGGACTATGTCTGGGAGGGCCCCTGCTGTTTAGAGACCCACATTTAAAACCACAACAGCGACAAACAGCAGAGAACTACAGAGCCCATGATCCTTTGCTCCCTCAGTGCCCTCAGACAGTATAAATGTCATAAAAAATAAAAACAAAAAACACTAATAACTAGGAGTGTAACGATATCCAAGTCTCACGATACGATATCTTCACGGTACGATATTTATTGCGATATCGTGGGAAAGCTCACGATATTATACATAATAACAAGACATTATAAAATTAGGGGTGTAACAATAAGTTAAATCTGGTGATATCGTATCGTCAAAGGTCTCACAATAATATCGTGACCATCACAATATATCGAATCCCAAGTGTCTTTGCTTAAATGAACAGTTCTAATGCAGAAATAGCTGAAAAAAAACAGAAGGAACTACATAGACCATGATCCTTTGCTCTGTTTCAGTGCAGACGACATGAAGAAATAACTGTTCTAAGCACTTTTACATCTTCATTCTGTGGATTAAGTCTGTGAAGCATTTTTAGAGGAAAAAGTCGCAGATTCACAGTTTTATATTGTAATAAATCTGGTGCTGTGAGATGTTTATGGTGAAAATATTGTATATCGAGAGATTTGGATTTCGTTCCATCCCTAATGACAATAAATGCACCAAATGACTCAAAGCGTTTTAGAGTCAGTCTTGTTTTTCTGTAGAATATCGTAATATCGTGAACTTTCCCACGATATCGCAATAAATATCGTACTGTGAGGTTCAGACCGTGACCGTATCGTATCGTGAGATTTGGATGTCGTTAAACCCCTGTTAAACCCCTTTGGCAGGTCTGGTTTTTAGCCTCATTTACACTGCGGCATCAGTGTTTTTGCGCCTCCTGCTGGAGAAATGGAAACACATAAACGCGCTCAGATAATTCAGCACATTTCCAGTGACTGAGAAAACAGTTAATGAAAACAGCAGGGCTGAAGTTACCAGTCGGGCTGTGACCACATCCAAGTGTCACCAAATGATGTCATCTCACGGTACGATATTTATTGCGATATCGTGGGAAAGTTCACGATATTACGATATTCTACAGAAAAACAAGACTGACTCTAAAACGCTTTAAGTCATTTGGTACATTCATTGTCATTAGGGATGGAACGAAATCCAAATCTCTCGATATACGATATTTTCACCATAAACATCTCACTGGACCAGATTTATTACAATATAAAACTGTGAATCTGCTCCTTTTTCCTCTAAAAATGCTTCACAGACTTAATCCACAGAATGAAGATGTAAAAGTGCTTAGAACAGTTATTTCTTCATGTCGTCTGAACTGAAACGGAGCAAAGGATCATGGTCTATGTAGTTCCCTCTGTTTTTTTTTAGTTATTTCTGCATCAGAACTGTTCATTTAAGCAAAGACACTTGGGATTCGATATATTGTGATGCTCAACGATATTATTGTGAGACCTTTGACGATACGATATCACCAGATTTACCTTATTGTTACACCCCTAGTAATATCTAATAATAACTAAATAGTCACACTCTTTTTTGCCTCATGGTCATTTTCAGGATCGTTTTCTGTATTTTACCAAAACAAACCACAGTTTCTGCCTCTCTTTACTACTGCCAGAATCCGATTGGTCACAGATATGGAATCCTGGGACAAATCACCGGTTTTAGATAAATCTGGGACTGTCCCGGGTCCCAGTGTAAAATATGAAACATGAACACGTTGGTGATGCCCTCAGGGACTTGTCATTTGCCGTTTTTAAATGAATGTTAAAAAGAGCGTTTGGAATCTGTGTTTGAAAATGAACAATGAAACAACTTCATCTTTAGATATTTGAAAATAACAAAGGCCCTTCAGCATCATTTCGACTTTCGACGTTCCGCCGTTTTGTCACAAATACCGAACTAAACAACTGATATTTTGCATTGACATTTCGCCGGGGGTGCTCTACGTGTACATCTATGGAGGAATATTCAGCCGTTACCATGGTGACGCAGCGCACGCTTTAGCAAAGACTGCCAAAAAAAAGTCTGAAAACTCAATAAAAAATGCAAAAGTGAGCACATTTTCAGTTTTCTTTTCAGCAAAAACGTGACAGCGGCTAACTGAAAAACTGCTGGTTAATGCTAATGCTAATGCTAATGTTAACGCTAACGCTAACGCTAATGCCAGCGAGCTTGTGATTGTACATTTTTAGACTTATTTAAGATAAAACAGAGCTTCAGACAGAGCAGTGCCTACAGTTAGCGTCACACCCCCTGGGAATGTCAGCTGCAAAATATCAATATTCATAGTTTCCAAAAGTATTCTGGATTTTTATCAAACTTACGTAAAAACGGCATCAGAGGATTCAGAACGACTTTGTACGAGGCGTCGGTCAAAACAACGAGACCGCACTCCTGAAGAACGAGAAACACCAGGTGAGAAGGAGAGGAGAGAGGAGGAGAGGAGAGAGGAGGAACTGAGGGAAGGAGGAGAGGAGAGAGGAGGAGAGGAGGAACCGAGGGAAGGAGGAGAGGAGAGGAGGAGGAGAGGAGACAGGAGGAGGAGAGGAGACAGGAGGAGAAGAGAGGAGGAACCGAGGGAAGGAGGAGAGGAGAGGAGGAGAGGAGGAAGAGAGAGGAGAGGAGGAGGAGAGGAGGTAAGGAGAGAGGAGGAGGAGGAGAGGAGGAGGAGAGGAAGAGAGAGGAGAGGAGGAGGGAGAGAGGAGGAGGAGAGAGGAAAGGAGAGGAGGAGGAGAGAAGGAGGAGAGAGGAGGAAGAGAGAGGAAAGGAGAGGAGGAGGAGAGGAGAGGAGGAGGAGAGGAAGAGAGAGGAGAGGAGGAGGAGCGAGGGAGGAGAGGAGGAAAGAGGAGGAGAGGAAATGAGGAGAGGAGGAGGGACTGACCGTGAACAGAGTGTGGGCGTCTCCCATCTGCATGTGCACCTCCTCATCATGCGGGTCCTTCTGAAGAGAGTCCAGCTTCCCCATCTCCTGCAGCACCTGAACACACCACAGTCACACCTGAACACACCTGAGCACACCTGAACACACCACAGTCACATCTGAACACACCTGAGCACACCTGAACACACCACAGTCACACCTGAACACACCTGAGCACACCTGAACACACCAGAGTCACACCTGAACACACCTGAACACACCACAATCACACCTGAACACACCTGAACACACCACAATCACACCTGAACACACCTGAACACACCACAGTCACACCTGAACACACCTGAGCACACCTGAACACACCACAGTCACACCTGAACACACCTGAGCACACCTGAACACACCACAGTCACACCTGAACACACCTGAGCACACCTGAGCACACCTGAACACACCACAGTCACACCTGAACACACCTGAGCACACCTGAACACACCACAGTCACCCCTGAACACACCTGAGCACACCTGAACACACCACAGTCACACTTGAACACACCTGAACACACCACAGTCACCCCTGAACAGACCTGAACACACCACAGTCACCCCTGTACACACCTGAACACACCACAGTCACACCTGAACACACCACAGTCACACCTGAACACACCTGAGCACACCTGAACACACCACAGTCACACCTGAACACACCACAGTCACACCTGAACACACCACAGTCACACCTGAACACACCTGAGCACACCTAAACACACCACAGTCACACCTGAACACACCTGAACACACCACAGTCACCCCTGAACACACCTGAACACACCACAGTCACCCCTGTACACACCTGAACACACCACAGTCACACCTGAACACACCACAGTCACACCTGAACACACCTGAGCACACCTGAACACACCTGAACACACCACAGTCACACCTGAACACACCACAGTCACACCTGAACACACCACAGTCACACCTGAACACACCTGAACACACCTGAGCACACCACAGTCACACCTGAGCACACCACAGTCACACCTGAACACACCACAGTCACACCTGAACACACCTGAACACACCACAGTCACACCTGAACACACCCCAGTCACACCTGAACACACCTGAACACACCCCAGTCACACCTGAACACACCTGAACACACCACAGTCACACCTGAACACACCTGAACACACCACAGTCACACTTGAACACACCTGAACACACCAGAGTCACATCTGAACACACCTGAACACACCACAGTCACACTGGAACACACCTGAACACACCACAGTCACACCTGAACACACCTGAACACACCACAGTCACACCTGAACACACCACAGTCACACCTGAACACACCTGAACACACCACAGTCACACCTGAACACACCTGAACACACCACAATCACACCTGAATGCACCACAGTCACACCTGAACGCACCACAGTTACACCTGAACACACCTGAACTCACCTGAACACACCACAGTCACACCTGAACACACCTGAACACACCACAATCACACCTGAATGCACCTGAACACACCTGAACACAACTAAACGCACCACAGTCACACCTAAACACACCTGAACACACCACAGTGACACCTGAACACACCACAGTGACACCCGAACACACCTGAACACACCTGAACGCACCTGAACACACCACAGTCACACTTGAACACACAGAGTCACACTTGCACGCACCACAGTCACACCTGAACGCACCACAGTCACACCTGAATGCACCACAGTCACACCCGAACACACCTGAACACACCACAG
>CM068365.1:2487701-2732701 GCA_034769755.1 Odontamblyopus lacepedii | reverse complement strand
AGTTCTGGTTTAGTCCTGGTTTAGTCCTGGTTTAGTCCTGGTTTAGTCCTGGTTTTACTCACGTCTATAGTGAGCGTCTGAGTGTCTTCTCTGACGTTTATGGACAGAGGGATGAGTCCGTCTTCAGGAACACTCAGCTCCATCTCCTCCGAGTTTGGTCCGTGTTCCTGGTCCTGGTCCGGTTTGTAGTCCTGGTCCAGTTCGGATGCCTGGAACGGTCCGTAGACATGGTCCAGTCCGTGGTCATAGTGCGGTTCGAGGATTGGAAGCGGGGGCCAGTCCCAGGGGGAGGTTTTCTGCTGCAGGACCGAGACCTGGACTTTCGGCAGGTCAGACTCGCGAGGAGGAGCCCCGTCAAACCTCTGCACCTTCAACTGGACACACGCGGAAGGAGGAGGAACACTTTATTATTGAGCTGTTCACCTGAAAACTACCACTTCATGACATCACAAGGTGGATTAGACAGTAGAAGAAGTGGACGAGTAAATGAGCGTGACGTCACCCACAGCATTCGGCCGGCAGATATAGGAATTTGGAGCTGAGTTTCATATTTGGAATTCCGACCACGAGTGTCATAGCAACCAAAGAGCCAATCAGGAGCGAGGCTGTTCGCTCAAAAGATAGCATTAGCATTAGTATTAGCATTAGCATTAGCATTAGCCAATAGCTTTTCAGAAAATCAAACTCCTAAACGGGACCATGAACACTCACACTGCTCACACGCTCCTGAAAATGACCAAATCACTTTGGCATTTTTCTTGAGTTTTCTTGACTATTTTAAATATTTTTTGTCAGTGTTTGCTAATGAGTGTATTGTGTCTCCATGGTAACTGCAAAATATTCCACCAGAGAGATACATGTAGAACTCCGTCAGTGTGAGCATCACTGCAAACTGTCATTTTTAACGTGGGGAATTTCCAGATCAAAAATGCTAGAAAATTTGTTCTGGTCCAGCCCACACATGACCCGGGTCATGTGTGGGCTGGACTGGGCTGGACCGGGCTGGACTGGGCTGGACCGTACCACGGCGTGGAAAGTGGATCCGGGCCGGAGCAGGCGCCGATGTCCCACGAAGGAAAGTTCATAGAAATGTTTCGCCAAATTCACCCTCACCGAAGAGCTGTACTTAAGACCTGCAACAGAGTTAGACCCGGTTTAGTCCTGGTTTAGTTTTGGTTTAATCCAGTTTTAGTCCTGGTTTAGTACCTGTCACGGACTCGGTGACCTGTGCCTGTATCTCCAGGTATTCTTCCTCGTAGTTGTCATAATAAATCATCTTCACGTTGGAAAAGTTCATTTGAGGAATGTTAAAATGAAAATTATGTTTTCCATCGATCTGAAACAGAAAAGACACACTTCACCTGTCAGTGTGTGACAGGGGCACTTCACCTGTCGGTGTGTGACAGGGGCACTTCACCTGTCGGTGTGTGATGGGGCACTTCACCTGTCGGTGTGTGACAGGGGCACTTCACCTGTCAGTGTGTGACAGGGGCACTTCACCTGTCGGTGTGTGACGGGGCACTTCACCTGTCGGTGTGTGACAGGGGCACTTCACCTGTCGGTGTGACAGGGGCACTCACCCAGCTGGTCTGCTCGGTGGTCTCCTGGCGTCGGTGCGAGTGGTGGATGAAGCTGAGTCTTAGACTTCCCTGGACGTGTTTCCCGTGAAAATGTCTGAAACATGAACGTGAACTTTTACGTGATCGTTTAAAGGTTTGTTTGAGTCACACCTGAGCGACGGTTACGCACTTCGCCGAGACGACTCCCGTGAGCGTGTCTCTGAGGTGCATCACTTTGGGAGCGAAGATCTCCACTTTAAACTTCGGCAGAGCTAGAACAGAACGCAACACACAGACGTTACACACACATTACACACACATTACACACACATTACACACACATTACACACACGTTACACACACATTACACACACATTACACACACATTACACACACATTACACACACGTTACACACACATTACACACACATTACACACACACATTACACACACATTACACACACACACACGTTACACACATTACACACACACACACGTTACACACACATTACACACACGCGTTACACACACATTACACACACACATTACACACACATTACACACACACACACGTTACACACACATTACACACACGTTACACACACGCGTTACACACACACATTACACACACACACACGTTACACACACATTACACACACGTTACACACACCCGTTACACACACACATTACACACACACACACGTTACACACACATTACACACACACATTACACACACACATTACACACACACGGTACACACACACGTTACACACACATGTTACACACACACGTTACACACACGTTACACACACATGTTACACACACACGTTACACACACGTTACACACACATTACACACACGCGTTACACACACACATTACACACACATGTTACACACACGTTACACACACATTACACACACACATTACACACACACATTACACACACACATTACACACACACATTACACACACACACGTTACACACGCACGTTACACACACACGTTACACCCACATGTTACACACACACGTTACCCACACATTACACACACACATTACACACCCACACGTTACACACACACGTTACACACACATTACACAGACGCGTTACACACACACATTACACACACACATTACACACATGCGTTACACACACACATTACACACACACGTTACACACACACATTACACACGCACGTTACACACACACGTTACACCCACATGTTACACACACGCGTTACCCACACATTACACACACACATTACACACCCACACGTTACACACACACGTTACAAACACACGTTACACCCACATGTTACACACACACGTTACACACACATTACACACACGCGTTACACACACATTACACACACACACGTTACACACACACGTTATGCCCACATGTTACACACACACGTTACACACACGTTACACACACATTACACACACACGTTACACACACATTACACACACACACGTTACACACACATTACACACACGTGTTACACACACATTACACACACACATTACACACACACATTACACACACATGTTACACACACACGTTACACACACACATTACATACACATGTTACACACACACGTTACACACACGTTACACACACATTACACACACGCGTTACACACACACATTACACACACACATGTTACACACACACGTTACACACACATTACACACACACATTACACACACACATTACACACACACATTACACACACACATTACACACACGTTACACACGCACGTTACACACACACGTTACACCCACATGTTACACACACACGTTACCCACACATTACACACACACATTACACACCCACACGTTACACACACACGTTACACACACATTACACAGACGCGTTACACACACACATTACACACACACATTACACACATGCGTTACACACACACATTACACACACACATTACACACACACGTTACACACACACATTACACATACATGTTACACACACACGTTACACACACGTTACACACACATTACACACACGCGTTACACACACACATTACACACACACATGTTACACACACACGTTACACACACATTACACACACACGTTACACACACACATTACACACACACATTACACACACACATTACACACACACACGTTACACACGCACGTTACACACACACGTTACACCCACATGTTACACACACACGTTACACACGCACGTTACACCCACACGTTACACCCACATGTTACACACACGCGTTACCCACACATTACACACACACATTACACACCCACACGTTACACACACACGTTACAAACACATGTTACACCCACATGTTACACACACACGTTACACACACATTACACACACGCGTTACACACACATTACACACACACACGTTACACACACACGTTATGCCCACATGTTACACACACACGTTACACACACGTTACACACACATTACACACACACGTTACACACACATTACACACACACACGTTACACACACACGTTATGCCCACATGTTACACACACACGTTACACACACGTTACACACACATTACACACACACGTTACACACACATTATACACACACGTTACACACACATTATACACACACGTTATACACACACGTTACACAAACATGTTACACACACACGTTACACACACACGTTACACACACACGTTACACACACGTTACACACACACGTTACACACACACTTTTAACACACACGTTACACACACACGTTACCCACACATGTTACACACACACGTTACACACATGTTACAGACACACGTTACACACACACTTAACACACACGTTACACACACATGTTACACACACAAGTTACACACACGTTACACACATGTTACACACACACGTTACACACGTTACACACACGTTACACACATGTTACACACAGACACATTACACACACATGTTACACACACATTTTATATCCACACGTTACACACATGTTTAACACACACACACGTTACACACACGTTTAACACACATGTTTTACACACACACATCACACACACACGTGTTACTGACTGTAGTGCTCCACACTGAAGCTCTTCTCAGTGGACACTCCCTGCAAACACAATATGAGCCGTGAGTCTGTGGCCACAGCTGCCCCAGGGCAGAGGGGAGTGGCCCCCGATCTGTGCCTAAGGCCTCATATAAAACACACACACCACATTTACACACACTAAACATGGAGGAAATGTCTGGCTCCGCACTGGGATTGAACCAGAGACCTTCAGTTTGAAGAATGTTTTTGAAGCTAAAAATTGTAATAACATTAAACTATTAGAACAAACTGGAGTAGTAGTAGCAGTAGCAGCAGTAGCAGTAGCAGTAGTAGTAGTAACAGTAGTATCAGTAGTATCAGTAGTAGCAGTAGTAGCAGTAGTAGTAGTAGCAGTAGCAGCAGTAGTAGCAGTAGCAGCAGCAGCAGTAGTAGCAGTAGTAGCAGTAGTAGCAGTAGCAGTAGTAGCAGTAGCAGTAGCAGCAGCAGTAGCAGTAGCAGCAGCAGCAGTAGTAGCAGTAGTAGTAGCAGTAGCAGTAGTAGCAGTAGCAGTAGCAGTAGTAGCGGTGGTGGTGGTGGTAGTGGCAGTGGTGGTAGCGGTAGCAGTGGTAGTAGTGGTGGTAGCAGTGGTAGTATGGTGGCGGTGGTAATGGCGGTAGCGGTAGTGGTAGCGGTGGTAGCAGTGGCAGCGGTAGCGGTGGTAGCAGTGGCGGTGGTATGGTAGAGCGGTGGTGGTAGCGGTGGTAGTCAGTGGTAGTGGTAGTGGTAGCGGTAGCAGTGGCGGTGGCGGTGGCAGTGGTGGTAGCGGTGGTAGCGGTGGCGGCGGTAGCGGTGGTGGTAGCGGTGGCAGTGGTAGCGGTAGCAGTGGCGGTGGTAGTGGCGGTGGTAGTGGCGGTGGTAGTGGTAGCGTGGTAGCGGTGGTAGTGGTAGTGATGTAGTAGTGGCGGTAGCGGTGGTAATGGCGGTAGCAGTGGAGTGGCGGTGGTGGCGGTGGCAGTGGTAGTGGCAGTGGCAGTGGTAGCGGTGGCAGTGGCGGTGGTGGTGGTAGTAGTGGCGGTGGTAGTAGCGGTGGTGGTCGTGGTAGTAGTGGTAGTGGTAGTGGTATCGGTGGCAGTGGTGGTAGCGGTGGCGGTAGTGGTAGCAGTGGTAGCGGTGGCAGCGGTGGCGGTGGTAGTAGCGGTGGCAGTGGTAGTGGTGGCAGTGGCAGTGGCGGTAGTGGTCGTGGTAGCGGTAGCGGTGGCGGTGGCAGTGGTAGTAGTGGCGGTAGTGGTAGTGGCGGTAGCGGTAGCAGTGGCAGTGGCAGCGGCAGCGGCGGTGGTAGTAGTGGTAGCGGTGGTAGCAGTGGTGGCGGTAGTGGCGGTGGTAGCGGTGGTGGTAGCGGTGGCAGTAGTAGCGGTGGCGGTAGTGGTAGCGGTGGTAGCAGTGGCGGCGGTGGCGGTGGTAGTGGCAGTAGCGGTGGTAGTGGTAGTGGCGGTGGTAGTAGCGGTAGTAGCAGTGGTGGCAGTAGCGGTAGCGGTAGCGGTGGTAGTAGCAGTGGTAGCGGTGGCAGTGGCGGTAGTGGTGGTAGTGGCGGTAGCGGTTGCGGTGGCGGTAGCGGTAGCAGTAGCAGCGGCGGTGGCGATGGTAGTAGCGGTGGTGTGGTAGCGGTGGCAGTGGTGGTAGCGGTGGCAGTGGCAGTAGCGGTGGCAGTGGCGTGGTAGCGGTAGTAGCGGCGGCGGTGGTAGCGGTAGCGGTAGCGGCGGTAGCGGTAGCGGTGGCAGTGGCAGTGGCGGTAGCGATGGCGGTAGTAGCGGTAGCGGTGGCGGTGGCAGTGGCGGTGGTAGCGGTAGCGGCGGTGGTGGCGGTGGCAGTGGTGGTGGCAGTGGCGGCGGTGGTAGCGGTAGCGGTGGTGGTAGCGGTGGCGGTAGTGGTGGTAGTAGCGGTAGGTGGTAGCGGTGGTGGCAGCGGTGGCGGTAGCAGTGGTGGCGGTAGCGGTAGGTAGTGGCAGTGGCAGTGGTAGCGGTAGCGGCGGTGGCAGTGGTGGCGGTGGCAGTGGCGGTGGCGGTGGTGGTAGTGGCAGTGGTAGTAGCGCAGTAGCGGTGGTAGCGGTGGTGGCAGCGGCGGCGGTAGCGGTGGCAGTGGCGGTAGCGGTAGCAGTGGTAGCGGTAGCGGTAGCAGCAGAGTAGCGGCAGCGGCGGCAGCGGCGGTGGCGGCGGTGGCAGTGGCAGTAGTGGCAGCGGTGGCGGTAGCGGGCAGTAGCGGTGGCAGTGGTAGCGGTAGCGGTGGTAGCGGCGGTGCAGCGGTAGCGGTAGTGCAGTGGCGGCGGTGGCGGCGGTGGTGGCGGTAGTAGCGGTAGCGGTAGCGGTGGCAGCGGTATCGGTGGTAGTGGCGGTAGCGGTGGCGGTAGCAGTGGTAGTGGTAGCGGTAGCGATGGCGGTGGCGGTGGCAGTGGCGGTGGCGGTGGTGGTAGCGGTACCAGCAGCGGTGGCGGCGGTAGCGGTGGTGGTGGTAGCGGTAGCGGTGGTAGTGGTAGTGGCGGTGGCGGTGGTGGTAGTAGTAGCAGTAGCGGTAGTAGCAGTGGCAATAGCGGTAGCAGTGGTAGCAGTAGTGGTAGCGGTAGCGGTGGCAGTAGTAGCAGTGATGGTAGTGGCAGTGAGACGGCAGCGGCGGTAGCGGTGGTAGTGGTAACAGTGGTATCAGTGGTATCAGTGGTAGCCGGTCATTAGTAGCGGTAGTAGTGGTAACAGTGGTATCGGTGGTAGCGGTGGCAGTGGCGGTAGTAGTGGTAGTGGCGGTGGCAGTGGCAGGTGGTAACGGTAACCGGTGGCGGTGGCGGCGGTGGTATTGGCAGTGGCGGTGGTAGCGGTGGCGGTGGTAGCGGTGGCGGTGGCGGTAGCAGCAGCAGCAGTAGTAGTAGCAGTAGCAGCAGTAGTAGCAGTAGCAGTAGTAGCAGTAGTAGTAGCAGCAGCAGTAGCAGTAGCAGTAGCAGTAGTAGCAGTAGCAGTAGTAGCAGTAGTAGTAGCAGCAGCAGTAGCAGTAGCAGTAGCAGTAGCAGCAGTAGCAGCAGTAGTAAGTAAGTAAGTAAGTAAGTAAGTAAACTTTATTTATATAGCACCTTTCACAGATAAAATCACAAAGTGCTTTACAGAGTGCGAGTAAAAATAGATAAAATGCAAAACAACAATAATAAATGTTAAAACAGGTAAATAAGACAAAGCGCAGTGAATTAACTAAAAGCTTGTTTGAATAATAGTGTCTTTAGCTGCTTTTTAAAAGAATCAACAGATTCAGCCACACGAAGAGACAGAGGCAGGGCATTCCACAGTCTAAGGCGACTGCTTGAAGGCCAGGTCTCCTCGAGTTTTAAATCGGGTCTTTGGGACCTTCAGGAGGTTTTGGCCTGAAGACCGGAGGGAAGCGACCAGAGGTGTAAGGAACCAACATTTCTGAAATGTATTCAGGGGCCTGTCCATTAAAAGCTCTAAAAGTCAAGACTAAAATTTTAAAATCAATTCTGGATTTGACAGGTAGCCAATGTAAAGCAGATAAAACCAGGGTGATATGTGCTCTTCTGTTGGTTCCTGTTAAAAGCCTTTGCTGCAGCATTCTGGACTAACTGGAGAGCAGTGACTGCAGATTTGTTAAAACAAGTAAAAAAAGAAATTACAATAATCTAAGCGAGGAAGAAATAAAAGCATGGATAATCAATTCCAGATCAGATTTAGATAATATTGCACTCAGTTTAGAGATAGATCTCAGATGGTAGAAGCAGTTTTTAACCAAAAGTCTTGAATGTCTGTCCAAGGACATTGACTGGTCAAATAGAACACCAAGGTTTCTAAGGCTCGGCTGGGAAGAGGAGCCCAGAGAACCCAGGTGTTGTTTGATCAAAAGGAACTTTCTGTTCAGGAGCAATGATCAGAGTTTCAGTTTTCCTAAATTTAATTGAAGACAGTTCTGAGCAAGCCAGTCCTGAATAGATGCGACACAATTTAAGAGCTCAGCTAACTTGTGTAACCCTGAATCATTGAAGGAGCAGTACAACTGGATGTCATCAGCATACAAATGGTAAGACACATTTTGAAGGTGCTTATAATTTTACCGAGAGGGCTGATGTACAAAAGAGACAGAATTGGGCCTAGGACTGAGCCCTGAGGGACACCGTGTAACAGGGAAGTGACTTCAGACATTATATTATTCACAAACATGGCAAAAGTTCTGTTGGTCAGATAAGAAGAAAACCATGAAAGAACAGTCCCAGAAATTCCTATCTCATTTTGCAGTCGACATAACAGTATTTTGTGGTCAACTGTGTCAAAAGCTGAGGACAGATCTAATAAAACCAATACACTGTACTGACCAGAGTCTGCAGCCATTAATATATCATTAGAGACCTTTAACAGGGCAGTCTCAGTGGAATGCATCCTGCACGAACCCAGACTGAAACTTATCAAGAAGACACTGACTATTCAGAAAAGAAGTCAGCTGCCCTGAAACTACTTTCTCGATAACCTTACAGCTAGAAAAGGCAATTTTGATATTGGCGGTAATTGCCTGGCTCCTGATGGATCCAAATTTGGCCTCTTCAGAATAGGACTTAAAACTGCCTGTTTGAGAGACCTTGGTACTACCCCAGTTGACAGAGAAATATTTATCAACCTGACAATATGTGGACCAATCATATCAAACACCTTTAAAAACAGTGAGGTGGGTACAACATCAAGTGGGCAGGAAGAGGTTTCATCTTTTTAGTAAAAGCACCAACATCCTCCAAAGTCACAGGCATAAATGAAGACCAAGAGCACTGTGGAGAACCAACACTGGGGGACTATTCGGAGATGGCTTCACATTTGCCCTGATATCGTCAACCTTTTTCACAAAAAAGTTTAAAAATGTGTTACAGTCTTCTGTTGTGTGTATGGGCACCAGCGGGGCTGAAGGTGATACAATGTTATGGATGGTATCAAACAAGATTTTTGGATTTTTCTTGTTCAAATTCACAAGATTAGAAAAATAATCCGATCTGGCCTGTTTAATCATTTCATTCAGCGATGAAATCAACTCTCTTAAACGTAGTCTGTGCACTTCAAGCTTTGTAGATTTCCACAGGCGCTCTACCTGACGACATAGCAGTAGTAGCAGTAGTAGCAGTAGTAGCAGTAGCAGTAGCAGTAGCAGCAGTATCAGTAGTAGTAGCAGTAGCAGTAGCAGCAGTAGCAGTAGTAGTAGTAGCAGTAGCAGTGGTAGTAGCAGTAGTAGTAGCAGTAGCAGTAGCAGTAGCAGTAGCAGCAGTAGCAGTAGTAGTTGTAGCAGTAGTAGTAGCAGTAGCAGTAGCAGTAGTAGTAGCAGTAGTAGTAGCAGTAGCAGTAGCAGTAGCAGTAGCAGTAGCAGTAGTAGTTGTAGCAGTAGCAGTAGTAGTAGCAGTAGCAGTAGCAGTAGCAGTAGTAGTAGTAGTAGCAGTAGCAGTAGCAGTAGTAGTAGTAGTAGCAGTAGCAGCAGTATCGGTGTGAGTAGCAGTGGCGGTGGCAGTGGCAGCGGTAGCAGTGGTGGTAGTAGCAGTGGTAGTAGCGGTAGCGGTAGCAGTGGTGGTAGCGGTAGTAGTAGCGGTAGCAGTAGCGGTAGCAGTGGCAGCGGTAGCGGTAGTGGTTGTAGCGGTAGTAGTAGTGGTAGCAGTGGCAGTGGCAGCGGTAGCGGTAGTGGTTGTAGCTGGTAGTAGCGGTGGCAGTGGCGGTAGCGGTAGCAGTAGTAGTAGCGGTACCAGTGGCGGTAGCGGTAGCGGTGGCAGTGGTAGTAGCGGTAGCGGTGGTAGTGGCGGTGGTAGTAGTGGTAGTAGCGGTGGCGGTAGCGGTGATGGTAGTGGCAGTAGCGGTGGCGGTGGCAGTGGCAGTAGCAGTGGTAGTGGTAGTGGTAGCGGTAGCGGTAGCAGTGGCAGTGGTAGTAGTAGTAGCAGTAGCAGTAGCAGTAGTAATAGCAGTGGTAGCGGTAGCAGTGGTAGTGGTAGCGGTAGCAGTAGTAGTGGTAGCGGTAGTAGCAGTAGCGGTAGCAGTAGCAGTAGCAGCGGTAGCAGTGGTAGTTGTGGCGGTAGCGGTGGTAGTAGCAGTGGCAGTGGCAGTGGCAGTAGCAGCAGTAGCGGTAGTGGTTGGCAGTAGCGGTAGTAGTAGCGGTAGCAGTAGCAGTAGCAGCAGTAGCGGTAGTGGTTGTAGCGGTGGTAGTAGCAGTAGCAGTAGCAGTAGCAGTAGCAGCAGTAGCAGTAGTAGTTGTAGCAGTAGCAGTAGTAGTAGCAGTAGCAGTAGCAGTAGTAGCAGTAGTAGCAGTAGCAGTAGTAGTAGTAGTAGCAGTAGCAGCAGTATCAGTAGTAGTAGCAGTAGCAGTAGCAGCAGTAGCAGTAGTAGTAGTAGCAGTAGTAGTAGCAGTAGCAGTAGCAGTAGTAGTAGCAGTAGTAGTAGCAGTAGCAGTAGCAGTAGCAGTAGCAGTAGCAGCAGTAGCAGTAGTAGTTGTAGCAGTAGTAGTAGTAGTAGCAGTAGCAGTAGCAGCAGTAGCAGTAGTAGTTGTAGCAGTAGTAGTAGCAGTAGCAGTAGCAGTAGCAGTAGCAGTAGTAGTAGCAGTACCAGTAGCAGTAGCAGTAGTAGCAGTGTTCCTGTATATATCAGTGCTCCTGACCTGTACGGTGGCTGAGATGGTCCACTCTCCCAGAGGAGGACTTGGAGAAAGTTGAAACTCGAGCGACGAAACGCCCAAATAATTGTCCACGGACAACCACTGTCTGAGCAGGTTCCCCCCAGGGTCCTGTGGGCCAGAGACCGGGTTAGTCCTGGTCTAGTCCTGGTCTAGTCCTGATATAGTCCTGGTTTAGTCCTGATGTAGTCCTGGTTTAGTCTTGGTTCAGATCCATTATAGTGCTGCTTCAGTCTTGGTTCAGACCTGATTCTGTCCTGGTTTAGTCCTGGCTCAGTCCTGGTTTAATCCTGGTTTAATCCTGGCTCAGTCCTGGTTTAATCCTGGCTCAGTCCTGGTTTAATCCTGGCTCAGTCCTGGCTCAGTCCTGGTTTAGTCCTGTTTTAGTCCTGGTTTAGACCTTGATGTACACATCCTGGGTGGAGTTGACTCCCCTTCCATCTGTCCGTTGGAAGGACAGGACCCGGATCCTGACCCGGTCTCCAGGTTTGTATCGGGGCCGGTCGGTCTGGATCAGGATGGTATGGGTCCCGGGTTTGAAACTGAGTCTGGTCCGATCTGAGACCAGGTCTTGGTCTGAGTTTGGGGCTCTGCCTCGGACCAGGAGCCACAGGTTGGAGTCCTCATGGATCTGAGGAGAGAGCGGAAAACATTTAAATCAGACCTGGACTTTTCCAGTGTCGTTTCCCCTCAGCATTTCTCCACCTGAGGCTGTGTTTTGATTCTCGTCCACAGGAGGGGCTGACAGTACGGACAGTACGGACACTTGTTTCTTTATTAAGTCATTTTAGATCAATATTATTTAAAACGTCGTTATTGGAGGTTTTTAGATTCCACAATGTGATGATTCATACTTCCAGATGAGGGCAGGGGCCAGATTTCCCAATTAATAACACTGTACTTTGTCATAAAACTGCCAAAAAGTTTATTCACAAATCTTTAATGTAATATTTTCTGTCGGTGACCAATAACCTGCTGCATTACAACAAAAACCTGCATTTGAACTGTATTTACCTCAGCTGCTCACGTCTGTATGAAGTATTATTGGCCTATCGCAGAGGTGTCAAACTCATTTTGGTCCGGGGGCCGTATGCAGCCTACTTTGATCCCAAAAGGGCCGGATCAGAAAACTCAGTTCTCTCTTCAAGTTATTGTATTTTTCTCCGTGTCTCGTAGTGGTGTTTAAGATTATATTCCTCGAGCAACGCCACTTGTTCCAAACACACTGAGCACAGATTTCCCATTCACCTCTGTCAACAAATAAGAATTAGACTATTTTTCTTGGGAAATCCTGAACTCAGCATCTGCTTTTCTCATTTTTTGACATTTTGCTGATGAGGGTCACGGTCGACAGTCAAAACGATCGTCCTGTAAGAGCGTTTGGAAAGAGGAAAGTCTTCATTTGTGCTGCTCTGGTGGGAGTCGCCACGTACAGAAACGCCTGAGACGCTGCTGTGCTAAACGGTGCAGAAAATTAACAGAAAAATCTGAAAATTTTAAGTATTTTAATAGAAAAATCAGCCGAGGGCCAGATTAAAGGTCTTGGAGGGCCGGATCTGGCCCCCGGGCCGCATGTTTGACACATGTGGCCTATAGAATGCTGTGATGTCTGAAACCAGCAACAGAGCTTTTTCACATCGGTCTGAAGTGTCCCTCTGTTTGCGGAACTTCCGGTGAATGTTTTTCTGTGGTAAATGTGTGTCATGTCGCTCAGTCGTTCACTGACGCTCGTCGTTGTTTCCTGTAACTTTTCGTCTTTCTTCCCTTGATCGTTATGGATAAATTCTTCCTGAAGAATGTTTCTCCTTTGTCGATGTTGTTGGCTGAAGATTTGGTGATGGGGCAGATTTATAAAACTGGCGGAGAATACGGAGAATAATATTTACACACATTTACCACAGAAAAACATTCACCGGAAGTTCCACAAACCTACAGCAGGAAACTTCAGAGCGATGTGGAAAAGGTCGATTCTAACAGAATGATCCACAGGGGTCAGACGGCTGATTTTACACACATCCAAACTTCTTCAGTAGAATCACACTCCTCACATGAAGGATCTCAGACAGCTCTAGTGAATATATATGGTATCTGTCCGTGTCGGGTATCGGCAGCTACTTAAAGCCAAAGTATCGGTATCGGTATCAGAACTGAAAAAGATGATCATCCGTAATATACTGTCCACAGCCATTATGTTTTCAAGGCCACGAATAATGAGTTCTTTACTTTTTTAGAGTTTTAGAAGAAATAAAACCTAAACCAGAGCAAAGCCTGATGGTAACCCGACCAGCTAATTCTCAAACCTGTGTCTAGACCAGGGTCCTGGCTCAGACCCGGGTCTGGACCAGGGTCCTGGCTCAGACCCGGGTCTGGACCAGGATCCTGGCTCAGACCCGGGTCTGGACCAGGATCCTGGCTCAGACCCGGGTCTGGACCAGGATCCTGGCTCAGCTGAAGGCACTCACGGATGCAGAGGTGAAGGTGGGCAGATGCAGCAGTTCTTCGTGTTCACCTGAAAAAGAGGCAGAAAAGTGTTTAAAACCACAGCCGTTGCATGAGGTCTAAACCAGGTCTAAACCAGGTCTAAACCAGGGCTAAACCAGGTCTAAACCAGGTCTAAACCAGGTCTAAACCAGGGCTAAACCGGGTCTAAACCAGGGCTAAACCAGGTCTAAACCAGGGCTAAACCAGGTCTAAACCAGGGCTAAACCAGGTCTAAGCCAGGTCTAAACCAGGGCTAAACCAGGTCTAAACCAGGTCTAAACCAGGTCTAAACCAGGGCTAAACCGGGTCTAAACCAGGGCTAAACCAGGTCTAAACCGGGTCTAAACCAGGGCTAAACCGGGTCTAAACCAGGGCTAAACCGGGTCTAAACCAGGGCTAAAGCAGGTCTAAATCAGGTCTAAACCAGGGCTAAACCAGGTCTAAACCAGGGCTAAACCAGGTCTAAACCAGGGCTAAACCAGGTCTAAACCAGGTCTAAACCAGGGCTAAACCGGGTCTAAACCAGGGCTAAACCAGGTCTAAACCAGGGCTAAACCAGGTCTAAACCAGGGCTAAACCAGGTCTAAACCAGGGCTAAACCAGGTCTAAACCAGGGCTAAACCAGGTCTAAACCAGGGCTAAACCAGGTCTAAACCAGGTCTAAACCAGGTCTAAACCAGGGCTAAACCGGGTCTAAACCAGGGCTAAACCAGGTCTAAACCGGGTCTAAACCAGGGCTAAACCGGGTCTAAACCAGGGCTAAACCAGGTCTAAACCAGGGCTAAACCAGGTCTAAATCAGGTCTAAACCAGGGCTAAACCAGGTCTAAACCAGGGCTAAACCAGGTCTAAACCAGGGCTAAACCAGGTCTAAACCAGGTCTAAACCAGAGCTAAACCAGGTCTAAACCAGGGCTAAACCAGGTCTAAACCAGGTCTAAACCAGGGCTAAACCAGGGCTAAACCAGGTCTAAACCAGGGCTAAACCAGGTCTAAACCAGGGCTAAACCAGGGCTAAACCAGGTCTAAACCAGGGCTAAACCAGGTCTAAACCAGGTCTAAACCAGGGCTAAACCAGGGCTAAACCAGGTCTAAACCAGGTCTAAACCAGGGCTAAACCAGGTCTAAACCAGGTCTAAACCAGGGCTAAACCAGGTCTAAACCAGGGCTAAACCAGGGCTAAACCAGGTCTAAACCAGGGCTAAACCAGGTCTAAACCAGGTCTACATTGTGGCAGTAGTTTTAAACCACACAGTGATAAAGTTGTGGTTAAATTAGCTCTAAATGTTGAGAGGCATTGGACAAGATTATACTCACCTTGGATCACAGAGGAGACCGAAGAGAGGACCTGAACGTGGTCCGAGTCCGGGTCCGAGTCCGGGTCCGGGTCCGGGTCTGGGTCTGGGTCTTGGACGATCTCGGCTCTGAACTCCAGTGGGTGAAGCAGGAGGTTTGAGACGAACAAACAGAACGGAACATCTGGACTCCAAACCGAAGGACTCACCACCAAGTACGAGGGACTAAGAGAGAGAGACCAGGACTAGACCAGGACTAGACCAGGACTAGACCAGGACTAGACCAGGACTGAACCAGGACTAGACCAGGACTAGACCAGGACGAGACCAGGACTAGACCAGGACTGAACCAGGACTAGACCAGGACTTGACCAGGAATAGACCAGGAATAGACCAGGACTGAACCAGGACTGAACCAGGACTAGACCAGGACTAGACCAGGACTAGACCAGGACTAGACCAGGAATAGACCAGGACTAGACCAGGACTAGACCAGGACTGAACCAGGACTAGACCAGGACTGAACCAGGACTAGACCAGGACTAGACCAGGACTGAACCAGGACTGAACCAGGACTAGACCAGGACTAGACCAGGACTAGACCAGGAATAGACCAGGACTGAACCAGGACTGAACCAGGACTGAACCAGGACTAGACCAGGACTAGACCAGGACTAGACCAGGACTAGACCAGGAATAGACCAGGACTGAACCAGGACTGAACCAGGACTGAACCAGGACTAGACCAGGACTAGACCAGGAATAGACCAGGACTAGACCAGGACTAGACCAGGACTGAACCAGGACTAGACCAGGACTAGACCAGGACTAGACCAGGACTGAACCAGGAGTAGACCAGGAATAGACCAGGACTAAACCAGGACTAAACAGGTCTGAACCAGGACTATATCAGGAACATGGATCTCACCTTGATGTTGGTGGCTTTGGTGTCGTGGTATCATGCCTGAGAAAAAATATTGATATGGAAGTAGTAGCAGTAGTACTAACAGTAGTTGTAGTAGTAACAGTAGTAGTAGTAGTAGTAGTAGTAACAGTAGTAGTAGCAGTAGTAGTAGTAGTAGTAGTAACAGTAGTAGTAGTAGTAATAGTAGTAGTAGTAGTAGTAGTAACAGTAGTAGTAGTAACAGTAGTAGTAGCAGTAGTAGTAGTAGTAGTAGTAGTAGTAGTAGTAGTAGTAATAGTAGTAGTAGTAGTAGTAGTAGCAGTAGCAGTAGTAGCAGTAGTAGTAGTAGTAGTAGTAGTAGTAGTAGTAACAGTAGTAGTAGTAGTAGTAGTAACAGTAGTAGTAGTAGTAGTAGTAGTAGTAGTAGTAGTAGCAGTAGTAGTAGTAGTAGTAGTAGTAGCAGTAGTAGCAGTAGTAGTAGTAGTAGTAGTAGTAGTAGTAGTAGTAGTAGTAACAGTAGTAGTAGTAGTAGTAGTAGTAGTAGTAGTAGTAGTATAAGTATTACTCTTCAGTGTGGGCGGCCGGTGTCAGCGTGTACAGGGCGAGTAAACTCCGGATGAGCAGATCCATGTGGACTCGGTCTGGAATTCTGCCACCTTCCCTCCACGACAGGTGAACTTACCTGAGCACGAGCCCCGCCCACATGAGCTCAGGCCACACCCACAAGAGCACTGACTCCGCCCACCACACAAGAGACCACGCCCCTCAGATGCTTCACCCGGCCAGACGCTTCACCCGATTCAGTTTGGTTGAATTACCGAAGAAATTTCTGTTTCTTGTACCTCACCTGAGCATTTGCCCCGCCCACCAGAGGACAGACTCCGCCCATCGCACCTACATGAGGATGGGACAGTTTAACTCAGAGACACTAGTGAAGGGTGGGTCAAATGCAGGTTTAACTTAGAGATGGAGCAACTGCAGGTTTAACCCAGAGACGTTGAAGGATGGATCAAATGCAGGTTTACAATAGAAACGCTGAAGGATGGGCCAGGGTCAAATGCAGGTTTAACCCAGAGATGCTAAAGGATGAGTCAAATGCAGGTTTAAATCAGAAATGCTGAGGGATTGGTCAAATGTAGGTTTAAGTCAGAGATGGGTCAAATGCAGGTTTAAGTCAGAGATGGGTCAAATGCAGGTTTAAGTCAGAGATGGGTCAAATGCAGGTTTAAGTCAGAGACGAGCCAAAAACAGGTTTAACTCAGTCGGGTCAAATGCAAGTTTAACTCAGCCGGGTCAAATGCAGGTTTCAGACAGATGATGAAGGATGGGTCAAATGCAAGTTTAACTCACATGGGTCAAATGCAGGTTTAACTCAGATGGGTCAAATGCAGGTTTAAGTCAGAGATGGGCCAGATACAGGTTTAACTCAGCCGGGTCAAATGCAGGTTTAACTCAGCCGGGTCAAATGCAGATTTAAGACAGATGATGAAGGGTGGGTCAAATGCAAGTTTAACTCACATGGGTCAAATGCAGGTTTAACTCAGATGGGTCAAATGCAGGTTTAAGTCAGAGATGGGCCAGATACAGGTTTAACTCAGCCGGGTCAAATGCAGGTTTAACTCAGCCGGGTCAAATGCAGGAATAACTCAGAGGCAGAAGGATGAGTCAGTGTCCCTGATGATTCTTGTGTTGTCGTGTTTGCAGAACGTCGTTATGATAAAACACGGTTTGTATGAAGTAGGTCCGGCCTCTGGAGACGGAACCTGAGACTCACTCAAGACAAAAGACAAAAGAAACACAAAAGAACGAGCTGTTTTTGAGGTCAGGGACGGTCCTCGGAAGGGTCCAGCCCAAAGTCCGGATCGTCCCAGACTCAGACGGGACCAGACAGATGAACTCGATCTGCTTTTGTCTGAGTTAAAGTAGGATAATAATAATGATGTTCAGAAAGGCCACGTCTCTGTGGGCCGGAGCTCCACGGGGAGTTTGGAACGAAACTGCACGAACAATCAAAAGCTTTACAATACAATCACTTTTCTTTGTTTGGCTTGGAATATTACATAGTATGGCATTACACTTACTTATCTCTTTCCATGGAGAACAGCAGGTAAACACTAAGTGACGTTACAAGTCAGATCTTTGGAGAGTAGAGCCCACTCACAGTAATAATACAGCAATAAAAACACCTGTAAATCAGAAGCAAATAAATATGTTTGATGCTGTTTTACTGTGGAACATTCGAGGCAAAATGTTACATAATGCTTCTTTAAAGGCTAAAAATAGGCAAGAAAACTCAATATGAAAGTCTGGTGAAGATTATTGAAAAGGTTAAATATATTTCAGCACCTTATCATCAAATATTTAAAGGTTTGTTCTTTGGAAATTCCGATTTTGTGCCTTATTTTTAACGTCTTTCTTTCTCTTAACAATAGAGCGTGAAGCATGAACTTTTGTGTTTGGGCAGAATTCCATTTCTCGCTTTGGTGTCTTTGTGTAATACGAAACATTATAAATAAATAACAGTTAATTGACACAAAAGTTCATATTAAATACATCATTTAAAAACTAAATAACAGAGAGACTCATGAACACAAATAAAAATGATTCAAATTATAAAGAAAAAACGGGCTTGTGGGAATAAAAAAGCTCACAATTTGATGCTGTTGTGACCCGGAGATGATTTACTGTCATCCATCTGAAGAAAATGGCAAAAAATTTGTTTAAAATATAAATTAAAAAACGCTGAAAATGTTTTATAATTCAGCTGAGACTTGCAGTTCCCACCACTTCTCCTGCAGATGACGCTGCATCTTTGGCCTCGTCTCTTCCGGTTTAGAGTAGCTTACGGAAGCTAACATAAGCTAACAGGCTAACAAGATGACAACGTTAAGACCTTTTACCTGCGATGATCTGTTTAAATTTAATAATATGTAAGTCCAGTCTGCTCCGTTTTATTTTAATACATGTATTCCAGTCATTTAGGTTTTTACAGAATGTTTATTTTGTCTTAAATCCTCCACAAAGATGCAAAAATGTGTTGGAGCTGAGATTAGCATCACAAAGATAACACTGCTAAAACCAAAACAGAGGCACGTTTTTGTTGTTTTTGTCCTTTTTATTCGCATATGAGGACTTTTAAAATATAGATACATCTAAATACCATTCCAGTAGTTTGAATTTCAATGTATTTACTGGTTTATACAAGCCCCCAGTGATTGTTTGATTTAATCTGTCTGCAAATGAGCTTCATATAATATAGAATGTGTGTTTTTCCTTTGCAGTAACTTGGATCCTCTGACTGAAACCGTATCCTTTAATGCCCTTTAATGCAAAAATGTTATGAAAATGTTCTCTTCATCATATTTTCTTTCAAATGTGGAAGAATCATCACACTCTGGTCAAATAAAATGGTTTAAGTCATTATTTATGAGGAAATTGGTTCGAAACAATTATGAAAACTACTGTACTGCTATTACAGTTTTTATTTATTTATTTTATTTTTAGTTAAATGTGCTGTGTTCAAACTTGTCCTTCCTGATGTAGAATTGATGTAGTCTTTTTAGTCTTCTAATTTTGAGTCTAGTTTTGGTTTAGCCCTGGTTTAGCCCTGGTTTAGTCCTGGTTTAGTCCTGGTTTGGTCTTTGTTTTCTGTGCTAGTCCTGGGTCTAGTCCTGGTTTAGTCCCCATTAATTCCTGGTTTGGTGCTGGATTCCTGTGCTAGTTCTGGTCCAGTCCCAGTTTACTCCCCTTTTGGTCTTGTTTTCCTGTCTCGGTCTAGTCCTGGTTTAGAGCTAATTTCACTGTGCTACTCCCAGTTTAGACGCTGTTTAGTCCTGGTTTATTCCTGGTTTCCTGGTCTAGTCCTGGTTTCGTCCTGATTGGGAGTCTGCAGTGTCCGTGTGTCTGGTCCTTGACCCTTCCTCAGTATGGGATCCCTTTCTACCTGCAGTATTTGGCTCACTGGCCCGAGTACTTCATCGTGGCGGAGGCGCCTGGAGGAGAGCTCATGGGATACAGTCGGTCTCTTTTATTAAACATTTGTGGTTTCTGTTTTACAGTTCACACGTCACAATTTAAACCTGTTCAGACCCGAGGGAGAGACTGAAATCTGAACTTTAAACTAAGTATCTCTGGCATTTCAGAACATATCGGTCTCTTGGTTTAGTTTAAAACGTGATCCTAGATTCTTCAAACCTTTTTTCATATCTGGAGATGTGTTTTGTTTCATTCACACATTTAAAACACAAACCTTGCACATTTAGAGTTCTTCTCTCATGTGAAAATGCACAGAAAACATAAAAACATAAATATAATACAAAAAATAATGATCTTGCTGCATGGACAGATCATTTCACTACTTTTAAGTCATTTATTTATAGATTTCACTGTTTATATCTTAAATTTTGGCCGGGCTTTTTTGCAGTCTGCACACCTTCACTAGAATCATTTGGATCATTTCAGCCCCGACATTGTGAAATCTCTACTGAACTAAAGGTGAAAGGAGCTGTTCACTTGAAAACTACCGCTTCATGACATCACAAGGTGGAACAGAGCATTTGGAGGATTTCTCAAACATGTGTGAAAGAAAAAAACACCGATCCAGTTCTGTTTTTGAGGAGGAACAGCATCAGAACATGGCTTAAATCTCACAAGAATAAGTTTTGCGTCTCCTAATTTTTATACCTGACCTGATGGATTTATCAGTTGCCGTAGCTGTATTTTGGTTTTAAGTCACGGTTAAAGCAGACGGACCTGATCAAACTCTGATAAAGTCTGATTTATTAGTTGAGTTTGTGATTTCCCGTGCTGTTTTCCAGTCATGGGGAAGGCGGAGGGCTCGGTGGCTCGTGAGGAGTGGCACGGCCACGTGACGGCGCTGTCCGTGGCTCCGGAGTTCAGACGCCTGGGACTCGCCGCTCAGCTCATGGACATGTTGGAGGAGATCTCCGAGAGGTACTCCGCTCGTGTCCGGGACGACAACTTTCAGACGACATCGCCACATCCTATAGGTCAATAATATAAATACAGATGGAGCAGCTGACATAAATACTGTTTAAATGTAGTTTTCTGTTGTAATGCAGTGATGCTCTGGGGCCCAAGCACTAATAGAATGTGATCAATAGGAAAATCTGTCTCTTGGCTGATCATTTCTATTAGTGTTTAGGCCCAACGCTGGAAAATTTAAGATCTAAACACTTGAAATGACTTGAAATGAAAGTAGTGAAATGATCTGTGCAGCAGGATCAGCAAGATGTTGTCCTACAGACGCCGTGATGTCGTCTGAAACCTGCAGTGGCTCTCGACTTATCCTTCAGTGTATGAAAGACGGAACGATTTACTGTGCTGTATTTTGGGGTTCAGTATTTACCTTGTGTACAGTTTCTTAGTAAAAATGGGGAAGTTTGGGGTATTTTTGTTTAGTACAGTAACATTTGAGCTGTGAACGGTTGGTTCATTCTCTTATTCTCAGGCTTTTTGAAGCTTTTTTACCTTTATTTACGCAGGAAAGTCCCATTGAGATCACTAATCTCTTTTTTCAAGGGAGTCCTGCCCTGCACACATCACTTTCATGCTTTAAAATGGTAAAAAAAAAATGAATAAACAGAAAACAAAAGACATAAGGGACCGGGAAATGTTTGACAGCCCCCCATCCCTTCTTTTATTTATCGTTCTTCGGTTGTGGTGTTGTTTTTGTGTGTTAGTCTGATCTTTTGTTATGTCCTGTGTTTAATTATTTTGTTATTAATGTATTAATTCCCTCAATATGACATAAATTCTATCCAACATAAATCCCGCGCGTCAGTTGGAGGCTGCGGGTCGGACTCCTGAGCCCTGGTGTGTTTCAGGAAAGGCGGCTTCTTCGTGGATCTCTTCGTGCGCGTGTCCAACCAGGTGGCCGTGAACATGTACAAGCGCCTGGGCTACAGCGTGTACCGGACGGTCATCGAGTATTACTCCGCCAGCAACGGAGAGCCGGACGAGGACGCCTACGGTGAGAGCACGGCGCCGCGCTCGCCTCACCAACAGGAGGCGCTCACGGGCAATGAAATCCGCATTTTGAGCTTTGCAGATGTAAACAGACAAAGAGTTCCTCAAACATGTGAATGAAACACAACTCCAGCTTTGTTTTTGAGGAGGAAACACATTCTAACACGGCTTAAAGAGCTCATTTTGCCTGATACGGGAACTTTAACTAAAATATGATATAGAAATAAGCGACTGCTGCTCGCGTTGGAATAATCAAACCGTTTTTCCCGTTTCAGACATGAGGAAAGCTTTGTCCAGAGACACAGAGAAGAAGTCCATCATCCCGCTGCCTCACCCGGTCAGACCCGAGGACATCGAATAACAGCGTCTGTGGCTCTCCAAAAACACCAAACGATGACGAAAACTCCCCAAAAACTAAACCGAATTACAGAAGAATCGATAAAACTAAACACACGGACCCAAAATCTGTAAATATTAAAACAGCTGCGACCCGAAGGAGAGCCACAGACCTGCTCCACACTCCTGCAAACATTCAAATCTACTGTGAAAGCAAATTCTGACCCATTAAAACAAGACAAAAATGCTTTGTGGTTTGGACTTTTCTTTAAAGTAAATGAAAACACTTTTTTTTTTTATCAGTAAAGAACTTAAATCTCCAGGTTTCAGGTCGCACAGACACTCTATAGGCCCATTGTAAGTGAAGAATACAGATTGTGTCTGTTCTATAGTCATTATCCCACTTCCCTCTTCCCAAACACTTCCTCCAGCTCCTCCGGGATGATCCTGAAGCGTTCCCAGGCCGTCTCATTTCCCTTTCCTCACTTCCTTCTCCTTGGTTCCTCTCCTGGTTTTTCAGCTGTCAAATGAATTTGTGAAGTGGTGTCCCAAAGAAAACCAAGAAATGAAGGAGGAAACCTGAGGGAACGAAGGAGGAAACACAAGGGAACGAAGGAAGGAAACACGAGGGACTGAAGGAGGAAACATGAGGGAACGAAGGAGGAAACATGAGGGAACGAAGGAGGAAACATGAGGGAACGAAGGAGGAAACATGAGGGAACGAAGGAGGAAACCTGAGGAGGCTTCAGGAGGCTTCAGACGTCAGAGAAAAGAATAAAACTTTATTGTTCTCAGTGATGAGTTCAGATCTTCTCTCCTCCCGGTGTCTCCTTGAGGAGAAGGAAGTGAGGAAAGAGAAATGAGACACGGCCGAAGTCCCTCCAGTGTGTCCTGGAGCCATAGTCCGTATATCTGAGTGGACTAAGCTAACCCGTTAGCCGCTAACCCGTTAGCCGCTGCGTGCCAAACAGGAAGTGCTCCAGGAGGCTCTTGGGGCTCCTTCACATTAGGATCTTCTCGTCCCTCTGTCTGTACCTGCTGCTCTGAGCCTCGTCATTCTGGACTTAAACTGTTCGTCTGAAGCCGCCACACAGGATCCTGAACTTTTCATTTCTCTGGTTTGTTCCTAAATCAAGATCTGAACATAAATAACGGACCAATCAGACGCCTTCATTCCCCGAGGTCCCTCCCCCTAGTGTTAGCAACAGGTTTGATTGACAGCTCGTTTCGTTGCTAAGTAAGTTCCCTTCCCGCTTTCCCCCGAGTGACGATTTCTGAAATAAAATGACAAAATATCTCAAACAATTACAGTATCTAACGTTATTAGAATAAAGTGAATTTGGTTAAATTGCGACTTTATTGTTTTTCGTACGGAACAGAACAAACAACAGAAATCAGTGACTTAAACTCTTTAAAGCTCAAAGTTTCTTCTTCTTGTGCAGAATCAGGTAAATCCAGTGTCCTGCAGGTGCAGAGTATCACATCCATAGTCCGTATATATGATGCATCAGCTCTGCCAGGAGGAGGCGCCACATTTAACCTCCTCACTCCTGATTGGCTCTTGTGTTGCTATGATACTCGTGGGAGGATTTCCAAATATGGAGCCTGTAGCTATGGCAACAGGAGCCTTATTTGAGCGACACTGTGGAGACGTCAGACTCACTCAGACACTCAGATAAACGCTCTGTGCCTGGAGCAGATGTGTAGGAGCAGCGGCTCTGCTCCAAGCTCCTCCGACTGTAATAGCGCCCTGCGCCACAGGGGGCAGTGGTGCACTCTCACTCTGCAGTGCGACTGTTCTCGCTCTAAAAGAAGAAGAAGCTCAAACTCTGAGTTCAAACTGAACTTTTATAAAGACACTTAAAGACGCAGTAAAAAGATTCATTCGTTTGTCCATCATAATTTTTCCTCTTTCACTCCTCGTCACTGTCGCTGCTGCTGCTGCTGCTCCCGGAGTCATCGCGGTCATCGTACTCCTCCGCCTCTCCTCTCTCATCCCTCGCTCCTCCATCCTCCTCCCTCCTCTGACCTTCCTCTCCATCCTCCTCCCTCCTCCGACCTTCCTCTCCATCCTCCTCCCTCCTCCGACCTTCTCCTCTCTCCTCCTCCCTCCTCCGACCTTCTCCTCTCTCCTCCTCCCTCCTCCGACCTTTTCCTCTCTCCTCCTCCCTCCTCCGACCTTCTCCTCTCTCCTCCTCCCTCCTCCGACCTTCTCCTCTCTCCTCCTCCCTCCTCCGACCTTCTCCTCTCTCATCCCTCTCTCCTCTCTCCCTCCTCTGACCTTCTCCTCTCTCCTCCTCCCTCCTCCGACCTTCTCCTCTCTCCTCCTCCCTCCTCCGACCTTCCTCTCCATCCTCCTCCTTCCTCCGACCTTCTCCTCTCTCCTCCTCTCTCCTCCGACCTTCTCCTCTCTCCTCCTCCCTCGTCCGACCTTCTCCTCTCTCCTCCTCCTCCCTCCTTCGACCTTCTCCTGTCTCCTCCTCCCTCCTCCGACCTTCTCCTCTCTCATCCCTCTCTCCTCTCTCCCTCCTTTGTCTCTCCTCTTCCTCTCCTCTCTCCTCCTCCCTCCTCTTCCTCTCTCCTCTTTCCTGCATCTCTCCATTCTCCTGTCCGCTCTCCTCACTCTCTCCTCTCTCCTCCTCCTCTTCTTCTCTCGCAGGATTCCTCTCCTCCCTCCTCTCTCCCTCCTCCTTCTCCTCTTCCTCAGAGCTCGACGTTGAAGACTCGGACTGTGATTCCGGTTCGGTGGGTTTTCCGGGCGAGTTTTCCGGGCTTCTCTCCGTCTCGTCCGGCACCGCCTGCTGTTTCTTCCACATCTTGGCCATGGCCAGAAGTTTGAGGTTGGGCTGATTCGCCGAGTCCTCGGGGAAAATGTAGTCGTAATATTCCTCCCATCCGGAGTCCGACTGGAACGACACGGAAGAACAGGGTGAGACGGAGAGACAAACTCAGGACGAGGAAGGGAAAGGAGAGGAGAGAAGAGAGGGAGAGGAGAGAAGAGGGAGAAGAGGAGAGAAGAGGGAGGAAAGAAAAGGCAAGGGAGGGAGGGAAGATAAAAAAGAAAGGGAGATGAGGAGAGAGTGAGAGAAGGAGGAAAAGAGGGAGGAGAGAAGAGGGAGAAACAGGAAGAGAGGAGAGTGTGAGAAGGAGAGAGAGAGGAGAAAAGAGAGGGAGTGAAGGAGAGAGTGAGAGAGATGAGATGGGGAGGAGTAGAGAAAGAGGGGTAAAAGAGGGAGAGAGGAAGGAGAAAGGAAAGGCGAGGGAGAGTGGGAAGATAGAAAATAGGGAGGAGGAGAGAGTGATAGGAAGAGAAGAGGGAGAGGAGAAAAGAGGAAGAGTAAGGAGGGAGAAGAGGGAAAGAGGGAAGAGGAGAAAAGAAGAGAGAGAGAGAAAGGAAAGGAGAAGAGGGAAAAGGAGAGGAAGAGAGCGAGAGAAGAGTGGGAGGAAGGATGGAAAGAGGGGAGGAGAAGAGAGGCTAGGAGGAAAGAGGGAGAAGAAGAGAGAGGAAGGAAGGATGGGGAGAGAGGGTAGAGGGAGGAGAGGAGGAGGCAGCACTGACCCCGTCCTCCGCCGTGACCTTCCTCCTCTTCTTGACCTTCTCGGGGAGCAGGTTCCGGACCCGGTCTTGGTTCTGGGCGGATCCGAACTGGTTTTCGAAGTCCCTCCAGGCCTCAAGGAGCAAGAGTCGCTCCTCCTTCTCCTCACAGTTCCTCAAACTGCGGTTCGCGTCCTCGTACACCTGACGGCTCTTCTGCACGCGCTCAGACGAGTCCACGGACAACTCGAACCGCGCCAGGCTCAGCCACACCTGGAGAGTGAAACCGGGTGTGAAACCGGGTCTGAACCGGGTCTGAACCGCATCTAAACCGGGTGTGAACTGGGACTAAACCGCATCTAAACCAGGTCTGAACCGCATCTAAACCGGGTGTGAACTGGGACTAAACCGGGTCTAAACCAGGTCTGAACCAGGTCTGAACCGGGTCTGAACCGGGTCTGAACCGGCTCTGAACCGGGTCTGAACCGCATCTAAACCAGGTCTGAACCGGGAATAAACCGGGTCTAAACCGGGTCTGAACCGGGTCTGAACCGGGAATAAACCGGGAATAAACCGGGACTAAACCGGGTCTGAACCGGGTCTGAACCGGGTCTGAACCGGGTCTGAACCGGTCTGAACCAGGTCTGAACCAGGTCTAAACTGGGTCTGAACTGGGTCTAAACCAGGACTAAACAAGGACTAAACCAGGTCTAAACCCAGTCTAAACAGGTCTAAACCAGGTCTAAAACAGGACTAAACAGGACTAAACAGGACTAAACCAGGACTAAACAGGTCTAAACCAGGACTAAACCAGGACTAATCCAGGTCTAAACAGGTCTAACCTCAGACCTCGTACCTTCACGTGCTGGGTTCTCTGCAGGAGTCTCTTGTACAGGTTTCTGGTGTTTTCAAACTCTTCCTGCTCGATCTCAAAGTCGATGTACGACTTCCACAACACCTGAACACAGCAAAAGGTTTAGATCCGGGTCAGGACCGGGACCTTCTCCAGTAGAAGTAACAGTAGTAGTATTATTTGCAGTAGTATTTGCAGTATAATTAGTCGTAGTGATGGACCAAACGAGTCGACACTTGTGGAGTGAGTGACGCCTGTGTTGATCTGTGTGTTTCACTGTAAGAAGTGGCAGGTCTGATACATCGAGTGTGGTTTGTGTCTCTTACTTACTTATGGTTACTTATGGTTATATTCCAGCACAGGTCCCTATACGGGCACCTCTTCGCCGGACTCCGAGATGTATTTTTCTAGAGCGTGTCTCGTATGACTTCCGGAGGTTGACATGGCAGCTTTAAAATCATCATATAAAATATCCTGGTTCTCCCAAAATTTATCTAGTCTTTTTTTGAAAGTGTTCAGTGTTTCTGCTTTCACAACACACTCAGGCAGATCATTCCACAGAGGGATAGATCTCTGCACAAAGGAGTTCTTCCGAAGAATACTGTTGAACCTCTCCGGAAAAATTTTCAATGTATTTCCCCTCCCACTTGTTCTGAATGTTGTATCTTTCCAGAGTTTCAGCATACTTGTGTGATCTATGTTGTATTTCCCACTGGTCAGTTTGTATAGTTCGATCATATCTCCTCTTTTCCTTCTGTAACTTAAAGTGGGTAACTTCAGTTTCTTCAGTCTTTCTGGGTATGACAAGTTTTTCATTCCAGGTAGTTGTCTTGTTGCTCTTCTCTGAACCGCCTCGATTTGTTCTATATGCTTCATTTTGTATGGGGCCCAAACCGAGCTGGCGTATTCGAGGTGGGTTCTTACCATCGATTTGTATAGGGGGGTGAATGTTTCTGTGTCCATAAAATAGAAAGTTCTTCTGAGCATAGCAAATATTGATGTTGCCTTTTTACACTTTTCACTGATGTGTGTATCAAAGCTCAGCTCACTGTCTATAATTACTCCTATGTCCTTTTCCTCTTGCACTTGCTCTAAGACTGTGTTGTTTATCTGCTATGTATAACTGCCAGCACTTTTCCCAATATGCATGTACTTGCATTTTTCTGGGTGAAATCTCAATAACCATTTATCACTCCATTCTTCCAATTTCTGTAGATCCTCTTGGAGAGTTGCTATGTTGTCCATGGTTTGAATAATATTGAATATTTTGGTATACCTCAGATGATACGGAATCTGGTAGATCGTTGATGTATATCACAAACAGGAGTGGCCCCAGTACTGAACCCTGTGGGATGCCCGAAGTTACATCGCTCCACTCTGAAGCCTCACCGTTCACCACCACCTGCTGTTGCCTTCCTGATAGAAAGTCTGTAATCCACCGGTGAACTTGACCGTTAATTCCATAGGATTGTAGTTTTCCAAGTAAACGTTGGTGGGGTACTGTGTCAAACGCTTTTTGGAAATCCATATAGATACAGTCTATTAATAGGCCTTTGTCTAAAGCGTCTGTCCATGTATCAATGACTTTAAGTAGTTGCAGGGCTGTTGATCTTCCCGACATAAAGCCGTACTGTTTATCCGTGAACAGTTTGTGATTCTCCATATGCTTGATGACGTGTTCCCTCACTAAAGTCTCCATAACTTTGCATATGATTGATGTCAAGCTAACTGGCCTGTAGTTTCCTGCCAATCTGTTGTTCCCCTTCTTATATATGGCACTGACTTGAGCCTTTTTCCAACCCTCGGGGACACACCCTATCTTCATGGACTGATTAAACAGGATTGTCAGGGGTTTAGATATAGAGTCAGCTATCTCCCGGATAAATCCAGGGTGGATTCTGTCCATTCCGGGTGACTTATCAGGTTTCAATGCCTTCAGTAATTTTAATACTTCTGCCTCGGTAATTTCCATGTTTCTGATATTTTCCACACCTCCCTTTGGTTCTAGCGTAGGTATATTTCCTTCTGGTTCCACTGTGAACACACTACTGAAGAACTTTGATAGGATATTTGCCTTGTTTCTGTCATCACTCGTCGTTTCAGTTTCATTACCTAACGGATCAATACATAGATCCCCGATTCCTGCTCTTGTCTTGGATCTTGAGTTTATGTACTTCCATATCATCTTTGGGTTTGATTTTGATCTTGCCGATATTCCATGCTCAAAGTCTCGCCTTGCTTTCCTAGTAAGTTTCTTAACCTGGTTTCTGACTTTGTTGTATTGTTCTCTCACTCCTTGATCTCTTGTTATCACAAATTTCTTGGAGAGTCGGTTTTTTTCTCTAATTTTATTGAGCACTTCTTTGTCCAGAGGGAACTGTCTCTTTTTACCTACACCTGACTTGATGTGCTTAACTGGTACAAATCTATTCTCGGCCTCTGTTAGTTTTTCACAAAATGAGTTCCAGTTGATCTCAATCTCTCTATCCATAGGAAGTTCAGACTCCCAACCCACTTGATTGAGGGCCTTTCTTGCTTCGCTGTAATCTGCTTTATCATAACATTTCTTTGTTTTGCTGTTCTGCGTTATTTTTGAATAACATAGAAAGTCAAATACCATAACACAATGGTCGCTCTTACCTAATGGGCTCTGGTGTTCAATGTTTGTTATCATATGCTCCTCATTTGTAAGAATCAGGTCCAAAAGATTCGGTCTGTCTGATCCTCTCCATCTAGTTGGTCTTTCCACATGTTGATATAGAAAATTGTCTTGTAAACACTGAACTAGCTTATAGTCTGATGTCTCCGTGTTATCTCCTGGTGTATTCCATGTGTTCCAGTCAATATTTGGGTAGTTAAAGTCCCCCATGACTAGGTAATGTGAACATCCTAGACCGACTGTTTCTGTGATTAAATCACAAAGCTTAGAGTTGTTTTGTTCAGTTCCACTCTCCGATCGGTATATGATTCCTATCAGTAGATCGTCCTTTCCATTTAGTTTCACCTTCACAAATAGGTTTTCTTGGAATTCTGTGTTCACCTTAACCTCAGTAGCATGGAGCGACTTATGTATATATAGTATCATCCCTCTGCCTGTTTTATCTCCAATGTTCCTGGTAAACATCTGGTATTCATTCCCTGTGAGTAGCGTGAATTCTGCTGGGTTCAATTGATGGGTTTGGTTTTTTGGTTTGACTTCAGTTATTCCTATAACATGTGGCTGTTGATCCCTTATCCTAATTTCAAGTTCATGGAGTTTGTTCCTTAGTTGGTCTGCATTGGTATAATAGCACATCAACTTGTTAATAGATGCAGAACTATTTACATTATATACAGTTTGCTCTCTGCGTCTTGAGTTCCTTACTGGTCTTTTGGCAGCTTCGCCACCCTTCTTGCCCACGGCGGGCCTCGGACCTTGTACAAAAAATCTCCTTTTTCCTTGCTCTGAAGTTCTTTTGCTTCAAGGTAGAGTTTCCGCTCAATTTCTCTTTCTAGTTTAGTTAGGTCGTTGGCAATTCTAATGTTCTCCTTCTTGCTGGCTGGCTCTTGAAGTTTGTGTGCATTTCTGAATATTCTTCGTTTCGTCTCCTGATCTTTTAATTGGATCAATATCGGCCTCTGTGGTTTGTCCACTTGTGGTTTATCCTTGTCCTGTGGTTTATCCTTGTCCTGTGGTTTATCCTTGTCGGGTGGTTTATCTTTGTTGATTCTTCCCAGCCTGATTGGTTTGGCGTCCTTTAATTCATCTGGTTTTATGCCACATATTTCTAGAATTTCTATTACTGCATCCTTGTCATGGTCAAACCTTACTTGCGGCACTGGCGAGTCCTTTTCCTGAACACCATAAATTACTATATTGTTCTCCCGAGATTTTCTTTCTCCGATTTCAGACATCATAGTTTTCACATGTTCCGTGCTCGATGGTTTACTACTACCTACCCCTTCTGTATCATCTAGACATGACACTTTGTCTCCAATCATGGCCTCTACTTCTTTGTAGGTAGGTCTCGTGTTTATATCTTTTTTGGTCTTTTCAAACTGAATATCCGTTTCCTTTTTCATCTGCTTCATTTCTGTTTTTATAGCTTCAATGTCCTCCTTCATTTTATCATTTTCATTCTTGACATTCTGGACGAACCGGAGGGTCATCATGACTTTTCCGTTGCATCCTTGGCAAAACCAATGTGTCTGTTCCCCCGATTCTGTTATAGCCTTATATCGCTCCTCAGATTGACTTTCACATGTATTGTGAAACCATTGTGCGCAAAATTCACACAGAAGTCCTTGATCCCTCGCTTTTACTGTCACTCTGCACTTTCCACACTTCTTATTTTTAGCAGTATCACCAAACAGTTCTGCCTTTGGAGTTGCCATTGTACATCAAATTATCTCTCCATCAATTGTTAATACAGTTTAAAGTTGGTTGCCAACGTAAGCAATAACAATAGAGAATCCAAGATGGCTGCCGCCGCTGTTGACGCTACTAGTTCCACCGAAAAACTCCGTATCCAAGTGCAATCCACCCAAAATTACGCCCTCCTCAAAAAGGCACCGTCTCGGCACACCCCTCCACTGATCCGAGCCGCACTGCACGACCGCAATCCCCCCCGAAACACTCCACTACATTCCACAACTCGTTAGGGTTGGGCGGTAATACGGTAATAAGGTTTCCCGCGGTATCTAAAAATAGCCACGGTATCAGATTCATTACCGTCATTAAAAAAAATCTTGCCCTAATATAATATTAACTATAATTGATTTAATGCCTAAATAAAGAGTGTTTTTCAACACTTATGTATGTGTGGTTGTGTTTGTTAATTTAATACTATTACAGTTTAAAACGAATATTACTATGTTATAGTGTAATGTTGCTCTTAAGTTCCTGGATGTTGCGTAGTCACGTGACATTACCGCTCCGGAAGGAGAAGGAGGAGGACAAGACAACATGACAGGCCGCGCTGAGTTGGTCCCAAAGAAAAACGTCTGCAATTTGGCAGCATTTCGGATTTCGGCCAAATGACAAGGGAGAGCCAGGCAGATCCGGTCGGCACTGTAGAGGATATTGTCGCGAGCCTGTTATTCCGGGAGATGAAGACCCCCTTTTTGGTGGAAATCCAATGGAGTCAGGCGCTTTCCTTTCATGTCGCGGGTTGCCCGAAAATACCTGTGCGTTTGTGCCACAAGCTCTCCATCGGAACGGGTCTTCAGCACCGCGGGCAAAGTTGTCAACCCACAACGTGCCCTACTCAAGCCGGAAAAAGTGAACATGCTGGTTTTTCTGGCGAAAAACATTCAATAGCTTAATCATTTTATTTTCAATAAGGAGTGGCTTTTTCTGACGTACAAAAACGGTTCGAAATGTTGTATAGTTGTACTTTTAATTTATTTGATTCATGTTAATATATTTTAAAAATATACAAACGAGCATTTCCGCTGCGTTCTCATATGCACATTTTCGGTTATGTCTTGTTAGCTAGCTTTAGCCCATAGACAATGTGTTATTTCGTTCTGTCGGTTGACTGCTGTATTTGCACTTTTTAAACATTTGTTAATAAAAGTTACTAATTTTGTACATGTTTTGTTATGTTTTCAGTATCATTAGGCCTATGTAATGCTTTTCTGTTTCTAAACGGTATAGGTGCAAGCTGCCATTTGGCCAGCGGACTCCACCTTAGTGCTATGAAGTGTTTTTTTTTTTTTTTTTTTAGCCTTAGCAACGGTAATACCGTATACCCCGGGAAAATGTGGAGACGGTTTAACGGTATCAAAATTTGGATACCGCCCAACTCTACAACTTGTCCGTGAAAACTTTTCCATGCCGCCACGTCACGTCTCGTGTCGGGAGGGTGAGGCTCAGATCTGTCGCAGGGACCACAGAGAAACAGAGCACAGGTCTGTTCTGTGTGGCTCAGTGTGATCAGTCCCAAGTGAAGCTCACTACAGATTTAGTAAAAGAACTCAATTATTTCATGATGATTTTCTCAACCGTTCACCTCGTCACGTGTCATGTATTTGTCGACTTTATTGTCCAATAGGCTGTGATTTTCTTTAATGAGACGCCGTCACCTTCTGGCTCAGTTTGTTCCCGTGTTGTGCTCAGAGCCTCTAAAGCAGGAAGCACTTCACTTTTACACCACCAGATGGAACTACAGATGTTACACTGAGGAGGCCTCATGTGACTCCAGCAGTCGCACCTCAGGCAGGTCGAGGCTGCAGGAGCTGCAGTATTTGCAGTAATAGTATCAGTAGTAGTAGTAGTAACAGTAGTAGTAATAGTCGTAGTAGTATTTGCAGTAGTAGTAGTCGTAGTAGTAGTAGTCGTAGTAGGAGTATTTGCAGTAGTGGTAGTATTTTCAGTAGTAGTCGTAGCAGTAGTAGTAGTATTTGCAGTAGTAGTAGTAGTAGTGGTAGTATTTGCAGTAGTATCACAGCAGTACCTCGGGCATGTCGAGCCGCGGCTGCCCCGTGGCGAGCTCGTAGATGGCCCGGGCGCGCTCCGTGTCGCCCAGGATCGTCTCTAACTCGGCGAACTTGATCCAGGTGGTGCAGTTCTCGGGGCTGAACTCCAGGTATTTCTCGTAGAGTTTCCGGCAGCGGTCGAACTCCCGCAGCTGCAGCTCCAGCTCGATGTAGCCCTTCAGCAGCTTGTTCTTCGGGCATTTACCGATCGCTGTGCCCTGGAAACACACACGCCACGGTCAGGGGCAAACGGAGGGCATCTGAGGGGCAGGGAGGGCATCTGAGGGACAGGGAGGGCATCTGAGGGAGAGGGGAGGGCATCTGAGGGGCAAGGGAGGGCATCTGAGGGACAGGGAGGGCATCTGAGGGAGAGGGAGGGCATCTGAGGGACAGGGAGGGCATCTGAGGGACAGGGAGGGCATCTGAGGGAGAAGGAGGGCATGGGAGGGCATCTGAGGGACAAGAGAGGGCATCTGTAAGTGTGGGAGGGCATCTGAGGGACAGGGAGGGCATCTGAGGGACAAGAGAGGGCATCTGTAAGTGTGGGAGGGCATCTGGCGCGTTCTCACCATGACTTTTCGCGCCGCCTGGAGGTTTTTCTGTCGGATCTCGAACTGAGCGAAGAGGAGCCACATTTTGGCGAAGGTGAACTGAGGAAAACAAAACGGTTTAAGGCCGAATCAGAACTTAACCGTATTTAAAGGCGCACTCTGGAACTTTTCACGGCGGAGGGTCTGAAACGCGCTCGTCGCTATGGAGACGTCACTGCCTTAAATGTTCCACAGTCCAGTATCGTACGGTACCAGAACAGTGAGGAACATTCCAGGCACAGCACAGCAGAAAACATCTCCATGGAGACAGAAAGGCGACAGACGCTCCGGCAGAAAAGTTCCGCGGTGAAGCTTTAATCACCTTTTTGTGAGGGATGAGGTCGAGACAGGCCTGGTACACCTGCCGGGTCCGGTCCGGGTCCTGGAGGGGAGAAAAAAAACAGGTTTCAGACCAAGGACAGAGGGCGAAAGTCTGAATCCCACTCAACGCTCACTCTCACTCTACATGACACTGTCCACTGTATGAACACACACCGGCCAGGTGAGGGCGCTGTACTCTACATGATACTGTCCACTGTATGAACACACACCGGCCAGGTGAGGGCGCTGTACTGTACATGACACTGTCCACTGTATGAACACACACCGGCCAGGTGAGGGCGCTGTACTCTACATTCTATTATCCACGATATAAATACACACATATTTATTCTAAATACACCAAGGTAAATGTAAAACCATCTTTACTGCACCATACTGCCTGAGTGTGTGCAGCCTGGTGAGGGTTTAGGTTCTCTCAGGTTCTCTCAGGTTCTCTCGGGTTCTCTCATGTTCTCTCAGGTTCTCTCGGGTTTTCTCAGGTTCTCTCAGGTTCTCTCAGGTTCTCTCAGGTTCTCGCAGGTTCTCTCAGGTTTTCTCAGGTTCTCTCAGGTTCTCTCAGGTTCTCTCGGGTTCTCTCAGGTTCTCTCGGGTTCTCTCAGGTTCTCTCGGGTTCTCCTCTGGGATAATTCCAGTTCATACAGTTCCAGTTGTTGTTTTTGCTCAGGGTGGAGGACCATGACAACGTGATGAAGATCTTCTCTGAGACGAAGCTCCAGACGCTCGTGGACAAACCATTCTTCCTGGCGAATGTGATTGAGATGCAGAACGAGCTGCTGCACTGCGCGGTCTGTGAGGTGCTCATGAAATATTCTCCTCCAAAGAAATGTCTGACAGTTTTGACCTCCATCCCACCTCCTGTATTAGATTTATTATTATTATTGTTATTATAAATGATTGTTATTAGGTAACAGACAGGACTGACCTCCATCCCATCTCCCGACTCTTTTCAATGCAAAATTAATTCAAAATAAATCCTTGTTAAATCTCAGAGCCTTGGAGAGTTTAATGTGCTTTACACCTGTTGGTAAAAACCTCCTGCCAAACCACGTTACTCCACTGAGCTGTACGTCCTGCACCGCAATGCACTCCGGTAAGAGAGAGGAGGAGAGGAGGAGGAGGAGGAGAGGAGGAGCAGGTCAGAGGAGTCACTGTGGTGTGTGCTGCTGCCCCCTTCAGGTCGGTGCAGGTGAGACCGGCCGTTCCCTCAGACAGAGGCTTGATCCTGGATTTGGTCCGAGGACTGGACCACAGGGACTTCCTGCTTCAGGATCTGGACCAGTTCTACCAGACCGAGACGGACCAGGTGAGAGTGAGAGTGAGTGATACACCAAACTGACCTCCTCCTCGTACAGCGCGTAGTTGTTGTTGTAGTATTTACAGTAGTATTTGTAGTATTTACAGCAGTAGTAGTAGTAGTATTTGCAGTAGTATTTGGAGTAGTAGTAGTAGTATTTGCAGTAGTATTTGCAGTACCTTGACCTCCAGCTCCTCGTACAGTGTGTAGTTGTTGCAGTAGTAGTATTTACAGTAGTATTTGTAGTATTTGCAGTAGTAGTAGTAGTATTTGCAGTAGTAGTAGTAGTATTTGCAGTAGTATTTGCAGTAGTATTTGCAGTATTTGCAGAAGTATTTGCAGTAGTATTTGCAGCAGTATTTGCAGTAGTATTTGCAGCAGTATTTGCAGTAGTATTTGCAGTAGTATTTGCAGTATTTGCAGTACCTTGACCTCCAGCTCCTCGTACAGCGCGTAGTTGATCCACAGGTAGATGTAGCGTCTCCAGTGCCTCTTCTCTTGGGTCGGCGGCACGTTGGCGATGGCGCGTTCGTACACGTCTCTGACCGTGTCCGGGTCGGCGTCGCTCTCCAGCAGACGCAGGTAATCGAACCAGGCGTCGTAGTTATGGGGGTTCGCCTGCAAAGCATCATGGGAAACAGGGGGGTTTAAAAAGGACGACCTCACAGAAAAGCACACTGATCACAGAAATGTATCATTCTAAAAAAGGACGACGATCACACCTGAACCTGTGTCTGTGGTGATTTGACGATTCTCTAATTTTGACTTGATATAATTTTGGTGTGTGTGATTCGAGCAGAAGAAAGACACTGATATAAGAAAGTTGGACAAAAACCTGTTCTGCTTAAATATAGCATTCTTTTACATTTTGGCAATTAAATAATCAGTGTAGGGCTGAAACGATTCATCGAGTTAATCGATTAGAAAAATGCATCCATTATTTTTTTTGCCTCGATGCTTCGTTTTATTTTCATCCGCTCGGCGATGGCCGGAACCTTTTGTGGTAGAGGTAAAGTTTCTGCACGACCACTGCACTTCACTGTACACACAACAGGGCGGCGCCCATGGATGTGCAATAAGAGCAGAACCTCCTCCGGTATCTCCTCCGGTACCGGAGGAGGAGATGAGGAGATGAGGAGTGCCCGGTACGCTGCGATGCGCTGCGATGCCTGCGATGCGCTGCGGTGCGCTGATGCGCTGCGATGCGCTGATGCGCTGCGCGATGCGCTGCGGTACGCCGCACTCCGCATCTCCCGTACGCCGCGCACTCTGTGCGTGGATTGTGTCTTGTCACGTACACTCCGTGGACCGCGCTTCCTCCTGTGCCTCTAAACCAGAACTCACACCAGGTCTAAACCAGATCTAAGCCAGATCTAAGCCAGGTCTAAAGCAGATCTAAAACCAGGTCTAAACCAGAACTAAACCAGAACTAAAACCAAACAAGAATTTGCAGGAGTTGTTGCTACATTTATGTAGTTTTAAAAATCATGACAATATCAAGTAATCCAAAGTATTCAGATTACGTTACTCACTTTAAGTAATTTAATTGATTATGTCACAAACTACATTTTGGGGAATGTAATCTGTAATCTGTAGGGGATTACATTTTAAAAGTCGCCTTCTCCACACTGATGCTACAACATGTAAACAGAACCGTACATTACATCAGGTGGAAAAGAAACCGTGAGGTGAGTCGACCTGAGCCCAGCGATAATTCTGTTTTTCATGTCCAGAACACGTGGATCTGTCAGTGCAGGTGGAGTGGACTTAACATGTGCAAAGGAGACACGACAATAACAAACGATTACTCGATTATTCAAACTAAATAATCCACAGAATAATCGATTACTGTAATAATCGAAAGCTGCAGCCCTAAATCAGTGTGATTATTTATTAAAAATGGGCTTTGTGCAACAACTAAAAAAAGGTCCAAATCGGTGTTGGCACTATTTTATGACAAGTGCAACACAAACAAATTCAAATTAGTTGAAAGATATAGAAAAACACTTTTTTTTCTTTTTTTCACGACATGATTTGATACTTTAGCTTTAGCTTTTACTCAAAACTGGTAACATTTCCAAATATGATATATTTGATATGTACGGTTAAGGCAGAAGTAAATGAAGACATTGATACACAAAAATCTCTACTGTATAAAAATCTGGTTTGGTGAGCTCAAAAAGGCGAAACAACACAAGCAGCGCTCACATCAGAACTGCTGAATGTGTTAACGGTTCGTCGATTCCCTTTACTCACCACAAAAAATGTTGAATGAAATATTATTACTACCAAACATGAGAACAGATGACTCTCACTGCCAATCTCCCCTAAAACCAAAGGACCTGATCTGAAAATTTCAATTATACTTATCCCAGTAATGATTTTGTAAAGAAACGTTTTAATATAAGACAAATAAGTGCAGGTTTTGGAGCAGTGAAGCATAAAGCTGAGCACATGTTCTTTTGGAGGTCAAATCTGTGGGAAAATCTGAAATACAAAGAGCTTAAGTGTGTTTTCAAATGTAAAATGAGTCCTGCCCTCCTCCTCTGTACCTGTACCTCCTCCTCTCTACCTTGACCTCCTCCTGTTTACCTTGACCTCCTCCTCCTCCTGTTTACCTTGACCTCCTCCTCCTCCTGTTTACCTTGACCTCCTCCTCTCTCCTCCTCTCTCCTCTTCCCCTCCTTACCTTGACCTCCTCCTCGTACTGGAACCTCCTCTTGTTGACGATCACGTCCTCGATGCCTCTTCGGTCTCCAAACTTCTTCTCGAACACGGTGTAGTTTTTGAACAGCTCCTGGGCCTGACTCTTGGGGATTCGGTCCAGGGCGTATTTATAGATCACACGGACGCGCTCGAACTGCGGAACACAGGGAAAAAACACCATTCGCCGTCACAAATCTACGGTTTTATTCTTTACGACGGACACACGGCATCACATCCCGGAGTTTTTACATCTCTGCAGGTCCAGGATCGTTCTAGGTTCAGTAGAGTCGAGATTATCCCATTTTTTATCTCCTTTGGGTCAGAACTGTGGCGATGATTTAGTTCTGGTTTAGTCCTGGTCCAGTCCTGGTCCAGTCCTGGTCCAGTCCTGGTCCAGTCCTGGTCCAGTCCTGGTCCAGTCCTGGTCTCACCTCCTTCTGCATCTCCTCGAAGCGAGCGAAGGCCACGTACAGGTTCTCGTCCACGTAATCCTCCCCGAAGAACTCGACGGCGCGTTCGTAGACTCGTCTGCTGTGGGCGATGTATCCGTGACGCTCCTCGAATCGAGCGAACTTCACCCAGTTCTTCACCTCGGGGTGCACCATCACGAGTGCGCACGAGTCAGGGAGTTTACAGAGACGAGAGCGTGTGTGTTTGTGTGAGTCTGTGAACCCTGACAACATTTCACATCTTTTCCATGACTTTTTCAGGGCTTAAAGTGAATTCTCCGTGACTTTATTCCACCTACATGTGTAGAATTTCTCAGACTTTTAGGGCTAAATCTGAAATGTGAACCCTTTCCACTCACCTTATGGTTTGAGATTATAGTTTTTAACATTCTAAATCCTGTCAGTGCATTTATTGTGTCTCTGTTAAACTAAACACTTTGTGTTTGTCCTGCTCGAGCGGCTGCACAGACGTTCAGAAATAATCAGAACAGCCTCATGAGAACTTAAAGTTGAACTCTGGCCTGTTTGCAGCTAAAGTCCGTTGCTAGAGGTGGTCGAATTCTGTCAGAAGCCAAAAAACAGCACAGATCAACCACGTCATCCATGTAAAACGCCAATTTGCTTCAGACTGAAGAAGCTTAACACCATTTTAACCCATCTGACAACAGCCACGAGTCTAACAAACCAAACGCTCTGCCTGGTTCACTCATTAGTGTCTGGAAACGTTAGAAAACAACTTTATAAGCACCTCACACTTCCCTCTGCTGATTTCCCACTGCAGAAGTTCAGAACTTGCCCCCATCACTACACTAGTTTGTTGCCTTGACAGACTCACTGCCACAGTGAGATCTCCACCGAGGAAACACTGATCTGTGCCGTTTTTTGGCTCCTGACAGAATTCCACCTCCTCTAGAAATGAACTTTAGCTTCAGACGTGCCGCAGTTCAGCTTTAACAGAACGCTGCAATTGTGTGAAAGAGATGCTAAAATTCCATGACTTTTCCAGGCCTGGAAAATGACATTTTCAATTTCCATGACTTTTCCAGGATTTCCATGACCATGGGAACCCTGTATCAAGGAGCTAAAAATACCAGCTATTTTACTATTTCTCTGTTTGGACGGGGACATGTGTCTGCATCTGTCATGGGGCTGTGCCAAAAATCGAAAGCTTGATAGATCTCAATCTCTACTTTGGTCGATCTCGATAATAAGACAAACATTTTAAATGGACAGGTCTACAGCCAATCACGTGTCAATAAGAGGCGTGGAACTGACGAGGATTTCCGCTCTTGTTTAGGAAACAGCGCCTGAGCCTGAGCCCTTTGTCTCCTCACCTGTTCACAAGTTTTGTTAAGACTGAAACACTAAGAGCTCCAGATGTTTTTAAACAGATTCCTGATGACGTCCCCGCCCTGTTCACCTGTTTTTAAAGGATATATCGTTCGTAGATGCTGCGCGCTTTGTCCACCTCTTTGTACCGGAGCTCAAAGTTGATGTAGGAGTGCCAGGCCTGTTCCTCCGGCTCCCAATGCATCCAGCGCTCAAACACCTGCCTGCAGCCCGCCACGTTCCCCAGCATCTCCTCCATGTACGTGTACTTGTACCTGAGGAAAGGACGCACAAGTACTTCAAATACTTTATCCAAAACTACTGACCATCTCCTTCATTCGGCTTTAAAATCAGAATAAACCGCCCACTTACTTCGGAATTTCACATTTTCATTAAGAATTAAGTGTTTACATGGACTTTTTAAAGCAGAATTAATTTTGATTCCGAATTAAATTATTTTCATTCAGAATTACAGCTCTCATGTGAACGTGGCGAGTGTGTGCTGTGGCTTCTCGTGTTTTGTGTGTGTTCGGTACCAGAACTGGTTGACTCGGGGCAGGATGGTGATGGCGCGGTCCCAGATGTTGCGGGCGTGGTTCACCTGGCGGCTCTTCATCTCCATCTCGGCGTACTTCAGCCACAGCGCGATGTTCCTGTGGTCCACGTCCAGGGCGCGCTCGTAGATGGAACGGGCCCTGGAGATCACACACGGGAAAACACGGAAAAATCGGTCATTGTGGAAACTGATCAGACTAATTATGGGATTCTCAGGCCTAAAATGAGAACAGATTCAGCGTGAACTAGGGCTGGGCGGTATACCGTTTGAACCGGTATACCGGTAATTTTTATTTTTATGATATGAATTTTTTATTTACCGCCATACCGTGTGTGCGCGCATATGTCGGCAACACAGAGCGGCGGAACGTCGCACAGCGGTAGATTGAGCGGGGGCTGTTTTTCAGTGTTACACCAAACAAGCCAACAAGCCAGGTAAGGATAGCGAGTTGAGTGGTGAGCATGGACGAAGAAAATGACACAGACACAGAACTCATTCCGAAAAAGGGAGCCGTGTCTGTTGTTTGGAAATACTTCGGTTTTAAAAAATCTGACGCGGATCAAACACGCATCATCTGTAAGTGTTGTCGAGCTAATGTTTTAGCTGCAGGAAGCAACACAAGCAACTTGCTTCACCACCTCCGCCACAATCATATCCTGGAATACGAAGATTGCATGAAAGTAAAATCTGCATCTTCTCCCCAATCTCTGCGTAACGTTGGCACTGCAGCACAAAACACTACACAGACGTCCCTGGTGGGCGCGTTTGCTAAAGGGACCGTCTGTGTAGTGTTTTGTGACACGGCTCCCTTTTTCGGAGAGCGGAGTGCGCGGAGCGTGCCCGGCGAGAGAGCCGAGCGCTGGTGAGCGCGCCCGAGCGAGCGCGGGTGCGCGGAGCCCCGCTCTTCACCTTTTCGCCCGGGCACGGCTCCGCGCACTCGCGCTCTACGCTCTCTCGCCCGGGCGCGGCTCCGCGCACTCCGTCTAAAGGGACGTCTATGACAAGAAAAGCAAACGTTGGAATGATATTACCAACTCTATCACACTCCACTTAGCCAAAGACAAAAATACCGTTAAATACCGTGATAATTAAAAAAAATACCGTGATATCAATTTTTGGTCATACCGCCCAGCTCTAGCGTGAACTCTTCGTTTAACGTGCATTTAACAGGTTAAACCATTCATTTTACTAAAACACAGTTCAGATTATTAGATTTTGCTTAAAAATGTCACAATTTGGGATGTTCTTGGTTTGAAGTTTGACTTCCCGGTTGGACATAATGACATCACACTGGAGAATTAAGTAAATGTGTCATGTGCTGGGCCATAACTCCTCTAAAATACACAGAAATTATGATTTGACAAATAAAAATTCAACAAATCACCTTTATTTTGTTGAAATCATGTTTAAAGTCTCAGAAAAATGTGTTTATTGTGTAAATTGTGCTGAAGTTTTGGACAGAATTCACCCAGTGTTAAGATAGAACTCTCTACTCTTCAACTTGTTTGCCTCTTGATTGGTGGAACACTATCATTTATATTTCCAACAGGTATTATCACTATTTTATTAAAAGGAGAGAATCACAAAAATAATTCTAGGCACTTTAAAATTACATGACCTTACATTGCCAGCTCTGACTGCAGATTTTTGATGATCTACTAAAAATTCAGATCTTCAGAATAACTATTAATAAATAAATTACACCATATCATCTTTAGGTTGGAAAATGGTAAAATATTCGTGCCAAAATGAGAAAAGTCCAAACAGGAATCGTACCTCTGGACCTCCTGCAGACTCTCCTCCCATTGTGCATATTTTATCCAGTTACTGATCACAGTGCGGTTCTTACGGATGTTGTCCTCAAAACCCTGAAAATAAACAATAAAAACAACACGGGGAATGACTTTATATCGTATAAAGAAGGATTTAAGCAACATATTCAACCAAAATACTCAAAATCTTAGGCCAGGAATTTAAAAATGGCTATACTATAGCACAGATATATTATAAAAGCAGCATTTAAGGTCAAAATGAGACGCCATGCTCTGACTGCACCGAAGTATAAAACGTTTTGTTGCCCGAGAATCAGAAAGTAATGTTGTTAAGTGTTATCGTGACACACTCTGGTCTCGGAGAGTTGTGAAAAGTGCTTATAAACGTGTCACGGTGAATAATTACGACGCTCAGAATCCGTCAGAAAAGTCAGAAATAACTTTGAACCACTGCAAACCATTAAAACATTGAAAATATTTGGTGCTGCGGCCGTGTACCTTCCTCTTCTTGAGCTTGTAGTCGTTGAGCTCCTCTTTGTCGGTGATCTTCTGTTTCGGAGGCGGCGGCAGCAGCTCGAGCTCCCTCTCTTTGGCCTCTCTCAGGAGCTGCTCGGCCGTGATCTGAACCTCGGCCGGAGCTTTGTTCTTCACCTGGAACCACGCGAGAGAACGAGAATAAAACGCACGTGAGTAACAAGAGCAGTTTTTTATTCATCTCTAAAAGTACACAGTAAAAGATGGAGATAAAAATTATAGGGGGAATTCATAGTTATTTTATCAATGATTTCTGATTTCTTGTCTGGGCACCCTACTTTAATTAAATGACGATGAGTTAGAGTGACCAGAATTTCAAAATAAAAAAACTGGGACATCCTGGTTTGTGGTGTTGATAATAAAACTGTGAAACGAGTGCGTAATTAAGGAAAACTGTTCTGCAAGGACCATGTTGTCCACCCTCCTGTGGGCTCACCACCTGCAGAGGGGTTCATAGGGGGGGTCATGTGCTATGAGTATTGGGCAGCAAGCTGCCCCCGCGACCCAGCCGGATTAAGCGGGAGAAGATGGATGGATGTTCTGCACTCGGCACTAACACGAGTCAGTATAGTCATTTTCTTTGTGTTTTGGTCAGATTTAAGCAGCTTTTCTGTATTTTACCCAAACAAATGACAATTTCTTTACAGTTGGCAGCGTTCAGATTGGTCAAAAATAGGGACACCGGGGACATTTCTTGTATAGACCTGGGACAAATCACTGGTTTTGGATAAATCTGCTGGGGCAGGGGACACGGCTCAAAACTGGGACTGTCTCGGGGAAATAGGAAAAGATTTGCGCAGTTGAACGGAGCTTGTATGTAGCTTTGTTAGCTTTACTTTAATCCATTCTACTTATTCATTTTCATTTTGGAGATATAATGTTCCTCAGTACGTTTTGTGAGCTGGTAATCGTTAGAGCAGCGTTCATTGCGACATAAACAGAGATTTACAAAGATAAACACGTGGCTCCGTTTTGAACTTTTGGTGTTGTTAGCATTAGCCACAGTTAGCTCCTTCTTTGCTCCGGTTTTCTGTGTTTTTACCTTCGCCACTTTTGGGATACGCTGCTTTCCCGCCGCGGTGGACGCCATTTTCCCGGTGCGCCGCGTCTACACTCCTCGAACTGGATTTTTATTCGCGTAAGAAGTGAAAAAGGTGAAACGAGCGGAGCGCCAACGTCTCGCTCACATCCGCGCCGCCATGAAATTCCCACAGTGCACCGCGGCCCGCCTCAGCCAATCGGAGCGCGGTGTGGTCTCCAGGGCGACGGCCGCAGATGGAGCGGGGAAACCAACTGACAAAACTGACAAGAAAAACCTACAAAACTCAGGATTAAACGCGATTTTTGAGGATAAATGTGAGAATAAAACAGAAAAGTGAAGGTTTTTACGCCCCCTGGTTTGTTTTTACTGCGGAAGTGTGCCCTGTACACGAGCAAAGGTGAGGATTATCGGGTTATTATTTTATTACGTTAGGGCTAACTTCATCTTTTATTTGTTTTCTGAAGATTAAAGTGCGTATGTCAGATTTTAGGATTAATCTGGTAAAAATGTTGTGTATGTTGTAAATATAAATTATACTTTTACACCAATTAAGAAACAATTTGTCGAGAAAAGTTGAAAAATATATTTGTGTTTTTGCCGGTGGGTGGGGGGTCTACATGTATCTCTATGGTGGAATGTTCAGCTGTTACCATGGAGACACAATGCACACATGAGCAAACACTGCCAAAAAAGTTTTAAGATTGTCTGAAAACTCAAGAGAAACACAAAATGGATTTTAACGACACATGTTTAGGAGCCTGTGATCAACATGAGCGTTCATGGTCCTGTTTAGGAGCTTGATTTTCAACCAAAAATTAGACTGAGAGACTTGTTTAAGAGTGCAAATTATCTTACCTATTGTTCTTCAGCTTTTTCTGGTCCGATTTTGTAAAAAAAAGAAAAAAGAAAAAATTCTTTAATATAATGAACTTAACTGTGTTTTAGTCAAATGAGTGGTTCGACCTGTCATTTTTTTCTAATTACACTTATTGTATTTGTATTATTGAGTAAATACATTATAATATTGGTAATAATAAAAGTTATTATAAAATAAATTGTTCATACATTTATTTGATCAAATCATTCATGAAATTTTATTTATTTTATTAACTCATGAAGGAAGTACACTTTACAAAATTGTTAATGAATTTATTCAAAATAAATGTGTTCATGATGTAGAGGTGGGTGGTACTCAGTCACATTTACTTATGTTAACTTAAAAAACAATAGTTCTTAATGTGGTTGTTCTCATTTCTGTGTCTACCCTGTGTTATTTGATGTTTTACCCTTTAAATTACATCCACATTAGTCAATTACAGGTGCTTTTATGGTTCAGAAGTACCGAGAAAAACAGGCATTCTGACTGTGAGCGGCGTCGCCTCTCCACAGATCAGATCTCCCTGATGACAGAAATCTTACTGTGACCCTCCAACAGAAAAGTTACACAATGCAGCTTTAAACCCTTGCTCACATCCCCTCAGATGCACGTGGTGACCTCGGCCCTGGGGGAGCTTCAGTCCGTGTGGGTTCGTAGAAGTGAGTCGTCTGATGCTGAGGGAATAAACTCTCTGCTGCAGCGGAACCGCGCCTCAGTGTCTGTGTTTGGAAGAGTCAACGTCATCCACCTGCTGTGAGACACTCTGATATAACTGTGCACATTAAATGACCTTCAAATTGTAGTATTTTCTTTCATATCACCATGTGGCCTTATGTTTACAGTAATACAGCACCTAAATGTGACCGTGTGTTCTGTGGTCCTCAGGGAGAAGGCCAATCTGGCAGTGTCTTTGCTCAGCGACAGAGACGAGCTGCTGGCCCACGCCTCCTTCTCTGACCACCCCATCGGGGGCTTAGTGGACCAGGCCGAGTGGGAGCCCTTCGTCCAGCGCATCTCCGGCTCCAACAAGTACAAGGTCTGGAACAAAGAAACCGTGTAGAATCCCTATAGTGTTGTTTAATTAATACTCAGTGTAGACGAACAAAAGTCGCATGATTTTTTCAAACTGGAGCCATTATTCAGCCCCAAAGACGTGAGAGTTCCAGGTGAAAAGACTTTAAAACATAGGGAGCCGATCCCAAACAAATATGGAGAAGCTTCAACCTTTGTGGATCAGAATAATGAGAAATTAGGACCATTGAGCCACTGCAGATCTAAAGTGTTCATCTATAAAATGGCCGCCTCTCTCTGTCCCTGCAGCCGCTGAATACTCTGTTCCTGCATCTCTTTGTGTCTGAGCCCACGTTCGCTGTGGCCAGTTCTCTGGAGATTATGAGGTAAAAACAATTCTAAACCCGGTGTAGTGTTTACCAGTCAACAGCATATTAACCTTCAAATGTCCCGTATTCTGCTCGAATACAGAGTCCATTGTCTGTGTGACACAGACCCACAGGTGAGTCATTATACAAGAGCCAATCAGATCACAGACCCACAGGTGAGTCATTATACAAGAGCCAATCAGATCACAGACCTACAGGTGAGTCCTTATACAAGAGCCAATCAGATCACAGACCCACAGGTGAGTCATTATACAAGAGCCAATCAGATCACAGACCCACAGGTGAGTCATTATACAAGAGCCAATCAGATCACAGACCTACAGGTGAGTCATTATACAAGAGCCAATCAGATCACAGACCCACAGGTGAGTCATTATACAAGAGCCAATCAGATCACAGACCCACAGGTGAGTCATTATACAAGAGCCAATCAGATCACAGACCTACAGGTGAGTCATTATACAAGAGCCAATCAGATCACAGACCCACAGGCGAGTCATTATACAAGAGCCAATCAGATCACAGACCCACAGGTGAGTCATTATACAAGAGCCAATCAGATCACAGACCCACAGGTGAGTCCTTACAGCAGCCAGTCAGAAGCTGCGTTTAGCCTGAGCGTGTCAAACGTATGGACTTTGACTCCTAAAAAAGCTCGGCCAAAATGTCAGATCTAAACACTTAAATCTATCAGAAAATGACTTAAAAGTAGTGAAATTATCTGTCCATGCAGCAAGATCATTTTACAGTTTAATTAATTTGACAAGTTATCTTAAAATAAACTACCTCTAGACTAGAATGAAGAGCTGGAAATAAGTTTATAGACGCTAAGTTTGAGATAAACATACTTGAGTGAAGTGTTGCAGGGAGAACTGTGGCAAATGGACTGTAGCTTCTTTTAAACATTTATTGCCTAAAGTTAAGATTTTCTGACGAGTTGAGTCATGGAAGAAATATGTGTAACCATTTTTAAGATTATACAACCAATTCAGAACGAGTAAGTAGATAATAAATCTGAAAAAAGATGAATAACCTGATATACGGTTTAAACTCTTGTCCAAATCAGAGAAATTTGCAGTGTGTGTTTGACTCAAGGTGTAAAATGTGAATGTGCCGCTGGAGTTTGGGACCAAACGCACCACAGACTAAACAGACTCCTCTGATGCAAGAACTTCACCAGGACTCTGTTTAAAAGATATTTTTATTCTCAAGTTTTACTGTGGTTAAAGGGACAGTTTGGAATTTTAGACATATGGCGTCATTTCCTGGTGATCCAGAGTGTTGGAGACGTGTGGAGACACTTGTTTAACTCTTCCTCCAGTCCTTGTATTTGCAGAGGTGCTGGTGCTGGGCTAGTGCAGGTCAATGGCCACAGTCGTCCTGCCACTAAAAACAGTCTGACCCACTCCACAGACCCGAGGAAACTATTAGAACTGCAGACTGTCCCTGTGAACGTCTGTGTCACAGAATCATGTCTGAAGTAAAACTAACCTGAATCGTCTCATGTTCAGGGACTATTTTCTCATATATCAGTCGCTGCTGCCGAGCTTCTGTCAGGAAGAACAACTCACTGCTGCTCAGACACAAATCCTTCAAATGCAACAGTCGGTTTGACTCTAAAATGATTCTCTTCTCCCTCTTTCCTCCTAGCCTCTCTTCTCCTCCCCTCTTTCCATCCTTCCTCTCACTCTTCTCTCGCTCTCTTCCTCTCCTTTTCCCTCTTCTCCTTTCCTTTCTCTCTCTCTCTCTCTTCTTTTCTCCTCTCTCCCTCCTCCTCCTCCTCCTCCTCCTCTTCCTCAGAGCGCGACGTTGAAGACTCGGACTATGATTCCGGTCGTTCCGTGGGTTTTCCGGGCGAGTTTTCCGGGCTTCTCTCCGTCTCGTCCGGCACCGCCTGCTGTTTCTTCCACATCTTGGCCATGGCCAGAAGTTTGAGGTTGGGCTGATTCGCCGAGTCCTCGGGGAAAATGTAGTCGTAATATTCCTCCCATCCGGAGTCCGACTGGAACGACACGGAAGAACAGGGTGAGACGGAGAGACAAACTCAGGACGAGGAAGGGAAAGGAGAGGAGAGAAGAGGGAGGAAAGAAAAGGCAAGGGAGGGAGGGAAGATAAAAAAGAAAGGGAGATGAGGAGAGAGTGAGAGAAGGAGGAAAAGAGGGAGGAGAGAAGAGGGAGAAACAGGAAGAGAGGAGAGAGTGAGAAGGAGAGAGAGAGGAAGAGGGATAGGAGAGAAGAGGAGAAAATAGAGGGAGTGAAGGAGAGAGTGAGAGAGATGAGATGGAGAGGAGTAGAGAAAGAAGAGGGGTAAAAGAGAGGGAGAGGAGCAAAGAGAAGGAGAAAGGAAAGGCGAGGGAGAGTGGGAAGATAGAAAATAGGGAGGAGGAGGAGGAGAGAGTGATAGGAAGAGAAGAGAGGGAGAAAAGAGGGAGAGTAAGGAGGGAGAAGAGGGAAAGAGGGAAGAGGAGAAAAGAAGAGAGAGCGAGAGAGAAAGGAAAGGAGAAGAGGGAAAAGGAGAGGAAGAGAGCGAGAGAAGAGTGAGAGGAAGGATGGAAAGAGGGGAGGAGAAGAGAGGCTAGGAGGAAAGAGGGAGAAGAAGAGAGAGGAAGGAAGGATGGGGAGAGAGGGTAGAGGGAGGAGAGGAGGAGGCAGCACTGACCCCGTCCTCCGCCGTGACCTTCCTCCTCTTCTTGACCTTCTCGGGGAGCAGGTTCCGGACCCGGTTTTGGTTCTGGGCGGATCCGAACTGGTTTTCGAAGTCCCTCCAGGCCTCGAGGAGCGAGAGTCGCTCCTTCTTCTCCTCGCAGCTCCTCAAACTGCGGTTCGCGTCCTCGTACACCTGACGGCTCTTCTGCACGCGCTCAGACGAGTCCACGGACAACTCGAACCGCGCCAGGCTCAGCCACACCTGGAGAGTGAAACCGGGTGTGAAACCGGGTCTGAACCGGGTCTGAACCGCATCTAAACCAGGTCTGAACTGGGTATGAACCGGGACTAAACGGTCTAAACTGGGTCTGAACCGGGTCTGAACCGGGTCTGAACCAGGTCTGAACCGCATCTAAACCAGGTCTGAACTGGGACTAAACCGGGTCCGAACTGGGTCTGAACCGGGTCTGAACCAGGTCTAAACTGGGTCTGAACTGGGTCTAAACCAGGTCTGAACTGGGTATGAACCGGGACTAAACGGTCTAAACTGGGTCTGAACCGGGTCTGAACCGGGTCTGAACCAGGTCTGAACCGGGTATGAATCGGGAATAAACCGGGTCTAAACCAGGTCTGAACTGGGACTAAACCGGGTCCGAACTGGGTCTGAACCGCATCTAAACCAGGTCTGAACCAGGTCTGAACCGGGACTGAACCGGGACTGAACCGGGACTGAACCAGGTCTGAACCGGGTCTGAACCGGGTCTGAACCGCATCTAAACCAGGTCTGAACTGGGACTAAACCGGGTCCGAACTGGGTCTGAACCGCATCTAAACCAGGTCTGAACCAGGTCTGAACCGGGACTGAACCGGGACTGAACCGGGACTGAACCAGGTCTGAACTGGGTATGAACCGGGTCTAAACGGGGTATGAACCGGGTCTAAACGGGGTCTGAACTGGGTCTGAACCGGGTCTGAACCAGGTCTGAACCGGTTCTGAACGGGGTCTAAACCGCATCTAAACCAGGTCTGAACCAGGTCTGAACCGGGTCTGAACCGGGACTAAACCGGGACTAAACCAAGTCTAAACCAGGACTAAACCAGGGCTAAACCAGGTCCAAACCAGGTCTAAACCCGGTCTAAACCAGGACTAAACCAGGACTAAACCAGGACTAAACAGGTCTAAACCAGGACTAAACAGGTCTAAACCAGGACTAAACAGGACTAAACCAGGACTAAACAGGTCTAAACCCAGTCTAAACAGGACTAAACAGGTCTAAACCAGGACTAAACCAGGACTAAACAGGACTAAACCAGGACTAAACAGGACTAAACCAGGACTAAACCAGGACTAAACAGGACTAAACCAGGACTAAACAGGACTAAACCAGGACTAAACCAGGACTAAACCAGGACTAAACAGGACTAAACCAGGACTAAACCAGGACTAAACAGGACTAAACCAGGACTAAACAGGTCTAAACCAGGACTAAACCAGGACTAAACAGGACTAAACCAGGACTAAACAGGACTAAACCAGGACTAAACCAGGACTAAACAGGTCTAAACCAGGACTAAACCAGGACTAAACAGGACTAAACCAGGACTAAACCAGGACTAAACAGGACTAAACCAGGACTAAACAGGACTAAACCAGGACTAAACCAGGACTAAACAGGTCTAAACCAGGACTAAACCAGGACTAAACAGGACTAAACCAGGACTAAACCAGGACTAAACCAGGTCTAAACCAGGACTAAACCAGGACTAAACAGGACTAAACCAGGACTAAACAGGACTAAACCAGGACTAAACCAGGACTAAACAGGTCTAAACCAGGACTAAACCAGGACTAAACAGGACTAAACCAGGACTAAACCAGGACTAAACCAGGACTAAACCAGGACTAAACAGGTCTAAACCAGGACTAATCCAGGTCTAAACAGGTCTAACCTCAGACCTCGTACCTTCACGTGCTGGGTTCTCTGCAGGAGTCTCTTGTACAGGTTTCTGGTGTTTTCAAACTCTTCCTGCTCGATCTCAAAGTCGATGTACGACTTCCACAAAACCTGAACACAGCAGAAGGTTTAGATCCGGGTCAGGACCGGGACGTTCTCCAGTAGAAGTAACAGCAGTAGTATTATTTGCAGTAGTATTTGCAGTATAATTAGTCGTAGTGATGGACCAAACGAGTCGACACTTGTGGAGTGAGTGACGCCTGTGTTGATCTGTGTGTTTCACTGTAAGAAGTGGCAGGTCTGATACATCGAGTGTGGTTTGTGTCTCATGTCGGGAGGGTGAGGCTCAGATCTGTCGCAGGGACTCACCACAGAACCACAGAGAAACAGAGCACAGGTCTGTTCTGTGTGGCTCAGTGTGATCAGTCCCAAGTGAAGCTCACTACAGATTTAGTAAAAGAACTCAATTATTTCATGATGATTTTCTCAACCGTTCACCTCGTCACGTGTCATGTATTTGTCGACTTTATTGTCCAATAGGCTGTGATTTTCTTTAATGAGACGCCGTCACCTTCTGGCTCAGTTTGTTCCCGTGTTGTGCTCAGAGCCTCTAAAGCAGGAAGCACTTCACTTTTACACCACCAGATGGAGCTACAGATGTTACACTGAGGAGGCCTCATGTGACTCCAGCAGTCGCACCTCAGGCAGGTCGAGGCTGCAGGAGCTGCAGTATTTGCAGTAATAGTATTTGCAGTAGTAGTCGTAGCAGTAGTAGTATTTGCAGTAGTGGTAGTATTTGCAGTAGTAGTAGTAGTAGTGGTAGTATTTGCAGTAGTGGTAGTATTTGCAGTAGTAGTATTTGCAGTAATAGTATTTGCAGTAGTAGTAGTCACAGTAGTATTTGCAGTAGTAGTAGTAGTCATAGTAGTAATAGTCGTAGTAGTATTTGCAGTAGTAGTAGTCGTAGTCGTAGTATTTGCAGTAGTAGTAGTATTTGCAGTAGTATCACAGCAGTACCTCGGGCTTGTCGAGCCGCGGCTGCCCCGTGGCGAGCTCGTAGATGGCCCGGGCGCGCTCCGTCTCGCCCAGGATCGTCTCTAACTCGGCGAACTTGATCCAGGTGGTGCAGTTCTCGGGGCTGAACTCCAGGTATTTCTCGTAGAGTTTCCGGCAGCGGTCGAACTCCAGCAGCTGCAGCTCCAGCTCGATGTAGCCCTTCAGCAGCTTGTTCTTCGGGCATTTACCGATCGCCGTGCCCTGGAAACACACACGCCACGGTCAGGGGCAAACGGAGGGCATCTGAGGGGCAGGGAGGGCATCTGAGGGACAGGGGAGGGCATCTGAGGGACAGGGGAGGGCATCTGAGGGACAGGGGAGGGCATCTGAGGGGCAAGGGAGGGCATCTGAGGGGCAGGGGAGGGCATCTGAGGGGCAAGGGAGGGCATCTGAGGGGCAGGGGAGGGCATCTGAGGGACAGGGAGGGCATCTGAGGGGCAGGGAGGGCATCTGAGGGACAGGGAGGGCATCTGAGGGACAGGGGAGGGCATCTGAGGGAGAGGGGAGGGCATCTGAGGGACAGGGGAGGGCATCTGAGGGACAGGGAGGGCATCTGAGGGACAGGGGAGGGCATCTGAGGGACAGGGGAGGGCATCTGAGGGACAGGGAGGGCATCTGAGGGACAGGGGAGGGCATCTGAGGGGCAGGGAGGGCATCTGAGGGACAGGGAGGGCATCTGAGGGACAGGGAGGGCATCTGAGGGCCGGGGGAGGGCAACTGAGGGGCAGGGAGGGCATCTGAGGGGCAGGGAGGGCATCTGAGGGACAGGGAGGGCATCTGAGGGACAGGGAGGGCATCTGAGGGACAGGGGAGGGCATCTGAGGGAGAGGGAGGGCATGTGAGGGACAGGGAGGGCATCTGAGGGGCAGGGAGGGCATCTGAGGGGCAGGGAGGGCATCTGAGGGACAGGGGAGGGCATCTGAGGGACAGGGAGGGCATCTGAGGGACAGGGGAGGGCATCTGAGGGACAGGGAGGTCATCTGAGGGACAGGGAGGGCATCTGAGGGAGAGGGAGGGCATGTGAGGGACAGGGAGGGCATCTGAGGGGCAGGGAGGGCATCTGAGGGACAGGGGAGGGCATCTGAGGGACAGGGGAGGGCATCTGAGGGGCAGGGAGGGCATCTGAGGGGGAGGGAGGGCATCTGAGGGAGAGGGGAGGGCATCTGAGGGAGAGGGGAGGGCATCTGAGGGAGAGGGGAGGGCATCTGAGGGGCAGGGGAGGCAAACTGATGGGCAGGGGAGGGCATCTGTGAGGAAGGGAGGGCATCTGAGGGGCAGGGAGGGCATCTGAGGGAGAGGGAGGGCATCTGAGGGGCAGGGAGGGCATCTGAGGGACAGGGAGGGCATCTGAGGGACAGGGGACGGCATCTGAGGGACAGGGGAGGGCATCTGAGGGGCAGGGAGGGCATCTGAGGGGCAGGGAGGGCATCTGAGGGACAGGGGAGGGCATCTGAGGGACAGGGGAGGGCATCTGAGGGGGAGGGAGGGCATCTGAGGGAGAGGGGAGGGCATCTGAGGGGCAGGGGAGGGCATCTGAGGGAGAGGGAGGGCAGGGGAGGGCATCTGAGGGACAGGGAGGGCATCTCTAAGTGTGGGAGGGCATCTGGCACACAGGGGAGGGCATCTGGCACACAGGGGAGGGCATCTGTAAGTGTGGGAGGGCATCTGGCGCGTTCTCACCATGACTTTTCGCGCCGCCTGGAGGTTTTTCTGTCGGATCTCGAACTGAGCGAAGAGGAGCCACATTTTGGCGAAGGTGAACTGAGGAAAACAAAACGGTTTAAGGCCGAATCAGAACCGTATTTAAAGGCGCACTCTGGAACTTTTCACGGCGGAGGGTCTGAAACGCGCTCGTCGCTATGGAGACGTCACTGCCTTAAATGTTCCACAGTCCAGTATCGTACGGTACCAGAACAGTGAGGAACATTCCAGGCACAGCACAGCAGAAAACATCTCCACGGAGACAGAAAGGCGACAGACGCTCCGGCAGAAAAGTTCCGCGGTGAAGCTTTAATCACCTTTTTGTGAGGGATGAGGTCGAGACAGGCCTGGTACACCTGCCGGGTCCGGTCCGGGTCCTGGAGGGGAGAAAAAAAACAGGTTTCAGACCAAGGACAGAGGGCGAAAGTCTGAATCCCACTCGACGCTCAAACTGTTTATTTATTTATTCGATACCGTAATTTCACGACCATAAGGCGCATATAAACGTCTTAGATTTTCTTCAAAATGAGCCACGCGCCCTTTCGTGCAGTGTGCCTTGTGTGAGGCGGACGTGATAGAAAAAGGGGTGCGCCCTATGTGAGGCGGACGTGTTAGAAAAAGCATGAGAACGTTAAAGGGGGAAGTGTGGGCGTGGCTTGTGTATAAAAGAACAGGTATGTGCTTTATGCACAACATTGCTGTTTTAACAACCCTGAAAATGGCAAAGAGACACGCCTATGAAGCTCAATTTAAACTGACGGCGATCAGTTACGCGGAGGTACATGGGAATCGAGCCGCCGCGAGAAATTTCAACATTAACGAGTCGATGGTTCGTAAGTGGAGGAAGATGGAAAACGAACTGCGACAGGTGAAGAAGACGCAGCTGAGTTTCCGCGGAAATAAGGCGAGGTGGCCAGAGTTGGAGGCGAGACTCGAGCAGTGGATCATAGAGCAAAGAACGAGTGGCAGGAGCGTTTTGACGGTGACTATGCGCCTAAAGGCAGAAACGCTAGCGAAGGAGATGAAAATCGAACATTTCCAAGGAGGTCCGTCTTGGTGCTTCCGCTTTATGAGACGGTGCCATTTATCGATCCGGACCAGGACTACGGTAGCGCAGCAACGGCCGGGCGGATTACAATGAAAAGCTGACAAACTTTCGCTCGTACTGCAGGAAGCACATCAGCGACAAACGGATCCAACCAAGCCACATCACTAACATGGGACGAGGTGCCGCTCACGTTCGACATCCCGAATAGTCACACGGTAGAAGGCGGGGACCAGCACGGTGTCGTCGCTGCAACGGGTGCGAAAGGGCTTCGTTTACTGTTGTGCTTGGCTGCCACGCCGATGGACAGAAACTGCCCCCGATGGTGATTTTTAAAAGAAAGACTTTGCCTAAGGAGAAGTTTCCAGCGGGAGTCATTGTTAAGGCAAAGCGAAAAGGGTTGGATGGGACGAGCAAATGATGAAACAGTGGCTGAGGGAGGTGTATGTTCGGAGAGTGGGTGGTTTTCCACGCATCACCATCGCTTCTAATTTATGACTCTATCGTGCTCATCTCACCGCTGGCGTGAAAAAACAAGTGAAGCAAATGAACGCTACGCTTGCTGTGATTCCGGAGGGCTGACGAAAGAAGTCCAACCGCTGGACATCGGCGTGAACCGGCCGTTCAAAGTAAGGATGCGGCGGCATGGGAGCGATGGATGACCGAAGGAGACCACAGCTTCACGAAGGGTGGAAGGCAGCGCCGGGCGAAGTTACGCTACAGTTTGCCAATGGATTGTAGATGCTTGGGCTAACGTGTCTGCTGGTACTGTTAAACGAAGCCGCAAAAGCCGGTATAATTTCTGAGGAGCCGCACGGTACAGACAGTGACTCCGACAGCGAGGAGCGAAGTGGACCTGCTATGGATTTTGCGCAGCTGTTCGATTCCGAAACAGAGGATGAGGACTTTGACGGATTTGAATAATGACTATTGTTTAATATTGTTGTAATTAGTACTTAAATAAAGCACAACCAAACTCAGTTTTGCTCCTATATATTTTTCAATACGCACATTTGCATGCTTGTTTGTGCGCCTTTTAGAATGCGCTTTATGTGTGTGTTAAATACAGTAATGGCACACAAAACTGAGACTGCGCCTTTTAAATGCGGTGCGCCGTATGGTCGTGAAATTACGGTATTTTACTTCAGATTTAAGACTTTTTTTAATATCACTTAAATGAAAATGAAGACAAACGTCGCACTCATTATGCGGCCGAAAAACACCAGATCCAATTACTGACCGTTACTCGCTGCTTTAAAGAACAAACAAGAGCTCCTCCAGCGGGGCAAAATACGCCCGTACTTTGAATTATTGTATATAGAATTCTAGAATCGGAATTCCACCAATCAGATCGCAGCAACAGAACTTAAAGACACTACAAAGCTTTAATGTGTCAAAGCTCAAAGAAGCAGAGAATGTGGGTTGTTCTCGCTTTCAGCAGCAGAACATTTGAGAAGAGAGTTCAGATCTTTCATGAAGACAAAGCTTCAAAGACTTCAAAGCTTTGAAGTGTCCACAGACGGACAGACGGACGGACAGACGGACGGACGGACGGACGGACAGCGCCATACCATAATACGTCCCGTCTTACACAACGGGCGTATAAAAATGAAGTTCAGTTGATGAAAGACCAGTTTGATCAAGAGAGACTTGAGTTTTTGGCTCAAATAGAAAAGCTCACTCAAGACAATACCAGGCTTCAGTCAGAGCTCTGCAAGAAAGACTCTGAACGTTAGAATTGAAAACATTAGAATGTTTTTAGCACAAAGCGGGCAAAATACGCCCGTACTTTGAATTCTTGTATGCAGGTAGAAGCTGCACTGTTCAAAGTTTGTGCTTTCCCGGATATTGTCTTTCTGGCCATATACAAACCACCATCGGTCAGTGTCAGAGACTTGTGTAAGACATTATCATCTATCCACACAAAGCATCTCAATGACCAAACAGCTATTGTGTTAGGAGATTTTAACGTGGACTGGATGTCCTCCTCTACTGACAAAATGACCCTGCAGAAGCTTCTTGTACACAAACTGGGCTACAAGCAACTTATTGATGGACCCACCACAGACTATGGGTCCACATTGGATCTTGTCTTCATAAGAAACATGTCCAGAAAACAAATTTTGAGTGGAACACGTGAAGTCTATTACTCTGACCATAAGATGGTATGGTTAGGCTGGTGATCAGCAAAGTACGGGCGTATTTTGCCCCGCTTTGTGCTAAAAACATTCTAATTTATTCATCATGTGACTGGTCAACACAAAATCAACAAGGTAATGTGTAGTTGTCTTGTATTCTCTCTCTCCCGTTGCCTAGCAACCGCTGCAGCTGGAACTGTGTGTCACCTTTGAACTTTAAACTTCAAAGCTTTGAAGTCTTTGAAGCTTTATCTTCATGAAGAGGCAAAACATGTGAGGCATGCGCCGATATATATAAGGTGACCTTGACCCATGGGGTGTCCAGCCATGAAGTTTGACATTCCTAGGTGAGACGGTTGTCCACAGACGGACGGACGGACGGACAGCGCCATACCATAATACGGGCGTATAAAAAACACTTCAGTAGTCACTAAAATCTCATCCCGAACTCGTTTATCGTCGTGTGCTTTGGTGTAAAACGGCCAAAAAGACAAACTAAACTCTCACACCGTCTCGTCTCGGCCTGGTGGAGCTTACAAATAAATAGGCTCATGAAATTTAAGACCTTTGTGAAAAAAATAAGACTTGGAGAACATCATTTAAGACTTTTTAAGGCCTTGATTTAGGAACATGAAATTTAAGCCCTTTTTAAGACCCTGTGGCGACTCGGGAACAAATTGTCTATGAGGCCAGTTCCTTATGGATTATTAATTATGCGTTTGTTTACACGTGTTTGGTACCTCACAGTCTCTCACCAACTCCGCCTTCAACAACTCCGCCTTTAACAACTCTGCCTTTAACAACTCCACCTTTAACAACTCCGCCTTTAACAACTCCGCCTTTAACAACTCCGCCTTTAACAACTCCGCCTTTAACAACTCCGCCTTTAACAACTCCGCCTTTAACAACTCAACGCCTTTAACAACTCTGCCTTTAACAACTCCGCCTTTAACAACTCCGCCTTCCTCAACTCCCCCTTTAACAACTCAACGCCTTTAACAACTCCGCCTTTAACAACTCCGCCTTTAACAACTCAACGCCTTCAACAACTCCACCTTTAACAACTCTGCCTTTAACAACTCCGCCTTCCTCAACTCCCCCTTTAACAACTCAACGCCTTTAACAACTCAACGCCTTTAACAACTCAACGCCTTTAACAACTCCGCCTTTAACAACTCCGCCTTTAACAACTCAACGCCTTCAACAACTCCACCTTTAACAACTCCGCCTTTAACAACTCCGCCTTCCTCAACTCCCCCTTTAACAACTCAACGCCTTTAACAACTCCGCCTTTAACCACTCCCCCTTTAACAACTCACCGCCTTTAACAACTCCGCCTTTAACAACTCCGCCTTTAACAACTCAACGCCTTTAACAACTCCGCCTTTAACAACTCCGCCTTTAACAACTCCACCTTTAACAACTCCGCCTTTAACAACTCCGCCTTCCTCAACTCCCCCTTTAACAACTCAACGCCTTTAACAACTCCGCCTTTAACAACTCCGCCTTTAACAACTCAACGCCTTTAACAACTCCGCCTTTAACAACTCCGCCTTTAACAACTCAACGCCTTTAACAACTCCGCCTTTAACAACTCCGCCTTTAACAACTCAACGCCTTTAACAACTCCGCCTTTAACAACTCCGCCTTTAACAACTCAACGCCTTTAACAACTCCGCCTTTAACAACTCCGCCTTTAACAACTCAACGCTTTAACAACTCCGCTTTAACAACTCCGCCTTTAACAACTCAACGCCTTTAACAACTCCGCCTTTAACAACTCCGCCTTTAACAACTCCGCTTTAACAACTCCACCTTTAACAACTCCGCTTTAACAACTCCGCCTTTAACAACTCCGCTTTTAACAACTCCAACGCTTTTAACAACTCCGACTTTAACAACTCCGCCTTTAACAACTCCGCCTTTAACAACTCCGCCTTTAACAACTCCGCCTTTAACAACTCCGCCTTTAACAACTCCGCCTTTAACAACTCCGCCTTTAACAACTCAGCGTTTTTAACAACTCCGCCTTTAACAACTCCGCCTTTAACAACTCCGCCTTTAACAACTCAACGCCTTTAACAACTCCGCCTTTAACAACTCCGCCTTTAACAACTCAACGCCTTTAACAACTCCGCCTTTAACAACTCCGCCTTTAACAACTCCGCCTTTAACAACTCAACGCCTTTAACAACTCCGCCTTTAACAACTCAACGCCTTTAACAACTCAACGCCTTTAACAACTCCGCCTTTAACAACTCCGCCTTTAACAACTCCGCCTTTAACAACTCAACGCCTTTAACAACTCAACGCCTTTAACAACTCCGCCTTTAACAACTCCGCCTTTAACAACTCCGCCTTTAACAACTCAACGCCTTTAACAACTCCGCCTTTAACAACTCAACGCCTTTAACAACTCCGCCTTTAACAACTCCGCCTTTAACAACTCCGCCTTTAACAACTCCGCCTTTAACAACTCAACGCCTTTAACAACTCCGCCTTTAACAACTCCGCCCTCTAGTGGACTGTTTCCCTGAGTCACACGTGTGTTTTTTGTGTCGCCTCGTCCTGATCTGCAGGTTTGGAATATACATTTCTGAGTTGAAATATGAACACATCTCTTGTATAATCTCTAATCTGTGTGTAATTCTTTTATTGGCTGCTATCGCGTCTTTGCGTCTGTGAAAAGCGCCGCAGAAATAAAGTGAACGTTAAAAAGAAACGGGCTGCATTTAATGTCCAGATACACCAAACTGACCTCCTCCTCGTACAGCGCGTAGTTGTTGTTGTATTTACAGTAGTATTTGTAGTATTTACAGTAGTAGTAGTAGTAGTATTTGCAGTAGTAGTAGTAGTATTTGCAGTAGTATTTGCAGTAGTATTTGCAGTATTTGGAGTAGGAGTAGTAGTATTTGCAGTAGTATTTGCAGTACCTTGACCTCCAGCTCCTCGTACAGTGTGTAGTTGTTGCAGTAGTAGTATTTACAGTAGTATTTGTAGTATTTGCAGTAGTAGTAGTAGTATTTGCAGTAGTAGTAGTAGTATTTGCAGTAGTATTTGCAGCAGTATTTGCAGCAGTATTTGCGGTAGTATTTGCAGTAGTATTTGCAGTAGTATTTGCAGTAGTAGTAGTAGTATTTGCAGTAGTATTTGCAGTAGTATTTGCAGTATTTGGAGTAGGAGTAGTAATATTTGCAGTAGTATTTGCAGTACCTTGACCTCCAGCTCCTCGTACAGCGCGTAGTTGTTGCAGCAGTAGTATTTGCAGTAGTAGTATTTGCAGTATTTGCAGTAGTATTTGCAGCAGTATTTGCAGCAGTATTTGCAGTAGTATTTGCAGCAGTATTTGCAGCAGTATTTGCAGTAGTATTTGCAGTAGTATTTGCAGCAGTATTTGCAGCAGTATTTGCAGTAGTATTTGCAGTAGTATTTGCAGTAGTATTTGCAGTATTTGCAGTACCTTGACCTCCAGCTCCTCGTACAGCGCGTAGTTGTTGCAGCAGTAGTATTTGCAGTAGTAGTAGTAGTAGTATTTGCAGTATTTGCAGTAGTATTTGCAGCAGTATTTGCAGCAGTATTTGCAGTAGTATTTGCAGCAGTATTTGCAGCAGTATTTGCAGTAGTATTTGCAGTAGTATTTGCAGCAGTATTTGCAGTAGTATTTGCAGTAGTATTTGCAGTAGTATTTGCAGTATTTGCAGTACCTTGACCTCCAGCTCCTCGTACAGCGCGTAGTTGATCCACAGGTAGATGTAGCGTCTCCAGTGCCTCTTCTCTTGGGTCGGCGGCACGTTGGCGATGGCGCGTTCGTACACGTCTCTGACCGTGTCCGGGTCGGCGTCGCTCTCCAGCAGACGCAGGTAATCGAACCAGGCGTCGTAGTTATGGGGGTTCGCCTGCAAAGCATCATGGGAAACAGGGGGGTTTAAAAAGGACGACCTCACAGAAAAGCACACTGATCACAGAAATGTATCATTCTAAAAAAGGACGACGATCACACCTGAACCTGTGTCTGTGGTGATTTGACGATTCTCTAATTTTGACTTGATATAATTTTGGTGTGTGTGATTCGAGCAGAAGAAAGACACTGATATAAGAAAGTTGGACAAGAATCTGTTCTGCTTAAATATAGCATTCTTTTACATTTTGGCAATTAAATAATCAGTGTAGGGCTGAAACGATTCATCGAGTTAATCGATTAGAAAAATGCATCGATTGTTATTTTTGCCTCGATGCTTCGTTTTATTTTCATCCGCTCGGCGATGGCCGGAACCTTTTGTGGTAGAGGTAAAGTTTCCGTACGACCACTGCACTTCACTGTACACACAACAGGGCGGCGCCCATGGATGTGCAATAAGAGCAGAACCTCCTCCGGTATCTCCTCCGGTACCGGAGGAGATGAGGAGTGTGCGGTACGCTGCGGTACGCTGCGGTACGCTGCGGTACGCCGCACTCCGCATCTCCCGTACGCCGCGCACTCTGCGCGTGGATTGCGTCTTGTCACGTACACTCCGTGGACCGCGCTTCCTCCTGTGCCTCTAAACCAGAACTCACACCAGGACTAAACCAGGTCTAAAGCAGATCTAAACCAGGTCTAAAGCAGGTCTAAACCAGGTCTAAACCAGATCTAAAACCAGGACTAATCCAGGTCTAAAACCAAACAAGAATTTGCAGGAGTTGTTGCTACATTTATGTAGTTTTAAAAATCATGACAATATCAAGTAATCCAAAGTATTCAGATTACGTTACTCACTTTAAGTAATTTAATTGATTACGTCACAAACTACATTTTGGGGAATGTAATCTGTAATCTGTAGGGGATTACATTTTAAAAGTCGCCTTCTCCACACTGATGCTACAACATGTAAACAGAACCGTACATTACATCAAGTGGAAAAGAAACCGTGAGGTGAGTCGACCTGAGCCCAGCGATAATTCTGTTTTTCATGTCCAGAACACGTGGATCTGTCAGTGCAGGTGGAGTGGACTTAACATGTGCAAAGGAGACACGACAATAACAAACGATTACTCGATTATTCAAACTAAATAATCCACAGAATAATCGATTACTGTAATAATCGAAAGCTGCAGCCCTAAATCAGTGTGATTATTTATTAACAAGAGCTCCTCCAGCGGGGCAAAATACGCCCGTACTTTGAATTATTGTATATAGAATTCTAGAATCGGAATTCCACCAATCAGATCGCAGCAACAGAACTTAAAGACACTACAAAGCTTTAATGTGTCAAAGCTCAAAGAAGCAGAGAATGTGGGTTGTTCTCGCTTTCAGCAGCAGAACATTTGAGAAGAGAGTTCAGATCTTTCATGAAGACAAAGCTTCAAAGACGTCAAAGCTTTGAAGTGTCCACAGACGGACAGACGGACAGACGGACGGACGGACGGACAGCGCCATAACATAATACGTCCCGTCTTACACAATGGGCGTATAATTATACTTATCCCAGTAATGATTTTTTAAAGAAACGTTTTAATATAAGACAAATGCAGGTTTTGGAGCAGTGAAGCATAAAGCTGAGCACATGTTCTTTTGGAGGTCAAATCTGTGGGAAAATCTGAAATACAAAGAGCTTCAGTGTGTTTTCAAATGTAAAATGAGTCCTGCCCTCCTCCTCTGTACCTGTACCTCCTCCTCTCTACCTTGACCTCCTCCTCCTCCTGTTTACCTTGACCTCCTCCTTCTCCTGTTTACCTTGACCTCCTCCTCTCTCCTCTTCCCCTCCTTACCTTGACCTCCTCCTCGTACTGGAACCTCCTCTTGTTGACGATCACGTCCTCGATGCCTCTTCGGTCTCCAAACTTCTTCTCGAACACGGTGTAGTTTTTGAACAGCTCCTGGGCCTGACTCTTGGGGATTCGGTCCAGGGCGTATTTATAGATCACACGGACGCGCTCGAACTGCGGAACACAGGGAAAAAACACCATTCGCCGTCACAAATCTACAGTTCTATTCTTTACGACGGACACACGGCATCACATCCCGGAGTTTTTACATCTCTGCAGGTCCAGGATCGTTCTAGGTTCAGTAGAGTCGAGATTATCCCATTTTTTAAATCTCCTTTGGGTCAGAACTGTGGCGATGATTTAGTTCTGGTTTAGTCCTGGTCCAGTCCTGGTCCAGTCCTGGTCCAGTCCTGGTCCAGTCCTGGTCCAGTCCTGGTCCAGTCCTGGTCTCACCTCCTTCTGCGTCTCCTCGAAGCGAGCGAAGGCCACGTACAGGTTCTCGTCCACGTAATCCTCCCCGAAGAACTCGACGGCGCTGCTCAGACTCGCCTGCTGTGGGCGATGTATCCGTGACGCTCCTCGAATCGAGCGAACTTCACCCAGTTCTTCACCTCGGGTGCACCATCACGAAAAGTGCACGAGTCAGGAGTTTACAGAGACGAGAGCGTGTGTGTTTGTGTGAGTCTGTGAACCCTGACAACATTTCACATCTTTTCCATGACTTTTTCAGGGCTTAAAGTGAATTCTCCGTGACTTTATTCCACCTACATGTGTAGAATTTCTCAGACTTTTAGGGCTAAATCTGAAATGTGAACCCTTTCCACTCACCTTATGGTTTGAGATTATAGTTTTTAACATTCTAAATCCTGTCAGTGCATTTATTGTGTCTCTGTTAAACTAAACACTTTGTGTTTGTCCTGCTCGAGCGGCTGCACAGACGTTCAGAAATAATCAGAACAGCCTCATGAGAACTTAAAGTTGAACTCTGGCCTGTTTGCAGCTAAAGTCCGTTGCTAGAGGTGGTCGAATTCTGTCAGAAGCCAAAAAACAGCACAGATCAACCACGTCATCCATGTAAAACGCCAATTTGCTTCACACTGAAGAAGCTTAACACCATTTTAACCCATCTGACAACAGCCACGAGTCTAACAAACCAAACGCTCTGCCTGGTTCACTCATTAGTGTCTGGAAACGTTAGAAAACAACTTTATAAGCACCTCACACTTCCCTCTGCTGATTTCCCACTGCAGAAGTTCAGAACTTGCCCCCATCACTACACTAGTTTGTCGCCTTGACAGACTCACTGCCACAGTGAGATCTCCACCGAGGAAACACTGATCTGTGCCGTTTTTTGGCTCCTGACAGAATTCCACCTCCTCTAGCAACAGCCTTTAGCTTCAGACGTGCCGCAGTTCAGCTTTAACAGAACGCTGCAATTGTGTGAAAGAGATGCTAAAATTCCATGACTTTTCCAGGCCTGGAAAATGACATTTTCAATTTCCATGACTTTTCCAGGATTTCCATGACCATGGGAACCCTGTATCAAGGAGCTAAAAATACCAGCTATTTCACTATTTCTCTGTTTGGACGGGGACCTGTGTCTGCATCTGTCATGGGGCTGTGCCAAAAATCGAAAGCTCGATAGATCTCAATCTCTACTTTGGTCGATCTCGATAATAAGACAAACATTTTAAATGGACAGGTCTACAGCCAATCACGTGTCAATAAGAGGCGTGGAACTGACGAGGATTTCCGCTCTTGTTTAGGAAACAGCGCCTGAGCCTGAGCCCTTTGTCTCCTCACCTGTTCACAAGTTTTGTTAAGACTGAAACACTAAGAGCTCCAGATGTTTTTAAACAGATTCCTGATGACGTCCCCGCCCTGTTCACCTGTTTTTAAAGGATATATCGTTCGTAGATGCTGCGCGCTTTGTCCACCTCTTTGTACCGGAGCTCAAAGTTGATGTAGGAGTGCCAGGCCTGTTCCTCCGGCTCCCAATGCATCCAGCGCTCAAACACCTGCCTGCAGCCCGCCACGTTCCCCAGCATCTCCTCCATGTACGTGTACTTGTACCTGAGGAAAGGACGCACAAGTACTTCAAATACTTTATCCAAAACTACTGACCATCTCCTTCATTCGGCTTTAAAATCAGAATAAACCGCCCACTTACTTCGGAATTTCACATTTTCATTAAGAATTAAGTGTTTACATGGACTTTTTAAAGCAGAATTAATTTTGATTCCGAATTAAATTATTTTCATTCAGAATTACAGCTCTCATGTGAACGTGGCGAGTGTGTGCTGTGGCTTCTCGTGTTTTGTGTGTGTTCGGTACCAGAACTGGTTGACTCGGGGCAGGATGGTGATGGCGCGGTCCCAGATGTTGCGGGCGTGGTTCACCTGGCGGCTCTTCATCTCCATCTCGGCGTACTTCAGCCACAGCGCGATGTTCCTGTGGTCCACGTCCAGGGCGCGCTCGTAGATGGAACGGGCCCTGGAAATCACACACGGGAAAACACGGAAAAATCGGTCACTGTGGAAACTGATCAGACTAATTATGGGATTCTCAGGCCTAAAATGAGAACAGATTCAGCGTGAACTCTTCGTTTAACGTGCATTTAACAGGTTAAACCATTCATTTTACTAAAACACAGTTCAGATTATTAGATTTTGCTTAAAAATTTCACAATTTGGGATGTTCTTGGTTTGAAATTTGACTTCCCGGTTGGACATAATGACATCACACTGGAGAATTAAGTAAATGTGTCATGTGCTGGGCCATAACTCCTCTAAAATACACAGAAATTATGATTTGACAAATACAAATTCAACAAATCACCTTTATTTTGTTGAAATCATGTTTAAAGTCTCAGAAAAATGTGTTTATTGTGTAAATTGTGCTGAAGTTTTGGACAGAATTCACCCAGTGTTAAGATAGAACTCTCTACTCTTCAACTTGTTTGCCTCTTGATTGGTGGAACACTATCATTTATATTTCCAACAGGTATTATCACTATTTTATTAACAGGAGAGAATCACAAAAATAATTCTAGGCACTTTAAAATTACATGACCTTACATTGCCAGCTCTGATTGTAGATTTTTGATGATCTACTAAAAATTCAGATCTTCAGAATAACTATTAATAAATAAATTACACCATATCATCTTTAGGTTGGAAAATGGTAAAATATTCGTGCCAAAATGAGAAAAGTCCAAACAGGAATCGTACCTCTGGACCTCCTGCAGACTCTCCTCCCATTGTGCATATTTTATCCAGTTACTGATCACAGTGCGGTTCTTACGGATGTTGTCCTCAAAACCCTGAAAATAAACAATAAAAACAACACGGGGAATGACTTTATATCGTATAAAGAAGGATTTAAGCAACATATTCAACCAAAATACTCAAAATCTTAGGCCAGGAATTTAAAAATGGCTATACTATAGCACAGATATATTATAAAAGCAGCATTTAAGGTCAAAATGAGACGCCATGCTCTGACTGCACCGAAGTATAAAACGTTTTGTTGCCCGAGAATCAGAAAGTAATGTTGTTAAGTGTTATCGTGACACACTCTGGTCTCGGAGAGTTGTGAAAAGTGCTTATAAACGTGTCACGGTGAATAATTACGACGCTCAGAATCCGTCAGAAAAGTCAGAAATAACTTCGAACCACTGCAAACCATTAAAACATTGAAAATATTTGGTGCTGCGGCCGTGTACCTTCCTCTTCTTGAGCTTGTAGTCGTTGAGCTCCTCTTTGTCGGTGATCCTCTGTTTCGGAGGCGGCGGCAGCAGCTCGAGCTCCCTCTCTTTGGCCTCTCTCAGGAGCTGCTCGGCCGTGATCTGAACCTCGGCCGGAGCTTTGTTCTTCACCTGGAACCACGCGAGAGAACGAGAATAAAACACACGTGAGTAACAAGAGCAGTTTTTTATTCATCTCTATGGAAAAGTGGAGGAAAGACTGGGATTAGATACATTCACTGACACAAAGCAGGATAATAGTGTAAACCATTTTTAAACCTTCAGCGTCATTAAAAGCCAAGAGCTGAAACAAATAAATAAAAAGAATTAACTGATAATTAGCCACAGGAGTTATTTATTCTACCATCTCAGATCTGACCTTATTGCATAAAAATGGAAAAATCTCCCCATTAAGAAGAAAATCTGTGGCAAAACCTGTCATATATTTAATGATAAATCCATATAGTAATTATCTTGACAGGCCTCACTGCATCGCCATAATATTTTACACAGTTTTATATCTTGTGACTCTAAAAGTACACAGTAAAAGATGGAGATAAAAAATATAGGGGGAATTCATAGTTATTTTATCAATGATTTCTGATTTCTTGTCTGGGCACCCTACTTTAATTAAATGACGATGAGTTAGAGTGACCAGAATTTCAAAATAAAAAAAACTGGGACATCCTGGTTTGTGGTGTTGATAATAAAACTGTGAAACGAGTGCGTCATTAAGGAAAACTGTTCTGCACTCGGCACTAACACGAGTCAGTATAGTCATTTTCTTTGTGTTTTGGTCATATTTAAGCAGCTTTTCTGTATTTTACCCAAACAAATGACAGTTTCTTTACAGTTGGCAGCGTTCAGATTGGTCAAAAATAGGGACACCGGGGACATTTCTTGTATAGACCTGGGACAAATCACTGGTTTTGGATAAATCTGCTGGGGCAGGGGACACGGCTCAAAACTGGGACTGTCTCGGGGAAATAGGAAAAGATTTGCGCAGTTGAACGGAGCTTGTATGTAGCTTTGTTAGCTTTACTTTAATCCATTCTACTTATTCATTTTCATTTTGGAGATATAATGTTCATCAGTACGTTTTGTGAGCTGGTAATCGTTAGAGCAGCGTTCATTGCGACATAAACAGAGATTTACAAAGATAAACAACTTGAACTTTTGGTGTTGTTAGCATTAGCCACAGTTAGCTCCTTTGCTCCGGTTTTCTGTGTTTTTACCTTCGCCACTTTCGGGATACGCTGCTTTCCCGCCGCGGTGGACGCCATTTTCCCGGTGCGCCGCGTCTACACTCCTCGAACTGGATTTTTCTCTTCTTCTTCTTCTTCTTTTGGTTTTACGGCGGTTGGCAACCAACTTAAAGGAGCATTACCGCCACCTACTGTTCCGGAGTATGGGTCAGACAGTAATCTCACGGTCTAGACTGAATCATTGCAGACAAAACAATAGTAATAATAATACATTAGGGAAAGAAAAGAACTGGATTTTTATTCACGTAAGAAGTGAAAAAGGTGAAACGAGCGGAGCGCGAACGTCTCGCTCACATCCGCGCCGCCATGAAATTCCCACAGTGCACCGCGGAGCGGGGAGACAAATTGACACAAGAGCTCCGCCAGCGGGGCAAAATACGCCCGTACTTTGAATTATTATACGCCCGTGATAAAACGGGACGTATTATGGTATGGCGCTGTCCGTCCGTCCGTCCGTCTGTCCGTCCGTGGACACTTCAAAGCTTTGAAGTTTAAAGTTCAAAGGTGACACACAGTTCCAGCTGCAGCGGTTGCTAGGCAACGGGAGAGAGAGAATACAAGACAACTACACATTACCTTGTCCGCGCTCTAGCTCGACAACCGTCTCACCTAGGAATGTCAAACTTCCAAACTGCACCAACAATTCATCTTTAACTAGGTTTGACAAATTCTAACTTAATTCTATATACAATAATTCAAAGTACGGGCGTATTTTGCCCCGCTGGAGGAGCTCTTGTTGTATATAGAATTCTAGAATCGGAATTCCACCAATCAGATCGCAGCAACAGAACTTAAAGACACTACAAAGCTTTAATGTGTCAAAGCTCAAAGAAGCAGAGAATGTGGGTTGTTCTCGCTTTCAGCAGCAGAACATTTGAGAAGAGAGTTCAGATCTTTCATGAAGACAAAGCTTCAAAGACTTCAAAGCTTTGAAGTGTCCACAGACGGACGGACGGACAGACGGACGGACAGCGCCATACCATAATACGGGACGTATTATGGTATGGCGCTGTCCGTCCGTCTTACACAACGGGCGTATAAAAATATATAGGAAAGTGGCTTTATCTCAAAATTATTTATCTATAGCCTGTGAAGCTAAGCAAAAGCATCACTAGAAACGAACCATCGGGCCTGCGATTTCCACATGCAGTGACAAAGACAATGTACGAAGGCATGCGCGTACATTTCCAGTCATTTATGCGCAGTAATGTTCATTTAATTGAATTTAATTTAAGAAAAACCTACCTTAGCTCGCGGACAAGCTGCAAATCACCAAAACAACTGAGAGCGACACGTCACTTCCGTATTCCGTGTTCACTACCGAGTCGCGTAGTTGTGTATCAGTCGAAGGTCTGAGTTGAAGTGAGTTTCTCAGGACCTGTGTCGCCCTTATATACTTACAGAACCCTTTATAAGAGACTCTTTATGATGTCACAAAGAAATAGAATGTCTGACGGAACGTGTTGCCAGGTGACGCCAGGTGAATCTTTCCTTATATGGAGATGAGTGCGTTGCCATAGTTACACAATGCTGAATGTCAATAATTACATTGGAAGTGTCTGAATGTCCATCCTAGGCCCTAAACCCCAAACACTACACTGACCTGCACTCTTTAGTGAACTCTATAGAACCTCATTCACTGAGGTCCAGACGCAGATTCACCACTTTGAGGTCACATGTGTATTAGACCTCAATTAGTCTTGATTTAGACCTTATTTAAAACTGGTGTAGACCTGGTTTAGACCTAGTTTAGTCCTGGTTTACTTTTGGTTTAGATCTGGGTCAGACTTTTAGTAATTAGACATGGTTTAGCCCTATATTAGTCCTGGTTTAGACCTGGATTAGTCCTGGTTTAGTCCTGGCTTAGACCTGATTTTGTCACTGTATTTCTCCAGGTTTAGTCCTGTACAGTATATTAGACCTGATTTAGTCCTGGTTAAGACTTAAACAATGGTTTTGTCCTCTAGTGGTCCTGTTTTAGACCTGGTTCAGATCGGGTTTAGACCTAGTTTAGACCTGATTTAGTTTTGGTATAGACCTAGTTCAGATTTGGCTTAGCCCTATATTAGTCCTGGTTTAGACCTGGTTTAAATCTGTATTAGTCCTGTATTAGTCCTGTATTAGAACTGTATTGAACCCCTCGGAGGAATAAGATGGACTCGCAGCCCCGACTTTGAACTACACTAAATGTGAACTGTGCCTGAGTGAACTGTGGTAGTAGTTATTACCCCACAGAAGTAAAATTCCCCCCTCTTTAAGCAGGGCTCTACAGTGCGCCCATTTCACTCGCATTTGCGAGTAAATATTTTGTCGTGCGAACGTGGTAAACAAAACAGGCACATGTGCGAGTGCTTCTGCAGCCACAATAAGGAGAACTGCGCACAGACGTAACGTGACGAGTTAAACATTCTACATGTGTCAAACATTAGGGGCAAACTCACACTAGGACTTTAGAATCGTGCCCAAGCCTGGATCGCACCTAAAGCGCGGCACGCCCAGCGCGAGCGTAACCGAACCGTGCATGACCCCAGCATACGAGCTCCGCGTGTGGCCGATATCACTGATGGAACAAACTCAGCTTCAAAACACACCCATGCCCCCTTAACCGAGGAGCAGCACCGCAGCAGGACCCACACCTGCCCCACCACTCAGTAGACACCCCCGTGCCGCTGGTATATAGAATTAAGTTAGAATTTGTCAAACCTAGTTAAAGATGAATTGTTGGTGCAGTTTGGAAGATTCCAATACTGGCGTCTATGGCACATACCGGTAAGCACAATAAGGCAGTTCACTACCAATATAATAACAAGTGTGAAAAACCTGAAGTCACATAAAATTGATACCACTGACCTACAGCATGGATCGATACAAAAATATACAATACAAGAGCTCCACCAGCGGGGCAAAATACGCCCGTACTTTGAATTATTGTATATAGAATTCTAGAATCGGAATTCCACCAATCAGATCGCAGCAACAGAACTTAAAGACACTACAAAGCTTTAATGTGTCAAAGCTCAAAGAAGCAGAGAATGTGGGTTGTTCTCGCTTTCAGCAGCAGAACATTTGAGAAGAGAGTTCAGATCTTTCATGAAGACAAAGCTTCAAAGACTTCAAAGCTTTGAAGTGTCCACAGACGGACGGACGGACGGACAGACGGACAGCGCCATACCATAATACGGGACGTATTATGGTATGGCGCTGTCCGTCCGTCTTACACAACGGGCGTATAAAAATATATAGGAAAGTGGCTTTATCTCAAAATTATTTATCTATAGCCTGTGAAGCTAAGGTTAGAGACCAAAAGCATCACTAGAAACGAACCATCGGGCCTGCGATTTCCACATGCAGTGACAAAGACAATGTACGAAGGCATGCGCGTACATTTCCAGTCATTTATGCGCAGTAATGTTCATTTAATTGAATTTAATTTAAGAAAAACCTACCTTAGCTCGCGGACAAGCTGCAAATCACCAAAACAACTGAGAGCGACACGTCACTTCCGTATTCCGTGTTCACTACCGAGTCGCGTAGTTGTGTATCAGTCGAAGGTCTGAGTTGAAGTGAGTTTCTCAGGACCTGTGTCGCCCTTATATACTTACAGAACCCTTTATAAGAGACTCTTTATGATGTCACAAAGAAATAGAATGTCTGACGGAACGTGTTGCCAGGTGACGCCAGGTGAATCTTTCCTTATATGGAGATGAGTGCGTTGCCATAGTTACACAATGCTGAATGTCAATAATTACATTGGAAGTGTCTGAATGTCCATCCTAGGCCCTAAACCCCAAACACTACACTGACCTGCACTCTTTAGTGAACTCTATAGAACCTCATTCACTGAGGTCCAGACGCAGTTCACGACTTTGAGGTCACATGTGTATTAGACCTCAATTAGTCTTGATTTAGACCTTATTTAAAACTGGTGTAGACCTGGTTTAGACCTAGTTTAGTCCTGGTTTACTTTTGGTTTAGATCTGGGTCAGACTTTTAGTAATTAGACATGGTTTAGCCCTATATTAGTCCTGGTTTAGACCTGGATTAGTCCTGGTTTAGTCCTGGCTTAGACCTGATTTTGTCACTGTATTTCTCCAGGTTTAGTCCTGTACAGTATATTAGACCTGATTTAGTCCTGGTTAAGACTTAAACAATGGTTTTGTCCTCTAGTGGTCCTGTTTTAGACCTGGTTCAGATCGGGTTTAGACCTAGTTTAGACCTGATTTAGTTTTGGTATAGACCTAGTTCAGATTTGGCTTAGCCCTATATTAGTCCTGGTTTAGACCTGGTTTAAATCTGTATTAGTGCTGTATTAGAACTGTATTAGAACCCCTCGGAGGAATAAGATGGACTCGCAGCCCCGACTTTGAACTACACTAAATGTGAACTGTGCCTGAGTGAACTGTGGTAGTAGTTATTACCCCACACAAGTAAAATTCCCCCCTCTTTAAGCAGGGCTCTACAGTGCGCCCATTTCACTCGCATTTGCGAGTAAATATTTTGTCGTGCGAACGTGGTAAACAAAACAGGCGCACATGTGCGAGTGCTTCTGCAGCCACAATAAGGAGAACTGCGCACAGACGTAACGTGACGAGTTAAACGTTCTACATGTGTCAAACATTAGGGGCAAACTCACACTAGGACTTTAGAATCGTGCCCAAGCCTGGATCGCACCTAAAGAGCGGCACGCCCAGCGCGAGCGTAACCGAACCGTGCATGACCCCAGCATACGAGCTCCGCGTGTGGCCGATATCACTGATGGAACAAACTCAGCTTCAAAACACACCCACGCCCCCTTAACCGAGGAGCAGCACCGCAGCAGGACCCACACCTGCCCCACCACTCAGTAGACACCCCCGTGCCGCTGGTATATAGAATTAAGTTAGAATTTGTCAAACCTAGTTAATGATGAATTGTTGGTGCAGTTTGGAAGATTCCAATACTGGCGTTCTATGGCACATACCGGTAAGCACAATAAGGCAGTTCACTACCAATATAATAACAAGTGTGAAAAACCTGAAGTCACATAAAATTGATACCACTGACCTACAGCATGGATCGATACAAAAATATACAATACAAGAGCTCCTCCAGCGGGGCAAAATACGCCCGTACTTTGAATTATTGTATATAGAATTCTAGAATCGGAATTCCACCAATCAGATCGCAGCAACAGAACTTAAAGACACTACAAAGCTTTAATGTGTCAAAGCTCAAAGAAGCAGAGAATGTGGGTTGTTCTCGCTTTCAGCAGCAGAACATTTGAGAAGAGAGTTCAGATCTTTCATGAAGACAAAGCTTCAAAGACTTCAAAGCTTTGAAGTGTCCACAGACGGACAGACGGACGGACGGACAGACGGACGGACGGACAGCGCCATACCATAATACGTCCCGTCTTACATAACGGGCGTATAAAAACCCTACAAAACTCAGGATTAAACGCGATTTTTGAGGATAAATGTGAGAATAAAACAGAAAAGTGAAGGTTTTTACGCCCCCTGGTTTGTTTTTACTGCGGAAGTGTGCCCTGTACACGAGCAAAGGTGAGGATTATCGGGTTATTATTTTATTACGTTAGGGCTAACTTCATCTTTTATTTGTTTTCTGAAGATTAAAGTGCGTATGTCAGATTTTGCACACATGAGCAAACACTGCCAAAAAAGTTTTAAGATTGTCTGAAAACTCAAGAGAAACACAAAATGGATTTTAACGACACATGTTTAGGAGCCTGTGATCAACATGAGCGTTCATGGTCCTGTTTAGGAGCTTGATTTTCAACCAAAAATTAGACTGAGAGACTTGTTTAAGAGTGCAAATTATCTTACCTATTGTTCTTCAGCTTTTTCTGGTCCGATTTTGTAAAAAAAGAAAAAAGAAAAAAATTCTTTAATATAATGAACTTAACTGTGTTTTAGTCAAATGAGTGGTTCGACCTGTCATTTTTTTCTAATTACACTTATTGTATGTGTATTATTGAGTAAATACATTATAATATTGGTAATAATAAAAGTTATTATAAAATAAATTGTTCATACATTTATTTTATCAAATCATTCATGAAATGTTATTTATTTTATTAACTCATGAAGGAAGTACACTTTACAAAATTGTTAATGAATTTATTCAAAATAAATGTGTTCATGATGTAGAGGTGGGTGGTACTCAGTCACATTTACTTATGTTAACTTAAAAACAATAGTTCTTAATGTGGTTGTTCTCATTTCTGTGTCTACCCTGTGTTATTTGATGTTTTACCCTTTAAATTACATCCACATTAGTCAATTACAGGTGCTTTTATGGTTCAGAAGTACCGAGAAAAACAGGCATTCTGACTGTGAGCGGCGTCGCCTCTCCACAGATCAGATCTCCCTGATGATAGAAATCTTACTGTGACCCTCCAACAGAAAAGTTACACAATGCAGCTTTAAACCCTTGCTCACATCCCCTCAGATTCTGATGTTCTTACAGTTCTGTCGCTGGGTTCTTACAGTTCTGTCTCTGGGTTCTTACAGTTCTGTCTCTGGGTTCTTACAGTTCTGTCTCTGGGTTCTTAGATTTCTGTCTCTGGGTTCTTAGAGGTTCTGTCTCTGGGTTCTTAGAGTTCTGTCTCTGGGTTCTTAGAGGTTCTGTCTCTGGGTTCTTAGAGGTTCTGTCTCTGGGTTCTTAGAGTTCTGTCTCTGGGTTCTTAGAGTTCTGTCTCTGGGTTCTTAGAGGTTCTGTCTCTGGGTTCTTAGAGGTTCTGTCTCTGGGTTCTTAGAGGTTCTGTCTCTGGGTTCTTAGAGGTTCTGTCTCTGGGTTCTTAGAGTTCTGTCTCTGGGTTCTTAGAGTTCTGTCTCTGGGTTCTTACAGTTCTGTCTCTGGGTTCTTAGGTTCTGTCAGAGGAACACGGCTGTGGAGCTCTTCACCTCTGGAGCTAAAGTCTCAGTCGAACCCGAGACTTTTCTCATTAAAGCTGAAGCTCTGGATCCAGAACGATGTGCAGCACTGAACTGCAAATGGACTCATGGTGTAAAATGGCACATCCCTTCCTCTGACTGAGTATTTTACAGATTTCTAGTTTTTCTATTTTTGTACTTTTGTATGTTTGGTGGCAATGACAAATAAACTAATAAATTAAATAAAAATGTATAAATAAAGTTGGATTTGGATTGGATTTGTCCAGTAAAAACTCCAAATGTGGCTTAGTGTCGGTCATAATCTCTTTTCAAATAAACACATAATGTAAAACACAATTGGAAATGTTTTAAACTGAGCTCTGAACTCACTCACGTGTGTCTGGTTTTCATTTGCCAAATTTCCCTTCGTTTTTTCATAATTTGTGATATTCTGAAGTTAACCCCAGTTTTCCCATTAAAATCCCATTATGTTCCACTGCACGTTTGCCTCCAGCTGCCTCCAGTCTGATATTTACACTGTTTTTGTTCAAAAGTCTATAAGATCCGACCTGTGCTGAACTGTTTAGGAGCTCAAGTTCACTTTGTACCGTGCAAAAGTGCAGCTCGCAAAATATTAAAACAGAAACTCGAGGCGTTTCTGCACTTTTCTGGCTCATTTTTCAGTTCATTTAATTTTAATTTATTTATTTATTTAAAGCATACACACATTTTAAACATTTTTAAACTCAAGATTATCGGTCCACGACATTCGTAACATGATTTACAGGTTCAAATGACAAGACAGAAGACATAAGACAGTTTGCAGACAAGACAAGTCAATAATGAACTCAAATAATAATAATTACATAACTGAAGGGAAGAGAAGTGAGGAAATCAAGACGAAAGAGGATCTAGAAAGGTCATTTTTCACATTTTTCATTTTCGAACCTCGAACAAACTGTGCCAAAAGTTACAGCTTTAGTTTTTCAGGTGAATGTGAAACAAATGTGATATGACACACAGATCTGACACAGGCTTGTTGACGCTGACAGTTTCCTCAGTTAAAAAGGTTCAAATTTCATAATAATTCAGCACATTTCTGTAGCACCTCTGACCTCCAGGGAACCAAATCCTTTTTTCATAAATCCTGAGTTATTCTGCATGTTTTTTAAATGTCATGTGGTGCGACCGTGCATCATGTGGTGCGACTAATAACAGCAGGAATTCTATGGCTGGAGTTTAATAACAGACAAAGTCGACTTGGGTGAATGGTTCTTTAGGCATTTTTCTTCATTTTCAGCATTTTCCAGGGCAGTAGTTTGTTCATTAAACACAAGCAGGCGACTGTCATATTGGAGCAAAAGAAAATATCAATCTGCATTAAAAATCTAAAGAAACACAACAGTTTGTTTCTATACACTTCATATTACTCAGAACTTAGACTAATATCCCAACATGTTTTAGAAAATAAAACTATTTTAAGGTTATTCTCGGTCGCACCACATGACACTTGACACTAAAAATGCTTCATATAAATGTTAAACACAGATTTATGCTCCTGACACTGGAAATATGTGAAAAAGTTCAATAGAAACTAATATTTTCTTTAATATTTAAAATTTGCCTGTTGAAAATCCTAATACATCATTGACCTGTACACATTTAATTACATTCACTGGAACAGGGCAGAATGATTTAGGGGAAAATAATAATAATAATAATAATAATAATAATAATAATAATAATAATAATAATAATAATAATAATAATCATTTACAATATTTCTCACAAAAATTACAATTAGAGATTTGTATTTTGATTTTGAGTTGTTTTTAATTAGTTGGTTTATATTTAGTCTTTTAACATAATCATTCCAATGATGACCTGCTGGGCCATGTGAAGATTGAGACTGAACCCCCACCCTGAGTCTCAACCCAGCCAACCCGCCTCGTCTCCAGATAATAAACACTTTCATGCGTGGTCCACCGGGCGTGGTTTTAGGTGTTGCGGGCGTGGTTCACCTGGCGGCTCTTCATCTCCATCTCGGCGTACTTCAGCCACAGCGCGATGTTCCTGTGGTCCACGTCCAGGGCGCGCTCGTAGATGGAACGGGCCCTGGAAATCACACACGGGAAAACACGGAAAAATCGGTCACTGTGGAAACTGATCAGACTAATTATGGGATTCTCAGGCCTAAAATGAGAACAGATTCAGCGTGAACTCTTCGTTTAACGTGCATTTAACAGGTTAAACCATTCATTTTACTAAAACACAGTTCAGATTATTAGATTTTGCTTAAAAATGTCACAATTTGGGATGTTCTTGGTTTGAAGTTTGACTTCCCGGTTGGACATAATGACATCACACTGGAGAATTAAGTAAATGTGTCATGTGCTGGGCCATAACTCCTCTAAAATACACAGAAATTATGATTTGACAAATAAAAATTCAACAAATCACCTTTATTTTGTTGAAATCATGTTTAAAGTCTCAGAAAAATGTGTTTATTGTGTAAATTGTGCTGAAGTTTTGGACAGAATTCACCCAGTGTTAAGATAGAACTCTCTACTCTTCAACTTGTTTGCCTCTTGATTGGTGGAACACTATCATTTATATTTCCAACAGGTATTATCACTATTTTATTAAAAGGAGAGAATCACAAAAATAATTCTAGGCACTTTAAAATTACATGACCTTACATTGCCAGCTCTGATTGTAGATTTTTGATGATCTACTAAAAATTCAGATCTTCAGAATAACTATTAATAAATAAATTACACCATATCATCTTTAGGTTGGAAAATGGTAAAATATTAGTGCCAAAATGAGAAAAGTCCAAACAGGAATCGTACCTCTGGACCTCCTGCAGACTCTCCTCCCATTGTGCATATTTTATCCAGTTACTGATCACAGTGCGGTTCTTACGGATGTTGTCCTCAAAACCCTGAAAATAAACAATAAAAACAACACGGGGAATGACTTTATATCGTATAAAGAAGGATTTAAGCAACATATTCAACCAAAATACTCAAAATCTTAGGCCAGGAATTTAAAAATGGCTATACTATAGCACAGATATATTATAAAAGCAGCATTTAAGGTCAAAATGAGACGCCATGCTCTGACTGCACCGAAGTATAAAACGTTTTGTTGCCCGAGAATCAGAAAGTAATGTTGTTAAGTGTTATCGTGACACACTCTGGTCTCGGAGAGTTGTGAAAAGTGCTTATAAACGTGTCACGGTGAATAATTACGACGCTCAGAATCCGTCAGAAAAGTCAGAAATAACTTTGAACCACTGCAAACCATTAAAACATTGAAAATATTTGGTGCTGCGGCCGTGTACCTTCCTCTTCTTGAGCTTGTAGTCGTTGAGCTCCTCTTTGTCGGTGATCTTCTGTTTCGGAGGCGGCGGCAGCAGCTCGAGCTCCCTCTCTTTGGCCTCTCTCAGGAGCTGCTCGGCCGTGATCTGAACCTCGGCCGGAGCTTTGTTCTTCACCTGGAACCACGCGAGAGAACGAGAATAAAACACACGTGAGTAACAAGAGCAGTTTTTTATTCATCTCTAAAAGTACACAGTAAAAGATGGAGATAAAAAATATAGGGGGAATTCATAGTTATTTTATCAATGATTTCTGATTTCTTGTCTGGGCACCCAACTTTAATTAAATGACGATGAGTTAGAGTGACCAGAATTTCTAAATAAAAAAACTGGGACATCCTGGTTTGTGGTGTTGATAATAAAACTGTGAAACGAGTGCGTAATTAAGGAAAACTGTTCTGCAAGGACCATGTTGTCCACCCTCCTGTGGGCTCACCACCTGCAGAGGGGTTCATAGGGGGGGTCAGGTGCTATGAGTATTGGGCAGCAAGCTGCCCCCGCGACCCAGCCGGATTAAGCGGGAGAAGATAGATGGATGGATGTTCTGCACTCGGCACTAACACGAGTCAGTATAGTCATTTTCTTTGTGTTTTGGTCATATTTAAGCAGCTTTTCTGTATTTTACCCAAACAAATGACAGTTTCTTTACAGTTGGCAGCGTTCAGATTGGTCAAAAATAGGGACACCGAGGACATTTCCTGTATAGACCTGGGACAAATCACTGGTTTTGGATAAATCTGCTGGGGCAGGGGACACGGCTCAAAACTGGGACTGTCTCGGGGAAATAGGAAAAGATTTGCGCAGTTGAACGGAGCTTGTATGTAGCTTTGTTAGCTTTACTTTAATCCATTCTACTTATTCATTTTCATTTTGGAGATATAATGTTCATCAGTACGTTTTGTGAGCTGGTAATCGTTAGAGCAGCGTTCATTGCGACATAAACAGAGATTTACAAAGATAAACACGTGGCTCCGTTTTGAACTTTTGGTGTTGTTAGCATTAGCCACAGTTAGCTCCTTCTTTGCTCCGGTTTTCTGTGTTTTTACCTTCGCCACTTTCGGGATACGCTGCTTTCCCGCCGCGGTGGACGCCATTTTCCCGGTGCGCCGCGTCTACACTCCTCGAACTGGATTTTTATTCGCGTAAGAAGTGAAAAAGGTGAAACGAGCGGAGCGCCAACGTCTCGCTCACATCCGCGCCGCCATGAAATTCCCACAGTGCACCGCGGCCCGCCTCAGCCAATCGGAGCGCGGTGTGGTCTCCAGGGCGACGGCCGCAGATGGAGCGGGGAGACCAACTGACAAAACTGACAAAAAAAACCTACAAAACTCAGGATTAAACGCGATTTTTGAGGATAAATGTGAGAATAAAACAGAAAAGTGAAGGTTTTTACGCCCCCTGGTTTGTTTTTACTGCGGAAGTGTGCCCTGTACACGAGCAAAGGTGAGGATTATCGGGTTATTATTTTATTACGTCAGGGCTAACTTCATCTTTTATTTGTTTTCTGAAGATTAAAGTGCGTATGTCAGATTTTAGGATTAATCTGGTAAAAATGTTGTGTATGTTGTAAATATAAATTATACTTTTACACCAATTAAGAATCAATTTGTCGAGAAAAGTTGAAAAATATATTTGTGTTTTTGCCGGTGGGTGGGGGGGTCTACATGTATCTCTATGGTGGAATGTTCAGCTGTTACCATGGAGACACAATGCACACATGAGCAAACACTGCCAAAAAAGTTTTAAGATTGTCTGAAAACTCAAGAGAAACACAAAATGGATTTTAACGACACATGTTTAGGAGCCTGTGATCAACATGAGCGTTCATGGTCCTGTTTAGGAGCTTGATTTTCAACCAAAAATTAGACTGAGAGACTTGTTTAAGAGTGCAAATTATCTTACCTATTGTTCTTCAGCTTTTTCTGGTCCGATTTTGTAAAAAAAGAAAAAAATTCTTTAATATAATGAACTTAACTGTGTTTTAGTCAAATGAGTGGTTCGACCTGTCATTTTTTTCTAATTACACTTATTGTATTTGTATTATTGAGTAAATACATTATAATATTGGTAATAATAAAAGTTATTATAAAATAAATTGTTCATACATTTATTTGATCAAATCATTCATGAAATTTTATTTATTTTATTAACTCATGAAGGAAGTACACTTTACAAAATTGTTAATGAATTTATTCAAAATAAATGTGTTCATGATGTAGAGGTGGGTGGTACTCAGTCACATTTACTTATGTTAACTTAAAAAACAATAGTTCTTAATGTGGTTGTTCTCATTTCTGTGTCTACCCTGTGTTATTTGATGTTTTACCCTTTAAATTACATCCACATTAGTCAATTACAGGTGCTTTTATGGTTCAGAAGTATTGAGAAAAACAGGCATTCTGACTGTGAGCGGCGTCGCCTCTCCACAGATCAGATCTCCCTGATGATAGAAATCTTACTGTGACCCTCCAACAGAAAAGTTACACAATGCAGCTTTAAACCCTTGCTCACATCCCCTCAGATGCACGTGGTGACCTCGGCCCTGGGGGAGCTTCAGTCCGTGTGGGTTCGTAGAAGTGAGTCGTCTGATGCTGAGGGAATAAACTCTCTGCTGCAGCGGAACCGCGCCTCAGTGTCTGTGTTTGGAAGAGTCAACGTCATCCACCTGCTGTGAGACACTCTGATATAACTGTGCACATTAAATGACCTTCAAATTGTAGTATTTTCTTTCATATCACCATGTGGCCTTATGTTTACAGTAATACAGCACCTAAATGTGACCGTGTGTTCTGTGGTCCTCAGGGAGAAGGCCAATCTGGCAGTGTCTTTGCTCAGCGACAGAGACGAGCTGCTGGCCCACGCCTCCTTCTCTGACCACCCCATCGGGGGCTTAGTGGACCAGGCCGAGTGGGAGCCCTTCGTCCAGCGCATCTCCGGCTCCAACAAGTACAAGGTCTGGAACAAAGAAACTGTGTAGAATCCCTATAGTGTTGTTTAATTAATACTCAGTGTAGACGAACAAAAGTCGCATGATTTTTTCAAACTGGAGCCATTTTTCAGCCCCAAAGACGTGAGAGTTCCAGGTGAAAAGACTTTAAAACATAGGGAGCCGATCCCAAACAAATATGGAGAAGCTTCAACCTTTGTGGATCAGAATAATGAGAAATTAGGACCATTGAGCCACTGCAGATCTAAAGTGTTCATCTATAAAATGCCCGCCTCTCTCTGTCCCTGCAGCCGCTGAATACTCTGTTCCTGCATCTCTTCGTGTCTGAGCCCACGTTCGCTGTGGCCAGTTCTCTGGAGATTATGAGGTAAAAACAATTCTAAACCCGGTGTATTGTTTACCAGTCAACAGCATATTAACCTTCAAATGTCCCGTATTCTGCTCGAATACAGAGTCCATTGTCTGTGTGACACAGACCCACAGGTGAGTCATTATACAAGAGCCAATCAGATCACAGACCCACAGGTGAGTCATTATACAAGAGCCAATCAGATCACAGACCTACAGGTGAGTCATTATACAAGAGCCAATCAGATCACAGACCCACAGGTGAGTCATTATACAAGAGCCAATCAGATCACAGACCTACAGGTGAGTCATTATACAAGAGCCAATCAGATCACAGACCCACAGGTGAGTCATTATACAAGAGCCAATCAGATCACAGACCCACAGGTGAGTCCTTACAGCAGCCAGTCAGAAGCTGCGTTTAGCCTGAGCGTGTCAAACGTATGGACTTTGACTCCTAAAAAAGCTCGGCCAAAATGTCAGATTTAAACACTTAAATCTATCAGAAAATGACTTAAAAGTAGTGAAATTATCTGTCCATGCAGCAAGATCATTTTACAGTTTAATTAATTTGACAAGTTATCTTAAAATAAACTACCTCTAGACTAGAATGAAGAGCTGGAAATAAGTTTATAGACGCTAAGTTTGAGATAAACATACTTGAGTGAAGTGTTGCAGGGAGAACTGTGGCAAATGGACTGTAGCTTCTTTTAAACATTTATTGCCTAAAGTTAAGATTTTCTGACGAGTTGAGTCATGGAAGAAATATGTGTAACAATTTTTAAGATTATACAACCAATTCAGAACGAGTAAGTAGATAATAAATCTGAAAAAAGATGAATAACCTGATATACGGTTTAAACTCTTGTCCAAATCAGAGAAATTTGCAGTGTGTGTTTGACTCAAGGTGTAAAATGTGAATGTGCCGCTGGAGTTTGGGACAAAACGCACCACAGACTAAACAGACTCCTGTGATGCAAGAACTTCACCAGGACTCTGTTTAAAAGATATTTTTATTCTCAAGTTTTACTGTGGTTAAAGGGACAGTTTGGAATTTTAGACATATGGCGTCATTTCCTGGTGATCCCGAGTGTTGGAGACGTGTGGAGACACTTGTTTAACTCTTCCTCCAGTCCTTGTATTTGCAGAGGTGCTGGTGCTGGGCTAGTGCAGGTCAATGGCCACAGTCGTCCTGCCACTAAAAACAGTCTGACCCACTCCACAGACCCGAGGAAACTATTAGAACTGCAGACTGTCCCTGTGAACGTCTGTGTCACAGAATCATGTCTGAAGTAAAACTAACCTGAATCGTCTCATGTTCAGGGACTATTTTCTCATATATCAGTCGCTGCTGCCGAGCTTCTGTCAGGAAGAACAACTCACTGCTGCTCAGACACAAATCCTTCAAATGCAACAGTCGGTTTGACTCTAAAATGATTCTCTTCTCCCTCTTTCCTCCTAGCCTCTCTTCTCCTCCCCTCTTTCCATCCTTCCTCTCACTCTTCTCTCGCTCTCTTCCTCTCCTTTTCCCTCTTCTCCTTTCCTTTCTCTCTCTCTCTCTCTTCTTTTCTCCTCTCTCCCTCCTCCTCCTCCTCCTCCTCTTCCTCAGAGCTCGACGTTGAAGACTCGGACTATGATTCCGGTCGTTCCGTGGGTTTTCCGGGCGAGTTTTCCGGGCTTCTCTCCGTCTCGTCCGGCACCGCCTGCTGTTTCTTCCACATCTTGGCCATGGCCAGAAGTTTGAGGTTGGGCTGATTCGCCGAGTCCTCGGGGAAAATGTAGTCGTAATATTCCTCCCATCCGGAGTCCGACTGGAACGACACGGAAGAACAGGGTGAGACGGAGAGACAAACTCAGGACGAGGAAGGGAAAGGAGAGGAGAGAAGAGAGGGAGAGGAGAGAAGAGGGAGGAAAGAAAAGGCAAGGGAGGGAGGGAAGATAAAAAAGAAAGGGAGATGAGGAGAGAGTGAGAGAAGGAGGAAAAGAGGGAGGAGAGAAGAGGGAGAAACAGGAAGAGAGGAGAGAGTGAGAAGGAGAGAGAGAGGAAGAGGGATAGGAGAGAAGAGGAGAAAATAGAGGGAGTGAAGGAGAGAGTGAGAGAGATGAGAGGGAGAGGAGCAAAGAGAAGGAGAAAGGAAAGGCGAGGGAGAGTGGGAAGATAGAAAATAGGGAGGAGGAGGAGAGAGTGATAGGAAGAGAAGAGAGGGAGAAAAGAGGGAGAGTAAGGAGGGAGAAGAGGGAAAGAGGGAAGAGGAGAAAAGAAGAGAGAGAGAGAGAGAAAGGAAAGGAGAAGAGGGAAAAGGAGAGGAAGAGAGCGAGAGAAGAGTGAGAGGAAGGATGGAAAGAGGGGAGGAGAAGAGAGGCTAGGAGGAAAGAGGGAGAAGAAGAGAGAGGAAGGAAGGATGGGGAGAGAGGGTAGAGGGAGGAGAGGAGGAGGCAGCACTGACCCCGTCCTCCGCCGTGACCTTCCTCCTCTTCTTGACCTTCTCGGGGAGCAGGTTCCGGACCCGGTTTTGGTTCTGGGCGGATCCGAACTGGTTTTCGAAGTCCCTCCAGGCCTCGAGGAGCGAGAGTCGCTCCTTCTTCTCCTCGCAGCTCCTCAAACTGCGGTTCGCGTCCTCGTACACCTGACGGCTCTTCTGCACGCGCTCAGACGAGTCCACGGACAACTCGAACCGCGCCAGGCTCAGCCACACCTGGAGAGTGAAACCGGGTGTGAAACCGGGTCTGAACCGGGTCTGAACCGCATCTAAACCAGGTCTGAACTGGGTATGAACCGGGACTAAACGGTCTAAACTGGGTCTGAACCGGGTCTGAACCGGGTCTGAACCGGGTCTGAACCGCATCTAAACCAGGTCTGAACTGGGTATGAACCGGGACTAAACTGGGTCTAAACTGGGTCTGAACCGGGTCTGAACCGGGTCTGAACCGGGTATGAACCGGGAATAAACCGGGTCTAAACCAGGTCTGAACCAGGTCTGAACCGGGTCTGAACCGGGTCTGAACCGCATCTAAACCAGGTCTGAACTGGGACTAAACCGGGTCCGAACTGGGTCTGAACCGGGTCTGAACCAGGTCTGAACCGGGTATGAACCGGGTCTGAACCGGGTCTGAACTGGGTCTAAACCGGGTCTGAACTGCATCTAAACCAGGTCTGAACCGGGACTAAACCGGGTCTGAACCGGGTCTGAACCGGGTCTGAACCGGGACTGAACCGGGACTGAACTGGGACTGAACTGGGTCTGAACCGGGTATGAACCGGGTCTGAACCGGGTCTGAACCGGGTCTGAACCGGGTCTGAACCGGGTCTGAACCGGTTCTGAACGGGGTCTAAACCGCATCTAAACCAGGTCTGAACTGGGTCTGAACCGGGTCTGAACCGGGTCTAAACTGGGACTAAACCAAGTCTAAACCTGGACTGAACCAGGATTGAACAGGGTCAAAACCGAGTCTAAACCAGGACTAAACCAGGTCTAAACCCAGTCTAAACGGGGTCTAAACCAGGGCTAAACCAGGTCTAAACCAGGTCCAAACCAGGTCTAAACCCGGTCTAAACCAGGACTAAACCAGGTCCAAACCAGGTCTAAACCCGGTCTAAACCAGGACTAAACAGGTCTAAACCAGGACTAAACCAGGACTAATCCAGGTCTAAACAGGACTAAACCAGGACTAAACAGGTCTAAACCAGGACTAAACCAGGACTAATCCAGGTCTAAACAGGTCTAACCTCAGACCTCGTACCTTCACGTGCTGGGTTCTCTGCAGGAGTCTCTTGTACAGGTTTCTGGTGTTTTCAAACTCTTCCTGCTCGATCTCAAAGTCGATGTACGACTTCCACAAAACCTGAACACAGCAGAAGGTTTAGATCCGGGTCAGGACCGGGACCTTCTCCAGTAGAAGTAACAGTAGTAGTATTATTTGCAGTAGTATTTGCAGTATAATTAGTCGTAGTGATGGACCAAACGAGTCGACACTTGTGGAGTGAGTGACGCCTGTGTTGATCTGTGTGTTTCACTGTAAGAAGTGGCAGGTCTGATACATCGAGTGTGGTTTGTGTGTCGTGTCGGGAGGGTGAGGCTCAGATCTGTCGCAGGGACTCACCACAGAACCACAGAGAAACAGAGCACAGGTCTGTTCTGTGTGGCTCAGTGTGATCAGTCCCAAGTGAAGCTCACTACAGGTTTAGTAAAAGAACTCAATTATTTCATGATGATTTTCTCAACCGTTCACCTCGTCACGTGTCATGTATTTGTCGACTTTATTGTCCAATAGGCTGTGATTTTCTTTAATGAGACGCCGTCACCTTCTGGCTCAGTTTGTTCCCGTGTTGTGCTCAGAGCCTCTAAAGCAGGAAGCACTTCACTTTTACACCACCAGATGGAGCTACAGATGTTACACTGAGGAGGCCTCATGTGACTCCAGCAGTCGCACCTCAGGCAGGTCGAGGCGCGGCTGCAGGAGCTGCAGTATTTGCAGTAATAGTATTTGCAGTAATAGTATTTGCAGTAATAGTATTTGCAGTAGTAGTAGTCACAGTAGTATTTGCAGTAGTAGTAGTAGTCATAGTAGTAATAGTCGTAGTAGTATTTGCAGTAGTAGTAGTCGTAGTAGTAGTATTTGCAGTAGTGGTAGTATTTGCAGTAGTAGTAGTATTTGCAGTAGTATCACAGCAGTACCTCGGGCTTGTCGAGCCGCGGCTGCCCCGTGGCGAGCTCGTAGATGGCCCGGGCGCGCTCCGTCTCGCCCAGGATCTTCTCTAACTCGGCGAACTTGATCCAGGTGTTGCAGTTCTCGGGGCTGAACTCCAGGTATTTCTCGTAGAGTTTCCGGCAGCGGTCGAACTCCAGCAGCTGCAGCTCCAGCTCGATGTAGCCCTTCAGCAGCTTGTTCTTCGGGCATTTACCGATTGCCGTGCCCTGGAAACACACACGCCACGGTCAGGGGCAAACGGAGGGCATCTGAGGGGCAGGGGAGGGCATCTGAGGGACAGGGAGGGCATCTGAGGGACAGGGAGGGCATCTGAGGGACAGGGAGGGCATCTGAGGGGCAGGGGAGGGCATCTGAGGGGCAGGGGAGGGCATCTGAGGGGCAGGGGAGGGCATCTGAGGGACAGGGAGGGCATCTGAGGGACAGGGAGGGCATCTGAGGGACAGGGAGGGCATCTGAGGGACAGGGGAGGGCATCTGAGGGACAGGGGAGGGCATCTGAGGGGCAGGGGAGGGCATCTGAGGGACAGGGAGGGCATCTGAGGGGCAGGGAGGGCATCTGAGGGGCAGGGAGGGCATCTGAGGGACAGGGGAGGGCATCTGAGGGGCAGGGAGGGCATCTGAGGGGGAGGGAGGGCATCTGAGGGGGAGGGAGGGCATCTGAGGGAGAGGGGAGGGCATCTGAGGGAGAGGGGAGGGCATCTGAGGGGCAGGGGAGGGCATCTGAGGGAGAGGGAGGGCAGGGGAGGGCATCTGAGGGGCAGGGAGGGCATCTCTAAGTGTGGGAGGGCATCTGGAGAGTGGGAGGGCATCTCTAAGTGTGGGAGGGCATCTGGCACACAGGGGAGGGCATCTGTAAGTGTGGGAGGGCATCTGGCGCGTTCTCACCATGACTTTTCGCGCCGCCTGGAGGTTTTTCTGTCGGATCTCGAACTGAGCGAAGAGGAGCCACATTTTGGCGAAGGTGAACTGAGGAAAACAAAACGGTTTAAGGCCGAATCAGAACCGTATTTAAAGGCGCACTCTGGAACTTTTCACGGCGGAGGGTCTGAAACGCGCTCGTCGCTATGGAGACGTCACTGCCTTAAATGTTCCACAGTCCAGTATCGTACGGTACCAGAACAGTGAGGAACATTCCAGGCACAGCACAGCAGAAAACATCTCCACGGAGACAGAAAGGCGACAGACGCTCCGGCAGAAAAGTTCCGCGGTGAAGCTTTAATCACCTTTTTGTGAGGGATGAGGTCGAGACAGGCCTGGTACACCTGCCGGGTCCGGTCCGGGTCCTGGAGGGGAGAAAAAAAACAGGTTTCAGACCAAGGACAGAGGGCGAAAGTCTGAATCCCACTCGACGCTCAAACTGTTTATTTATTTATTCGATACCGTAATTTCACGACCATAAGGCGCATATAAACGTCTTAGATTTTCTTCAAAATGAGCCACGCGCCCTTTCGTGCAGTGTGCCTTGTGTGAGGCGGACGTGATAGAAAAAGGGGTGCGCCCTATGTGAGGCGGACGTGTTAGAAAAAGCATGAGAACGTTAAAGGGGGAAGTGTGGGCGTGGCTTGTGTATAAAAGAACAGGTATGTGCTTTATGCACAACATTGCTGTTTTAACAACCCTGAAAATGGCAAAGAGACACGCCTATGAAGCTCAATTTAAACTGACGGCGATCAGTTACGGAGGTACATGGGAATCGAGCCGAGAAATTTCAACATTAACGAGTCGATGGTTCGTAAGTGGAGGAAGATGGAAAACGAACTGCGACAGGTGAAGAAGACGCAGCTGAGTTTCGCGGAAATAAGGCGAGGTGGCCAGAGTTGGAGCGAGACTCGAGCAGTGGATCATAGAGCAAAGAACGAGTGGCAGGAGCGCGTTTCGACGGTGACTATGCGCCTAAAGGCAGAAACGCTAGCGAAGGAGATGAAAATCGAACATTTCCAAGGAGGTCCGTCTTGGTGCTTCCGCTTTATGAGACGGTGCCATTTATCGATCCGGACCAGGACTACGGTAGCGCAGCAACGGCCGGCGGATTACAATGAAAAGCTGACAAACTTTCGCCAGTACTGCAGGAAGCACATCAGCGACAAACGGATCCAACCAAGCCACATCACTAACATGGACGAGGTGCGCTCACGTTCGACATCCCGAATAGTCACACGGTAGAGAAGACGGGACCAGCACGGTGTCGATCACGCACAACGGGTGCGAAGGGCTTCGTTTACTGTTGTGCTTGGCTGCCACGCCGATGGACAGAAACTGCCCCGATGGTGATTTTTAAAAGAAAGACTTTGCCTAAGGAGAAGTTTCCAGCGGAGTCATTGTTAAGGCAAACGAAAAGGGTTTGATTGACGATCAAATGATGAAACAGTGGCTGAGGGAGGTGTATGTTCGGAGAGTGGGTGGTTTTTTCCACGCATCACCATCGCTTCTAATTTATGACTCTATGCGTGCTCATCTCACCGCTGGCGTGAAAAAACAAGTGAAGCAAATGAACGCTACGCTTGCTGTGATTCCGGGAGGGCTGACGAAGAAGTCCAACCGCTGGACATCGGCGTGAACCGGCCGTTCAAAGTAAGGATGCGGCGGCATGGGAGCGATGGATGACCGAAGGAGACCACAGCTTCACGAAGGGTGGAAGGCAGCGCCGAGGCGAGTTACGCTACAGTTTGCCAATGGATTGTAGATGCTTGGGCTAACGTGTCTGCTGGTACTGTTAAACGAGCTTTCGCAAAAGCCGGTATAATTTCTGAGGAGCCGCACGGTACAGACAGTGACTCCGACAGCGAGGAGCGAAGTGGACCTGCTATGGATTTTGCGCAGCTGTTCGATTCCGAAACAGAGGATGAGGACTTTGACGGATTTGAATAATGACTATTGTTTAATATTGTTGTAATTAGTACTTAAATAAAGCACAACCAAACTCAGTTTTGCTCCCTATATATTTTTCAATACGCACATTTGCATGCTTGTTTGTGCGCCTTTTCGTACGGTGCGCTTTATGTGTGTGTTAAATACAGTAATGGCACACAAAACTGAGACTGCGCCTTTTCGTACGGTGCGCCGTATGGTCGTGAAATTACGGTATTTTACTTCAAATTTAAGACTTTTTTTAATATCACTTAAATGAAAATGAAGACAAACGTCGCACTCATTATGCGGCCGAAAAACACCAGATCCAATTACTGACCGTTACTCGCTGCTTTAAAGAACAAACAAGAGCTCCTCCAGCGGGGCAAAATACGCCCGTACTTTGAATTATTGTATATAGAATTCTAGAATCGGAATTCCACCAATCAGATCGCAGCAACAGAACTTAAAGACACTACAAAGCTTTAATGTGTCAAAGCTCAAAGAAGCAGAGAATGTGGGTTGTTCTCGCTTTCAGCAGCAGAACATTTGAGAAGAGAGTTCAGATCTTTCATGAAGACAAAGCTTCAAAGACTTCAAAGCTTTGAAGTGTCCACAGACGGACAGACGGACGGACGGACGGACGGACAGCGCCATACCATAATACGTCCCGTCTTACACAACGGGCGTATAAAAATGAAGTTCAGTTGATGAAAGACCAGTTTGATCAAGAGAGACTTGAGTTTTTGGCTCAAATAGAAAAGCTCACTCAAGACAATACCAGGCTTCAGTCAGAGCTCTGCAAGAAAGACTCTGAACGTTAGAATTGAAAACATTAGAATGTTTTTAGCACAAAGCGGGCAAAATACGCCCGTACTTTGAATTCTTGTATGCAGGTAGAAGCTGCACTGTTCAAAGTTTGTGCTTTCCCGGATATTGTCTTTCTGGCCATATACAAACCACCATCGGTCAGTGTCAGAGACTTGTGTAAGACATTATCATCTATCCACACAAAGCATCTCAATGACCAAACAGCTATTGTGTTAGGAGATTTTAACGTGGACTGGATGTCCTCCTCTACTGACAAAATGACCCTACAGAAGCTTCTTGTACACAAACTGGGCTACAAGCAACTTATTGATGGACCCACCACAGACTATGGGTCCACATTGGATCTTGTCTTCATAAGAAACATGTCCAGAAAACAAATTTTGAGTGGAACACGTGAAGTCTATTACTCTGACCATAAGATGGTATGGTTAGGCTGGTGATCAGCAAAGTACGGGCGTATTTTGCCCCGCTTTGTGCTAAAAACATTCTAATTTATTCATCATGTGACTGGTCAACACAAAATCAACAAGGTAATGTGTAGTTGTCTTGTATTCTCTCTCTCCCGTTGCCTAGCAACCGCTGCAGCTGGAACTGTGTGTCACCTTTGAACTTTAAACTTCAAAGCTTTGAAGTCTTTGAAGCTTTATCTTCATGAAGAGGCAAAACATGTGAGGCATGCGCCGATATATATAAGGTGACCTTGACCCATGGGGTGTCCAGCCATGAAGTTTGACATTCCTAGGTGAGACGGTTGTCCACAGACGGACGGACGGACGGACGGACGGACAGCGCCATACCATAATACGGGCGTATAAAAAACACTTCAGTAGTCACTAAAATCTCATCCCGAACTCGTTTATCGTCGTGTGCTTTGGTGTAAAACGGCCAAAAAGACAAACTAAACTCTCACACCGTCTCGTCTCGGCCTGGTGGAGCTTACAAATAAATAGGCTCATGAAGTTTAAGACCTTTGTGAAAAAAATAAGACTTGGAGAACATCATTTAAGACTTTTTAAGGCCTTGATTTAGGAACATGAAATTTAAGCCCTTTTTAAGACCCTGTGGCGACTCGGGAACAAATTGTCTACGAGGCCAGTTCCTTATGGATTATTAATTACGGTATGCGTTTGTTTACACGTGTTTGGTACCTCACAGTCTCTCACCAACTCCGCCTTCAACAACTCCACCTTTAACAACTCCACCTTTAACAACTCCGCCTTTAACAACTCAGCCTTTAACAACTCCGCCTTTAACAACTCAACGCCTTTAACAACTCCGCCTTTAACAACTCCGCCTTTAACAACTCAACGCCTTTAACAACTCCGCCTTTAACAACTCCGCCTTTAACAACTCCACCTTTAACAACTCCGCCTTTAACAACTCCGCCTTCCTCAACTCCCCCTTTAACAACTCAACGCCTTTAACAACTCCGCCTTTAACAACTCCACCTTTAACAACTCCGCCTTTAACAACTCCGCCTTCCTCAACTCCCCCTTTAACAACTCAACGCCTTTAACAACTCCGCCTTTAACAACTCCGCCTTTAACAACTCAACGCCTTTAACAACTCCGCCTTTAACAACTCCGCCTTTAACAACTCAACGCCTTTAACAACTCCGCCTTTAACAACTCCGCCTTTAACAACTCAACGCCTTTAACAACTCCGCCTTTAACAACTCCGCCTTTAACAACTCCGCCTTCCTCAACTCCGCCTTTAACAACTCCGCCTTTAACAACTCCGCCTTTAACAACTCAACGCCTTTAACAACTCCGCCTTTAACAACTCCGCCTTTAACAACTCAACGCCTTTAACAACTCCGCCTTTAACAACTCCGCCTTTAACAACTCCACCTTTAACAACTCCGCCTTTAACAACTCTGCCTTTAACAACTCTGCCTTTAACAACTCTGCCTTTAACAACTCCGCCTTCCTCAACTCCCCCTTTAACAACTCCGCCTTTAACAACTCCGCCTTTAACAACTCCGCCTTTAACAACTCCGCCTTTAACAACTCCGCCTTTAACAACTCAACGCCTTTAACAACTCCGCCTTTAACAACTCCGCCTTTAACAACTCAACGCCTTTAACAACTCCGCCTTCAACAACTCCCCCTTTAACAACTCCGCCTTTAACAACTCCGCCTTCAACAACTCCACCTTTAACAACTCCGCCTTTAACAACTCAACGCCTTTAACAACTCCGCCTTCCTCAACTCCCCCTTTAACAACTCCGCCTTTAACAACTCCGCCTTTAACAACTCAACGCCTTTAACAACTCCGCCTTTAACAACTCTGCCTTTAACAACTCCGCCTTTAACAACTCAACGCCTTTAACAACTCCGCCTTTAACAACTCAACGCCTTCAACAACTCCACCTTTAACAACTCCGCCTTTAACAACTCAACGCCTTTAACAACTCCGCCTTTAACAACTCCGCCTTTAACAACTCCGCCTTTAACAACTCAACGCCTTTAACAACTCAACGCCTTTAACAACTCCGCCTTTAACAACTCCGCCTTTAACAACTCAACGCCTTTAACAACTCCGCCTTTAACAACTCCGCCTTCCTCAACTCCCCCTTTAACAACTCCGCCTTTAACAACTCCGCCTTTAACAACTCAACGCCTTTAACAACTCAACGCCTTTAACAACTCCGCCTTTAACAACTCCGCCTTTAACAACTCAACGCCTTTAACAACTCCGCCTTTAACAACTCAACGCCTTCAACAACTCCACCTTTAACAACTCCGCCTTTAACAACTCAACGCCTTTAACAACTCCGCCTTTAACAACTCCGCCTTTAACAACTCAACGCCTTTAACAACTCCGCCTTTAACAACTCCGCCTTTAACAACTCCGCCTTTAACAACTCTGCCTTTAACAACTCCGCCTTTAACAACTCCCCCTTTAACAACTCCGCCTTTAACAACTCCGCCTTTAACAACTCCGCCTTTAACAACTCCGCCTTTAACAACTCCGCCTTTAACAACTCCGCCTTTAACAACTCAACGCCTTTAACAACTCCGCCTTTAACAACTCCGCCTTTAACAACTCCGCCTTTAACAACTCCGCCTTTAACAACTCCGCCTTTAACAACTCCGCCTTCCTCAACTCCCCCTTTAACAACTCCGCCTTTAACAACTCCGCCTTTAACAACTCCGCCTTTAACAACTCCGCCTTTAACAACTCCGCCTTTAACAACTCCGCCTTTAACAACTCCGCCTTTAACAACTCCGCCTTTAACAACTCCGCCTTTAACAACTCCGCCTTTAACAACTCAACGCCTTTAACAACTCCGCCTTCAACAACTCCGCCTTTAACAACTCCGCCTTTAACAACTCCGCCTTTAACAACTCCGCCTTTAACAACTCCGCCTTTAACAACTCCGCCTTTAACAACTCCGCCTTTAACAACTCCGCCTTTAACAACTCAACGCCTTTAACAACTCCGCCTTTAACAACTCCGCCTTTAACAACTCAACGCCTTTAACAACTCTGCCTTTAACAACTCCGCCTTTAACAACTCCGCCTTTAACAACTCAACGCCTTTAACAACTCCGCCTTTAACAACTCCGCCTTTAACAACTCCACCTTTAACAACTCCGCCTTTAACAACTCCGCCTTTAACAACTCAACGCCTTTAACAACTCCGCCTTTAACAACTCCGCCTTTAACAACTCCACCTTTAACAACTCCGCCTTTAACAACTCCACCTTTAACAACTCCGCCTTTAACAACTCCGCCTTTAACAACTCAACGCCTTTAACAACTCCGCCTTTAACAACTCCGCCTTCAACAACTCCGCCTTTAACAACTCCGCCTTTAACAACTCAACGCCTTTAACAACTCCGCCTTTAACAACTCCGCCTTTAACAACTCCGCCTTTAACAACTCCGCCTTTAACAACTCAACGCCTTTAACAACTCCGCCTTTAACAACTCCGCCTTTAACAACTCCGCCTTTAACAACTCCGCCTTTAACAACTCCGCCTTTAACAACTCAACGCCTTTAACAACTCAACGCCTTTAACAACTCCGCCTTTAACAACTCCGCCTTTAACAACTCCGCCTTTAACAACTCAACGCCTTTAACAACTCAACGCCTTTAACAACTCCGCCTTTAACAACTCCGCCCTCTAGTGGACTGTTTCCCTGAGTCACACGTGTGTTTTTTGTGTCGCCTCGTCCTGATCTGCAGGTTTGGAATATACATTTCTGAGTTGAAATATGAACACATCTCTTGTATAATCTCTAATCTGTGTGTAATTCTTTTATTGGCTGGTATCGCGTCTTTGCGTCTGTGAAAAGCGCCGCAGAAATAAAGTGAACGTTAAAAAGAAACGGGCTGCATTTAATGTCCAGATACACCAAACTGACCTCCTCCTCGTACAGCGCGTAGTTGTTGTTGTAGTATTTACAGTAGTATTTGTAGTATTTACAGTAGTATTTGTAGTATTTGCAGTAGTAGTAGTAGTATTTGCAGTAGTAGTAGTAGTATTTGCAGTAGTATTTGCAGCAGTATTTGCAGCAGTATTTGCGGTAGTATTTGCAGTAGTATTTGTAGTATTTACAGTAGTATTTGTAGTATTTGCAGTAGTAGTAGTAGTATTTGCAGTAGTAGTAGTAGTATTTGCAGTAGTATTTGCAGCAGTATTTGCAGTAGTATTTGCAGCAGTATTTGCAGTAGTATTTGCAGTAGTATTTGCAGTAGTATTTGCAGCAGTATTTGCAGTAGTATTTGCAGTAGTATTTGCAGTATTTGCAGTACCTTGACCTCCAGCTCCTCGTACAGCGCGTAGTTGTTGCAGTAGTAGTATTTGCAGTAGTATTTGCAGTAGTATTTGCAGTAGTATTTGCAGTAGTATTTGCAGTAGTATTTGCAGTAGTATTTGCAGTATTTGCAGTAGTATTTGCAGTAGTATTTGCAGTATTTGCAGTACCTTGACCTCCAGCTCCTCGTACAGCGCGTAGTTGATCCACAGGTAGATGTAGCGTCTCCAGTGCCTCTTCTCTTGGGTCGGCGGCACGTTGGCGATGGCGCGTTCGTACACGTCTCTGACCGTGTCCGGGTCGGCGTCGCTCTCCAGCAGACGCAGGTAATCGAACCAGGCGTCGTAGTTATGGGGGTTCGCCTGCAAAGCATCATGGGAAACAGCGGGGTTTAAAAAGGACGACCTCACAGAAAAGCACACTGATCACAGAAATGTATCATTCTAAAAAAGGACGACGATCACACCTGAACCTGTGTCTGTGGTGTTTTGACGATTCTCTAATTTTGACTTGATATAATTTTGGTGTGTGTGATTCGAGCAGAAGAAAGACACTGATATAAGAAAGTTGGACAAAAATCTGTTCTGCTTAAATATAGCATTCTTTTACATTTTGGCAATTAAATAATCAGTGTAGGGCTGAAACGATTCATCGAGTTAATCGATTAGAAAAATGCATCGATTATTTTTTTTTGCCTCGATGCTTCGTTTTATTTTCATCCGCTCGGCGATGGCCGGAACCTTTTGTGGTAGAGGTAAAGTTTCCGTACGACCACTGCACTTCACTGTACACACAACAGGGCGGCGCCCATGGATGTGTAATAAGAGCAGAACCTCCTCCGGTACCGGAGGAGGAGATGAGGAGATGAGGAGTGTGCGGTACGCTGCGGTACGCTGCGGTACGCTGCGGTACGCTGCGGTACGCCGCACTCCGCATCTCCCGTACGCCGCGCACTCTGCACGTGGATTGTGTCTTGTCGCGTACACTCCGTGGACCGCGCTTCCTCCTGTGCCTCTAAACCAGAACTCACACCAGGACTAAAGCAGGTCTAAACCAGATCTAAGCCAGGTCTAAAGCAGGTCTAAACCAGATCTAAGACAGGTCTAAAGCAGGTCTAAACCAGATCTAAGCCAGGACTAAACCAGGTCTAAACCAGGTCTAAACCAGATCTAAAACCAGAACTCACACCAGGACTAAACCAGGTCTAAAACCAGGACTAATCCAGGTCTAAAACCAAACAAGAATTTGCAGGAGTTGTTGCTACATTTATGTAGTTTTAAAAATCATGACAATATCAAGTAATCCAAAGTATTCAGATTACGTTACTCACTTTAAGTAATTTAATTGATTACGTCACAAACTACATTTTGGGGAATGTAATCTGTAATCTGTAGGGGATTACATTTTAAAAGTCACCTTCTCCACACTGATGCTACAACATGTAAACAGAACCGAACATTACATCAAGTGGAAAAGAAACCGTGAGGTGAGTCGACCTGAGCCCAGAGATAATTCTGTTTTTCATGTCCAGAACACGTGGATCTGTCAGTGCAGGTGGAGTGGACTTAACATGTGCAAAGGAGACACGACAATAACAAACGATTACTCCATTATTCAAACTAAATAATCCACAGAATAATCGATTACTGTAATAATCGAAAGCTGCAGCCCTAAATCAGTGTGATTATTTATTAACAAGAGCTCCTCCAGCGGGGCAAAATACGCCCGTACTTTGAATTATTGTATATAGAATTCTAGAATCGGAATTCCACCAATCAGATCGCAGCAACAGAACTTAAAGACACTACAAAGCTTTAATGTGTCATATTGGAACCTCCTCCTCTCTCCCATCTCTCTCTTCATCCTCTCCCTCTCTCCTTGTCTTCCTCTGTACCTGTACCTCCTCCTCTCTACCTTGACCTCCTCCTCCTCCTGTTTACCTTAACCTCCTCCTCCTGTTTACCTTGACCTCCTCCTCCTCCTGTTTACCATAACCTCCTCCTCCTGTTTACCTTAACCTCCTCCTCCTCCTGTTTACCTTGACCTCCTCCTCCTCCTCCTCCTGTTTATCTTGACCTCCTCCTCCTGTTTACCTTGACCTCCTTCCCTCCTCCTCATACTGGAACCTCCTCTGCACCTCCTCTCTCCTCTCATCCTGTTTATCTTGACCTTCTCCTCCTCTCCTCCTCCTCCGTACCTTGACCTCCTCCTCTCTCCTCTTCCCCTCCGTACCTTGACCTCCTCCTCTCTCCTCCTCTCTCCTCTTCCCCTCCTTACCTTGACCTCCTCCTCGTACTGGAACCTCCTCTTGTTGACGATCACGTCCTCGATGCCTCTTCGGTCTCCAAACTTCTTCTCGAACACGGTGTAGTTTTTGAACAGCTCCTGGGCCTGACTCTTGGGGATTCGGTCCAGGGCGTATTTATAGATCACACGGACGCGCTCGAACTGCGGAACACAGGGAAAAAACACCATTCGCCGTCACAAATCTACAGTTTTATTCTTTACGACGGACACACGGCATCACATCCCGGAGTTTTTACATCTCTGCAGGTCCAGGATCGTTCTAGGTTCAGTAGAGTCAAGATTATTTTTAAATCTCCTTTGGGTCAGAACTGTGGCGATGATTTTGTTCTGGTCCAGTCCTGGTCCAGTCCTGGTCCAGTCCTGGTCCAGTCCTGGTCCAGTCCTGGTCCAGTCCTGGTCCAGTCCTGGTCCAGTCCAGTCCTGGTCCAGTCCTGGTCTCACCTCCTTCTGCGTCTCCTCAAAGCGAGCGAAGGCCACGTACAGGTTCTCGTCCACGTAATCCTCCCCGAAGAACTCGGCGGCGCGTTCGTAGACTCGTCTGCTGTGGGCGATGTATCCGTGACGCTCCTCGAATCGAGCGAACTTCACCCAGTTCTTCACCTCGGGGTGCACCATCACGAGTGCGCACGAGTCAGGGAGTTTACAGAGACGAGAGCGTGTGTGTTTGTGTGAGTCTGTGAACCCTGACAACATTTCACATCTTTTCCATGACTTTTTCAGGGCTTAAAGTGAATTCTCCGTGACTTTATTCCATCTACGTGTAGGTGGAATAAAGGTGTACGTGTAGGTGTAGAATTTCTCAGACTTTTAGGGCTAAATCTGAAATGTGAACTCTTTCCACTCACCTTATGGTTTGAGATGATAGTTTTTAACATTCTAAATCCTGTCAGTGCATTTATTGTGTCTCTGTTAAACTAAACACTTTGTGTTTGTCCTGCTCGAGCGGCTGCACAGACGTTCAGAAATAATCAGAACAGCCTCATGAGAACTTAAAGTTGAACTCTGGCCTGTTTGCAGCTAAAGTCCGTTGCTAGAGGTGGTCGAATTCTGTCAGAAGCCAAAAAACAGCACAGATCAACCACGTCATCCATGTAAAACGCCAATTTGCTTCAGACTGAAGAAGCTTAACACCATTTTAACCCATCTGACAACAGCCACGAGTCTAACAAACCAAACGCTCTGCCTGGTTCACTCATTAGTGTCTGGAAACGTTAGAAAACAACTTTATAAGCACCTCACACTTCCCTCTGCTGATTTCCCACTGCAGAAGTTCAGAACTTGCCCCCATCACTACACTAGTTTGTTGCCTTGACAGACTCACTGCCACAGTGAGATCTCCACCGAGGAAACACTGATCTGTGCCGTTTTTTGGATCCTGACAGAATTCCACCACCTCTAGAAACGGACTTTAGCTTCAGACGTGCTGCAGTTCAGCTTTAACAGAACGCTGCAATTGTGTGAAAGAGATGCTAAAATTCCATGACTTTTCCAGGCCTGGAAAATGACATTTTCAATTTCCATGACTTTTCCAGGATTCACATGACCATGGGAACCCTGTATCAAGGAGCTAAAAATACCAGCTATTTCACTATTTCTCTGTTTGGACGGGGACCTGTGTCTGCATCTGTCATGGGGCTGTGCCAAAAATCGAAAGCTCGATAGATCTCAATCTCTACTTTGGTCGATCTCAATAATAAGACAAACATTTTAAATCGACAGGTCTACAGCCAATCACGTGTCAATAAGAGGCGTGGAACTGACGAGGATTTCCGCTCTTGTTTAGGAAGCAGCGCCTGAGCCTGAGCCCTTTGTCTCCTCACCTGTTCACAAGTTTTGTTAAGACTGAAACACTAAGAGCTCCAGATGTTTTTAAACAGATTCCTGATGACGTCCCCGCCCTGTTCACCTGTTTTTAAAGGATATATCGTTCGTAGATGCTGCGCGCTTTGTCCACCTCTTTGTACCGGAGCTCAAAGTTGATGTAGGAGTGCCAGGCCTGTTCCTCCGGCTCCCAATGCATCCAGCGCTCAAACACCTGCCTGCAGCCCGCCACGTTCCCCAGCATCTCCTCCATGTACGTGTACTTGTACCTGAGGAAAGGACGCACAAGTACTTCAAATACTTTATCCAAAACTACTGACCATCTCCTTCATTCGGCTTTAAAATCAGAATAAACCGCCCACTTACTTCGGAATTTCACATTTTCATTAAGAATTAAGTGTTTACATGGACTTTTTAAAGCAGAATTAATTTTGATTCCGAATTAAATTATTTTCATTCAGAATTACAGCTCTCATGTGACCGTGGCGAGTGTGTGCTGTGGCTTCTCGTGTTTTGTGTGTGTTCGGTACCAGAACTGGTTGACTCGGGGCAGGATGGTGATGGCGCGGTCCCAGATGTTGCGGGCGTGGTTCACCTGGCGGCTCTTCATCTCCATCTCGGCGTACTTCAGCCACAGCGCGATGTTCCTGTGGTCCACGTCCAGGGCGCGCTCGTAGATGGAACGGGCCCTGGAAATCACACACGGGAAAACACGGAAAAATCGGTCACTGTGGAAACTGATCAGACTAATTATGGGATTCTCAGGCCTAAAATGAGAACAGATTCAGCGTGAACTCTTCGTTTAACGTGCATTTAACAGGTTAAACCATTCATTTTATTAAAACACAGTTCAGATTATTAGATTTTGCTTAAAAATGTCACAATTTGGGATGTTCTTGGTTTGAAATTTGACTTCCCGGTTGGACATAATGACATCACACTGGAGAATTAAGTAAATGTGTCATGTGCTGGGCCATAACTCCTCTAAAATACACAGAAATTATGATTTGACAAATAAAAATTCAACAAATTCACCTTTATTTTGTTGAAATCATGTTTAAAGTCTCAGAAAAATGTGTTTATTGTGTAAATTGTGCTGAAGTTTTGGACAGAATTCACCCAGTGTTAAGATAGAACTCTCTACTCTTCAACTTGTTTGCCTCTTGATTGGTGGAACACTATCATTTATATTTCCAACAGGTATTATCACTATTTTATTAACAGGAGAGAATCACAAAAATAATTCTAGGCACTTTAAAATTACATGACCTTACATTGCCAGCTCTGATTGTAGATTTTTGATGATCTACTAAAAATTCAGATCTTCAGAATAACTATTAATAAATAAATTACACCATATCATCTTTAGGTTGGAAAATGGTCAAATATTAGTGCCAAAATGAGAAAAGTCCAAACAGGAATCGTACCTCTGGACCTCCTGCAGACTCTCCTCCCATTGTGCATATTTTATCCAGTTACTGATCACAGTGCGGTTCTTACGGATGTTGTCCTCAAAACCCTGAAAATAAACAATAAAAACAACACGGGGAATGACTTTATATCGTATAAAGAAGGATTTAAGCAACATCCATCCATCCATCCATCTTCTTCCGCTTATCCGGGGCCGGGTCGCGGGGGCAGCAGTCTAAGCAGGGGCTCCCAAGCTCCCTTCTCCCCAGCCACTTCCTCCAGCTCCTCCGGATGGACCCCGAGGCGTTCCCAGGCCAGCCGAGAGACATAGTCCCTCCAGCGTGTCCTGGGTCTTCCCCGGGGCCTCCTACCGGTGGGACATGCCCGGAACACCTCCCGAGGGAGGCGTCCAGGAGGCATCCGAACCAGATGCCCAAACCACCTCAGCTGCTCCTCTCGACGTGGAGGAGCAGCGACTCTACTCCAAGCCCCTCCCGTGTGACCGAGCTCCTCACCCTATCTCTAAGGGAGCGCCCGGCCACTCTGCGGAGGAAACTCATTTCGGCCGCTTGTATCCGCGATCTCGTTCTTTCGGTCATTACCCAGAGCTCATGACCATAGGTGAGGGTAGGAACGTAGATTGACCGGTAAATCGAGAGCTTCGCCTTTCGGCTCAGCTCCCTCTTCACCACAACGGTCCGATACAGCGACTGCATCACTGCCGACGCCGCACCGATCCGCCTGTCAATCTCGCGCTCCATCCTCCCCTCACTGTGAACAAGACCCCGAGATACTTGAACTCCTCCACTTGAGGCAGAGACTCCCCACCCACCCGGAGAGGGCAATCCACCTTTTTCCGGTCGGGAACCATGGCCTCGGATTTGGAACAGCTGATTCTCATCCCAGCCGCTTCACACTCGGCTGCAAACCGCCCCAGTGCACGCTGCAGGTCCTGGTTCGATGGAGCCAACAGGACAACATCATCTGCAAAAAGCAGCGATGAAATCCTGTGGTCCCCGAACTGGACCCCCTCCGGCCCCTGGCTGCGCCTAGAAATTCTGTCCATAAATACAATGAACAGAACCGGTGACAAAGGGCAGCCCTGGCGGAGTCCAACATGCACCGGGAACAGGTCTGACTTACTGCCGGCAATGCGAACACAGCTCCTGCTCCGGTCATACAGGGACCGGACAGCCCTTAGCAAAGGGCCCCGGACCCCATACTCCCGGAGCACCCCCCACAGGGCACCACGAGGGACACGGTCGAATGCCTTCTCCAAGTCCACAAAACACATGTGGACTGGTTGGGCAAACTCCCATGAACCCTCGAGCACCCGATGGAGGGTGTAGAGCTGGTCCAGTGTTCCATGACCAGGCCGAAAACCACACTGCTCCTCTTGAATCCGAGGTTCGACTATCGGCCGAACTCTCCTCTCCAGCACCCTGGCATAGACTTTACCGGGGAGGCTGAGGAGTGTGATTCCCCTGTAGTTGGAACACACCCTCCGGTCCCCCTTTTTATACAGAGGGACCACCACCCCGGTCTGCCAGTCCAGAGGTACTGTTCCCGACCGCCACGCGATGTTGTAGAGACGTGTCAGCCAAGACAGCCCCACAACACCCAGAGACTTAAGATACTCAGGACGGATCTCATCCACCCCCGGAGCCTTGCCACCGAGGAGCTTTCTGACCACCTCAGTGACTTCGGCCAGGGTGATGGATGAGTCCGCCTCTGGGTCCCCAGCCTCGTCCTCCTCTTCGGAGGACGTGACGGTGGGATTGAGGAGATCCCCAAAGTATTCCTTCCACCGCCCGACAACATCCCCAGTCGAGGTCAGCAGCTCTCCCCCCGCACTGTAAACAGTGTTGGTGAAGGACCGCTTCCCCCTCCTGAGGCGCCGGACGGTTTGCCAGAATTTCCTTGGGGCCGTCCGATAGTCCTCCTCCATGGCCTCCCCGAACTCCTCCCAGACCCGAGTTTTTGCCTCTGCAACCGCCCGGGCTGCAGCACGCTTGGCCCGACGGTACCCGTCAGCTGCCTCAGGAGTCCACCGGGCCAGTAAGGCCCGGTAGGACTCCTTCTTCAGCTTGACGGCATCCCTTACTTCCGGTGTCCACCACCGGGTTCGGGGATTGCCGCCGCGACAGGCACCGCAGACCTTACGGCCACAGCTACGAACGGCCGCATCAGAAGCCCCTAATGATGATGAACATACAGAGGCCAGTTACGTCGCCCGGAATGGCGACACCGGGGCCCCACCCTGGAGCCAGGCCTGGGGTGGGTGCACGCCGGCGAGCGCCTGGTGGCCGGGCCTTTCCCCACGGGGCCCGGCCGGGCCCAGCCCGAAGGAGCGACGTGGGGCCGCCCTCTGGTGGGCCCACCACCCGCGAGAGGAGCCATAGGGGTTGGGTGCGGAGAGATCTGGGTGGCGGTCGAAGGCAGGGGCCTCGGCGACCAGATCTCCGGACATGGAGACTAGCTCTGGGGACATGGAATGTCACCTCGCTGGGGGGGAAGGAGCCTGAGCTTGTGCGGGAGGTCGAGCGTTACCGGCTAGATATAGTCGGCCTCACCTCCACGCACAGCTTGGGCTCTGGAACCCAACTCCTTGAGAGGGGTTGGACTCTCCATTTCTCTGGCGTTGGTCATGCGGGAGCGGCGGCGAGCTGGCGTGGGCTTGCTTATAGCCCCACAGCTCAGCCGCTGCGTGTTGGAGTTTACCCCGGTGAACGAGAGGGTCGCGTCCCTGCGCCTTCGGGTCGGGGACAGGTCTCTCACTGTGGTGTCGGCCTATGGGCCGAACAGCAGTGCAGAGTACCCAGCCTTCTTGGAGTCTCTGGGAGGTGTACTGGATAGTGCACCGACCGGGGACTCCGTTGTTCTACTGGGGGACTTCAACGCCCTTGTGGGCAACGACAGTGACACTTGGAGAGGGGTGATTGGGAGGAACGGCCTCCCTGATCTGAACCCAAGCGGTGTTCTGTTATTGGACTTCTGTGCTAGTCACAGTTTGTCCATAACGAACACCATGTTCGAGCACAAGGGGGTCCATCGGTGCACGTGGCACCAGGACTCCCTAGGCCGGAGGTCGATGATCGACTTTGTTGTCGTGTCATCTGACCTCCGGCCTTGTGTCTTGGACACTCGGGTGAAGAGAGGGGCAGATTTAAGCAACATATTCAACCAAAATACTCAAAATCTTAGGCCAGGAATTTAAAAATGGCTATACTATAGCACAGATATATTATAGAAGCAGCATTTAAGGTCAAAATGAGACGCCATGCTCTGACTGCACCGAAGTATAAAACGTTTTGTTGCCCGAGAATCAGAAAGTAATGTTGTTAAGTGTTATCGTGACACACTCTGGTCTCGGAGAGTTGTGAAAAGTGCTTATAAACGTGTCACGGTGAATAATTACGACGCTCAGAATCCGTCAGAAAAGTCAGAAATAACTTTGAACCACTGCAAACCATTAAAACATTGAAAATATTTGGTGCTGCGGCCGTGTACCTTCCTCTTCTTGAGCTTGTAGTCGTTGAGCTCCTCTTTGTCGGTGATCCTCTGTTTCGGAGGCGGCGGCAGCAGCTCGAGCTCCCTCTCTTTGGCCTCTCTCAGGAGCTGCTCGGCCGTGATCTGAACCTCGGCCGGAGCTTTGTTCTTCACCTGGAACCACGCGAGAGAACGAGAATAAAACACACGTGAGTAACAAGAGCAGTTTTTTATTCATCTCTATGGAAAAGTGGAGGAAAGACTGGGATTAGATACATTCACTGACACAAAGCAGGATAATAGTGTAAACCATTTTTAAACCTTCAGTGTCATTAAAAGCCAAGAGCTGAAACAAATAAATAAAAAGAATGAACTGATAATTAGCCACAGGAGTTATTTATTCTACCATCTCAGATCTGACCTTATTGCATAAAAATGGAAAAATCTCCCCATTAAGAAGAAAATCTGTGGCAAAACCTGTCATATATTTAATGATAAATCCATATAGTAATTATCTTGACAGGCCTAACTGCATCGCCATAATATTTTACACAGTTTTATATATTGTGACTCTAAAAGTACACAGTAAAAGATGGAGATAAAAAATATAGGGGGAATTCATAGTTATTTTATCAATGATTTCTGATTTCTTGTCTGGGCACCCTACTTTAATTAAATGACGATGAGTTAGAGTGACCAGAATTTCTAAATAAAAAAAACTGGGACATCCTGGTTTGTGGTGTTGATAATAAAACTGTGAAACGAGTGCGTAATTAAGGAAAACTGTTCTGCACTCGGCACTAACACGAGTCAGTATAGTCATTTTCTTTGTGTTTTGGTCATATTTAAGCAGCTTTTCTGTATTTTACCCAAACAAATGACAGTTTCTTTACAGTTGGCAGCGTTCAGATTGGTCAAAAATAGGGACACCGAGGACATTTCTTGTATAGACCTGGGACAAATCACTGGTTTTGGATAAATCTGCTGGGGCAGGGGACACGGCTCAAAACTGGGACTGTCTCGGGGAAATAGGAAAAGATTTGCGCAGTTGAACGGAGCTTGTATGTAGCTTTGTTAGCTTTACTTTAATCCATTCTACTTATTCATTTTCATTTTGGAGATATAATGTTCCTCAGTACGTTTTGTGAGCTGGTAATCGTTAGAGCAGCGTTCATTGCGACATAAACAGAGATTTACAAGGATAAACACGTGGCTCCGTTTTGAACTTTTGGTATTGTTAGCATTAGCCACAGTTAGCTCCTTCTTTGCTCCGGTTTTCTGTGTTTTTACCTTCGCCACTTTCGGGATACGCTGCTTTCCCGCCGCGGTGGACGCCATTTTCCCGGTGCGCCGCGTCTACACTCCTCGAACTGGATTTTTCTCTTCTTCTTCTTCTTCTTTTGGTTTTACGGCGGTTGGCAACCAACTTAAAGGAGCATTACCGCCACCTACTGTTCCGGAGTATGGGTCAGACAGTAATCTCACAGTCTAGACTGAATCATTGCAGACAAAACAATAGTAATAATAATACATTAGGGAAAGAAAAGAACTGGATTTTTATTCGCGTAAGAAGTGAAAAAGGTGAAACGAGCGGAGCGCGAACGTCTCGCTCACATCCGCGCCGCCATGAAATTCCCACAGTGCACCGCGGAGCGGGGAGACAAATTGACACAAGAGCTCCGCCAGCGGGGCAAAATACGCCCGTACTTTGAATTATTATACGCCCGTGATAAAACGGGACGTATTATGGTATGGCGCTGTCCGTCCGTCCGTCCGTCCGTGGACACTTCAAAGCTTTGAAGTTTAAAGTTCAAAGGTGACACACAGTTCCAGCTGCAGCGGTTGCTAGGCAACGGGAGAGAGAGAATACAAGACAACTACACATTACCTTGTCCGCGCTCTAGCTCGACAACCGTCTCACCTAGGAATGTCAAACTTCCAAACTGCACCAACAATTCATCTTTAACTAGGTTTGACAAATTCTAACTTAATTCTATATACAATAATTCAAGGTACAGGCGTATTTTGCCCCGCTGGAGGAGCTCTTGTTGTATATAGAATTCTAGAATCGGAATTCCACCAATCAGATCGCAGCAACAGAACTTAAAGACACTACAAAGCTTTAATGTGTCAAAGCTCAAAGAAGCAGAGAATGTGGGTTGTTCTCGCTTTCAGCAGCAGAACATTTGAGAAGAGAGTTCAGATCTTTCATGAAGACAAAGCTTCAAAGACTTCAAAGCTTTGAAGTGTCCACAGACGGACAGACAGACAGACGGACAGCGCCATACCATAATACGGGACGTATTATGGTATGGCGCTGTCCGTCCGTCTTACACAACGGGCGTATAAAAATATATAGGAAAGTGGCTTTATCTCAAAATTATTTATCTATAGCCTGTGAAGCTAAGGTTAGAGACCAAAAGCATCACTAGAAACGAACCATCGGGCCTGCGATTTCCACATGCAGTGACAAAGACAATGTACGAAGGCATGCGCCTACATTTCCAGTCATTTATGCGCAGTAATGTTCATTTAATTGAATTTAATTTAAGAAAAACCTACCTTAGCTCGCGGACAAGCTGCAAATCACCAAAACAACTGAGAGCGACACGTCACTTCCGTATTCCGTGTTCACTACCGAGTCGCGTAGTTGTGTATCAGTCGAAGGTCTGAGTTGAAGTGAGTTTCTCAGGACCTGTGTCGCCCTTATATACTTACAGAACCCTTTGTAAGAGACTCTTTATGATGTCACAAAGAAATAGAATGTCTGACGGAACGTGTTGCCAGGTGACGCCAGGTGAATCTTTCCTTATATGGAGATGAGTGCGTTGCCATAGTTACACAATGCTGAATGTCAATAATTACATTGGAAGTGTCTGAATGTCCATCCTAGGCCCTAAACCCCAAACACTACACTGACCTGCACTCTTTAGTGAACTCTATAGAACCTCATTCACTGAGGTCCAGTGAATAGTGGTTCACCACTTTGAGGTCACATGTGTATTAGACCTCAATTAGTCTTGATTTAGACCTTATTTAAAACTGGTGTAGACCTGGTTTAGACCTAGTTTAGTCCTGGTTTACTTTTGGTTTAGATCTGGGTCAGACTTTTAGTAATTAGACATGGTTTAGCCCTATATTAGTCCTGGTTTAGACCTGGATTAGTCCTGGTTTAGTCCTGGCTTAGACCTGATTTTGTCACTGTATTTCTCCAGGTTTAGTCCTGTACAGTATATTAGACCTGATTTAGTCCTGGTTAAGACTTAAACAATGGTTTTGTCCTCTAGTGGTCCTGTTTTAGACCTGGTTCAGATCGGGTTTAGACCTAGTTTAGACCTGATTTAGTTTTGGTATAGACCTAGTTCAGATCTGGCTTAGCCCTATATTAGTCCTGGTTTAGACCTGGTTTAAATCTGTATTAGTCCTGTATTAGTCCTGTATTAGAACTGTATTAGAACCCCTCGGAGGAGTAAGATGGACTCGCAGCCCCGACTTTGAGCTACACTAAATGTGAACTGTGCCTGAGTGAACTGTGGTAGTAGTTATTACCCCACACAAGTAAAATTCCCCCCTCTTTAAGCAGGGCTCTACAGTGCGCCCATTTCACTCGCATTTGCGAGTAAATATTTTGTCGTGCGAACGTGGTAAACAAAACAGGCACATGTGCGAGTGCTTCTGCAGCCACAATAAGGAGAACTGCGCACAGACGTAACGTGATGAGTTAAACGTTCTACATGTGTCAAACATTAGGGGCAAACTCACACTAGGACTTTAGAATCGTGCCCAAGCCTGGATCGCACCTAAAGCGGCACGCCCAGCGCGAGCGTAACCGAACCGTGCATGACCCCAGCATACGAGCTCCGCGTGTGGCCGATATCACTGATGGAACAAACTCAGCTTCAAAACACACCCACGCCCCCTTAACCGAGGAGCAGCACCGCAGCAGGACCCACACCTGCCCCACCACTCAGTAGACACCCCCGTGCCGCTGGTATATAGAATTAAGTTAGAATTTGTCAAACCTAGTTAAAGATGAATTGTTGGTGCAGTTTGGAAGATTCCAATACTGGCGTTCTATGGCACATACCGGTAAGCACAATAAGGCAGTTCACTACCAATATAATAACAAGTGTGAAAAACCTGAAGTCACATAAAATTGATACCACTGACCTACAGCATGGATCGATACAAAAATATACAATACAAGAGCTCCTCCAGCGGGGCAAAATACGCCCGTACTTTGAATTATTGTATATAGAATTCTAGAATCGGAATTCCACCAATCAGATCGCAGCAACAGAACTTAAAGACACTACAAAGCTTTAATGTGTCAAAGCTCAAAGAAGCAGAGAATGTGGGTTGTTCTCGCTTTCAGCAGCAGAACATTTGAGAAGAGAGTTCAGATCTTTCATGAAGACAAAGCTTCAAAGACTTCAAAGCTTTGAAGTGTCCACAGACGGACGGACGGACAGACAGACGGACAGCGCCATACCATAATACGGGACGTATTATGGTATGGCGCTGTCCGTCCGTCTTACACAACGGGCGTATAAAAATATATAGGAAAGTGGCTTTATCTCAAAATTATTTATCTATAGCCTGTGGTAGCTAAGGTTAGAGACCAAAAGCATCACTAGAAACGAACCATCGGGCCTGCGATTTCCACATGCAGTGACAAAGACAATGTACGAAGGCATGCGCCTACATTTCCAGTCATTTATGCGCAGTAATGTTCATTTAATTGAATTTAATTTAAGAAAAACCTACCTTAGCTCGCGGACAAGCTGCAAATCACCAAAACAACTGAGAGCGACACGTCACTTCCGTATTCCGTGTTCACTACCGAGTCGCGTAGTTGTGTATCAGTCGAAGGTCTGAGTTGAAGTGAGTTTCTCAGGACCTGTGTCGCCCTTATATACTTACAGAACCCTTTATAAGAGACTCTTTATGATGTCACAAAGAAATAGAATGTCTGACGGAACGTGTTGCCAGGTGACGCCAGGTGAATCTTTCCTTATATGGACATGAGTGCGTTGCCATAGTTACACAATGCTGAATGTCAATAATTACATTGGAAGTGTCTGAATGTCCATCCTAGGCCCTAAACCCCAAACACTACACTGACCTGCACTCTTTAGTGAACTCTATAGAACCTCATTCACTGAGGTCCAGACGCAGTTCACCACTTTGAGGTCACATGTGTATTAGACCTCAATTAGTCTTGATTTAGACCTTATTTAAAACTGGTGTAGACCTGGTTTAGACCTAGTTTAGTCCTGGTTTACTTTTGGTTTAGATCTGGGTCAGACTTTTAGTAATTAGACATGGTTTAGCCCTATATTAGTCCTGGTTTAGACCTGGATTAGTCCTGGTTTAGTCCTGGCTTAGACCTGATTTTGTCACTGTATTTCTCCAGGTTTAGTCCTGTACAGTATATTAGACCTGATTTAGTCCTGGTTAAGACTTAAACAATGGTTTTGTCCTCTAGTGGTCCTGTTTTAGACCTGGTTCAGATCGGGTTTAGACCTAGTTTAGACCTGATTTAGTTTTGGTATAGACCTAGTTCAGATTTGGCTTAGCCCTACAGTATATTAGTCCTGGTTTAGACCTGGTTTAAATCTGTATTAGTGCTGTATTAGAACTGTATTAGAACCCCTCGGAGGAATAAGATGGACTCGCAGCCCCGACTTGGAACTACACTAAATGTGAACTGTGCCTGAGTGAACTGTGGTAGTAGTTATTACCCCACACAAGTAAAATTCCCCCCTCTTTAAGCAGGGCTCTACAGTGCGCCCATTTCACTCGCATTTGCGAGTAAATATTTTGTCGTGCGAACGTGGTAAACAAAACAGGCACATGTGCGAGTGCTTCTGCAGCCACAATAAGGAGAACTGTGCACAGACGTAACGTGAAGAGTTAAACGTTCTACATGTGTCAAACATTAGGGGCAAACTCACACTAGGACTTTAGAATCGTGCCCAAGCCTGGATCGCACCTAAAGCGCATACCCTAGCATACGAGCTCCGCGTGTGGCCGATATCACTGATGGAACAAACTCAGCTTCAAAACACACCCACGCCCCCTTAACCGAGGAGCAGCACCGCAGCAGGACCCACACCTGCCCCACCACTCAGTAGACACCCCCGTGCCGCTGGTATATAGAATTAAGTTAGAATTTGTCAAACCTAGTTAAAGATGAATTGTTGGTGCAGTTTGGAAGATTCCAATACTGGCGTTCTATGGCACATACCGGTAAGCACAATAAGGCAGTTCACTACCAATATAATAACAAGTGTGAAAAAACCTGAAGTCACATAAAATTGATACCACTGACCTACAGCATGGATCGATACAAAAATATACAATACAAGAGCTCCGCCAGCGGGGCAAAATACGCCCGTACTTTGAATTATTGTATATAGAATTCTAGAATCGGAATTCCACCAATCAGATCACAGCAACAGAACTTAAAGACACTACAAAGCTTTAATGTGTCAAAGCTCAAAGAAGCAGAGAATGTGGGTTGTTCTCGCTTTCAGCAGCAGAACATTTGAGAAGAGAGTTCAGATCTTTCATGAAGACAAAGCTTCAAAGACTTCAAAGCTTTGAAGTGTCCACAGACGGACGGACGGACGGACGGACAGACGGACAGTGCCATAACATAATACGTCCCGTCTTACATAACGGGCGTATAAAAACCCTACAAAACTCAGGATTAAACGCGATTTTGAGGATAAATGTGAGAATAAAACAGAAAAGTGAAGGTTTTTACGCCCCCTGGTTTGTTTTTACTGCGGAAGTGTGCCCTGTACACGAGCAAAGGTGAGGATTATCGGGTTATTATTTTATTACGTTAGGGCTAACTTCATCTTTTATTTGTTTTCTGAAGATTAAAGTGCGTATGTCAGATTTTAGGATTAATCTGGTAAAAATGTTGTGTATGTTGTAAATATAAATTATACTTTTACACCAATTAAGAATCAATTTGTCGAGAAAAGTTGAAAAATATATTTGTGTTTTTGCCGGTGGGTGGGGGGTCTACATGTATCTCTATGGTGGAATGTTCAGCTGTTACCATGGAGACACAATGCACACATGAGCAAACACTGCCAAAAAAGTTTTAAGATTGTCTGAAAACTCAAGAGAAACACAAAATGGATTTTAACGACACATGTTTAGGAGCCTGTGATCAACATGAGCGTTCATGGTCCTGTTTAGGAGCTTGATTTTCAACAAAAAAATTAGACTGAGAGACTTGTTTAAGAGTGCAAATTATCTTACCTATTGTTCTTCAGCTTTTTCTGGTACGGTTTTGTAAAAAAAATATATATATAATGAACTTAACTGTGTTTTAGTCAAATGAGTAGTTTGGCCTGTCATTTTTTTCTAATTACACTTATTGTATTTGTATTATTGAGTAAATACATTATAATATTGGTAATAATAAAAGTTATTATAAAATAAATTGTTCATACATTTATTTGATCAAATCATTCATGAAATTTTATTTATTTTATTAACTCATGAAGGAAGTACACTTTACAAAATTGTTAATGAATTTATTCAAAATAAATGTGTTCATGATGTAGAGGTGGGTGGTACTCAGTCACATTTACTTATGTTAACTTAAAAAACAATAGTTCTTAATGTGGTTGTTCTCATTTCTGTGTCTACCCTGTGTTATTTGATGTTTTACCCTTTAAATTACATCCACATTAGTCAATTACAGGTGCTTTTATGGTTCAGAAGTACCGAGAAAAACAGGCATTCTGACTGTGAGCGGCGTCGCCTCTCCACAGATCAGATCTCCCTGATGACAGAAATCTTACTGTGACCCTCCAACAGAAAAGTTACACAATGCAGCTTTAAACCCTTGCTCACATCCCCTCAGATTCTGATGTTCTTACAGTTCTGTCTCTGGGTTCTTAGAGGTTCTGTCTCTGGGTTCTTACAGTTCTGTCTCTGGGTTCTTAGAGTTCTGTCTCTGGGTTCTTAGAGTTCTGTCTCTGGGTTCTTAGAGGTTCTGTCTCTGGGTTCTTAGAGTTCTGTCTCTGGGTTCTTAGAGGTTCTGTCTCTGGGTTCTTAGAGGTTCTGTCTCTGGGTTCTTACAGTTCTGTCTCTGGGTTCTTACAGTTCTGTCTCTGGGTTCTTAGAGTTCTGTCTCTGGGTTCTTAGAGTTCTGTCTCTGGGTTCTTAGAGGTTCTGTCTCTGGGTTCTTAGAGGTTCTGTCTCTAGGTTCTTACAGTTCTGTCTCTGGGTTCTTAGAGGTTCTGTCTCTGGGTTCTTAGATTTCTGTCTCTGGGTTCTTAGAGTTCTGTCTCTGGGTTCTTAGAGTTCTGTCTCTGGGTTCTTAGAGGTTCTGTCTCTGGGTTCTTAGAGGTTCTGTCTCTGGGTTCTTAGAGTTCTGTCTCTGGGTTCTTACAGTTCGGTCTCTGGGTTCTTAGAGGTTCTGTCTCTGGGTTCTTACAGGTTCTGTCTCTGGGTTCTTAGATTTCTGTCTCTGGGTTCTTACAGTTCTGTCTCTGGGTTCTTACAGTTCTGTCTCTGGGTTCTTAGAGTTCTGTCTCTGGGTTCTTAGATTTCTGTCTCTGGGTTCTTACAGTTCTGTCTCTGGGTTCTTACAGTTCTGTCTCTGGGTTCTTAGAGTTCTGTCTCTGGGTTCTTAGAGTTCTGTCTCTGGGTTCTTAGAGTTCTGTCTCTGGGTTCTTAGAGTTCTGTCTCTGGGTTCTTACAGTTCTGTCTCTGGGTTCTTACAGTTCTGTCTCTGGGTTCTTAGAGTTCTGTCTCTGGGTTCTTAGAGTTCTGTCTCTGGGTTGTTAGAGTTCTGTCTCTGGGTTGTTAGAGTTCTGTCTCTGGGTTCTTAGAGGTTCTGTCTCTGGGTTCTTACAGTTCTGTCTCTGGGTTCTTAGATTTCTGTCTCTGGGTTCTTAGAGTTCTGTCTCTGGGTTCTTACAGTTCTGTCTCTGGGTTCTTACAGTTCTGTCTCTGGGTTCTTACAGTTCTGTCTCTGGGTTCTTACAGTTCTGTCTCTGGGTTCTTACAGTTCTGTCTCTGGGTTCTTAGAGGTTCTGTCTCTGGGTTCTTACAGTTCTGTCTCTGGGTTCTTAGAGGTTCTGTCTCTGGGTTCTTAGAGGTTCTGTCTCTGGGTTCTTAGAGTTCTGTCTCTGGGTTCTTAGATTTCTGTCTCTGGGTTCTTACAGTTCTGTCTCTGGGTTCTTAGAGTTCTGTCTCTGGGTTCTTAGAGGTTCTGTCTCTGGGTTCTTAGAGGTTCTGTCTCTGGGTTCTTACAGTTCTGTCTCTGGGTTCTTAGAGTTCTGTCTCTGGGTTCTTACAGTTCTGTCTCTGGGTTCTTACAGTTCTGTCTCTGGGTTCTTAGAGTTCTGTCTCTGGGTTCTTAGAGTTCTGTCTCTGGGTTCTTAGAGTTCTGTCTCTGGGTTCTTACAGTTCTGTCTCTGGGTTCTTAGAGGTTCTGTCTCTGGGTTCTTACAGTTCTGTCTCTGGGTTCTTACAGTTCTGTCTCTGGGTTCTTAGAGGTTCTGTCTCTGGGTTCTTAGAGGTTCTGTCAGAGGAACACGGCTGTGGAGCTCTTCACCTCTGGAGCTAAAGTCTCAGTCGAACCCGAGACTTTTCTCATTAAAGCTGAAGCTCTGGATCCAGAACGATGTGCAGCACTGAACTGCAAATGGACTCATGGTGTAAAATGGCACATCCCGTCCTCTGACTGAGTATTTTACAGATTTCTAGTTTTTCTATTTTTGTACTTTTGTATGTTTGGTGGCAATGACAAATAAACTAATAAATTAAATAAAAATGTATAAATAAAGTTGGATTTGGATTGGATTTGTCCAGTAAAAACTCCAAATGTGGCTTAGTGTCGGTCATAATCTCTTTTCAAATAAACACATAATGTAAAACACAATTGGAAATGTTTTAAACTGAGCTCTGAACTCACTCACGTGTGTGTGGTTTTCATTTGCCAAATTTCCCTTCGTTTTTTCATAATTTGTGATATTCTGAAGTTAACCCCAGTTTTCCCATTAAAATCCCATTATGTTCCACTGCACGTTTGCCTCCAGCTGCCTCCAGTCTGATATTTACACTGTTTTTGTTCAAAAGTCTATAAGATCCGACCTGTGCTGAACTGTTTAGGAGCTCAAGTTCACTTTGTACCATGCAAAAGTGCAGCTCGCAAAATATTAAAACAGAAACTCGAGGCGTTTCTGCACTTTTCTGGCTCATTTTTCAGTTCATTTAATTTTAATTAATTTATTTATTTAAAGCATACACACATTTTAAACATTTTTAAACTCAAGATTATAGGTCCACGACATTCGTAACATGATTTACAGGTTCAAATGACAAGACAGAAGACATAAGACAGTTTGCAGACAAGACAAGTCAATAAGGAAATCAAATAATAATAATTACATAACTGAAGGGAAGAGAAGTGAGGAAATCAAGACGAAAGAGGATCTAGAAAGGTCATTTTTCACATTTTTCATTTTCGAACCTCGAACAAACTGTGCCAAAAGTTACAGCTTTAGTTTTTCAGGTGAATGTGAAACAAATGTGATATGACACACAGATCTGACACAGGCTTGTTGACGCTGACAGTTTCCTCAGTTAAAAAGGTTCAAATTTCATAATAATTCAGCACATTTCTGTCGCACCTCTGACCTCCAGGGAACCAAATCATTTTTTCATAAATCCTGAGTTATTCTGCATGTTTTTTAAATGTCATGTGGTGCGACCGTGCATCATGTGGTGCGACTGATAACAGCAGGAATTCTATGGCTGGAGTTTAATCACAGACAAAGTCGACTTGGGTGAATGGTTCTTTAGGCGTTTTTCTTCATTTTCAGCATTTTCCAGGGCAGTAGTTTGTTCATTAAACACAAACAGGCGACTGTCATATTGGAGCAAAAGAAAATATCAATATGCATTAAAAATCTAAAGAAACACAACAGTTTGTTTCTATACACTTCATATTACTCAGAACTTAGACTAATATCCCAACATGTTTTAGAAAATAAAACTATTTTAAGGTTATTCTCGGTCGCACCACATGACACTTGACACTAAAAATGCTTCATATAAATGTTAAACACAGATTTATGCTCCTGACACTGGAAATATGTGAAAAAGTTCAATAGAAACTAATATTTTCCTGTTGAAAATCCTTATACATCATTGACCTGTACACATTTAATTACATTCACTGGAACAGGGCAGAATGATTTAGGGGAAAATAATAATAATAATAATAATAATAATAATAATAATAATTAATAATAATAATAATAATCATTTACAATATTTCTCACAAAAATTACAATTAGAGATTTGTATTTTGATTTTGCGTGTGTAACCCAGGTCACAAATCCTGTTCCTGCCTGTCTTATATGCGCACCTTTCTGCCGTAGTTTTTTTTCTCCCCGTTTGATCACGTGGTTTGCGTGTGCCTGGGGGAAATTTGCATGACTTTTAGTCACGTGAGTCAGCCGACCAATCAGCGCCGTTTTCCCAATGACGTCACGCGGTCACATGACACGGCGCGGCAAATTGCGTGAAGTGATAAGGCGCCGCGGTCTCAGTTTGATAGCTGCAGTGGGGGGAGCCGGTTGAGACACGAGGTTCAGGTTTGTCTATGATATTTCCATTATTTTACCGTAAATTCCGCTTGATACTGATTGTACAACCTGTCATATTGTAGGAGCTTCCTACCGCGGCTATATCTCGCTGGAGGGGCTCATGTGTGAGGCTTAATCCGCGGAATTGGTGAGTGTTTGTGTGATTGTGCTAGTGTTAGCTTACCCGCAGCCATGCTTTTTAATGGGCGCGGTTAGCATACACCATTCTGTACACTTTATGCCTGGTTCTGTCAAAGGAATCTTGTAACATATACGGACAAAAACATTACATGTCTGCACATTTATTCTATTAAAGTATATTGATTGCATTGTTAGTGTTTAGGCATTTTCAAGTACTTTTGCTAATTGACTGATTTTAGCACTTTACAAATCAACAACTTTAAGCTAATGTACATTTAATGATTCTTTTTGCCACAGCTAGTATTTTTAGCATTTGATGGGATATCACTGTTTACAATATATTGCTGTGGCATTTATCTAATGTGATTATGGTTATGAATCATACTTTTGAATTATTTATGGTGCAACTAGTACTATATTTTGGATTTTTGTGTGTGCACACTGAAGCTAATGATATATAGCCTTTGTTATTAGGGTTATTGTATTTTTTGTATTTATTGAAACTTTGGTCCTGTTGTTCAGGCCAGGTTTCTTGGACCAGATGGCGAGCTAGAAGCAGGCTTCGAGGCCTACAGAGCTGAGGCCCAGAGCTGGAGTCAACTGCAGAGCCGCAGTCCTCCCGCCCGGTCCGGTAGGGGCTCCTTGCAGCCTATAACTCTCTCCCCACTCACTCTCTCGCCGTTGCCCACCAACGCCATACATACATCATCACAAACTCTCTCAGTGCACTTACCTTCCCTTCTGGATTTCTGGTTTAACCCAGCCGTGGGGTTAAGAACTGTGGTGGGCTGGGAAGAAGTTCTTGTGCTGTGTTGATCTCTATTTGTTGGACTCTCGACACTTATCGACAATATTCATCTGCTGGACTCTTTGCTTATTGCGAATCGAACCATTTGCAAAGCTCTGGATATTTGGAATGTTTTTGTTTTTTTTCAACCTTCATTTATGCTGTACATATTGTAAATATTGAATGGCCATTCTCACTGGTTGTTTGTATTGTAGGTCATTCACTTTAATTCACAATATATGGTGTTGCACCACCCAAAATTTCAGTCTCCTGCCCTTCCCTCCATGAGCTGAACCTTAGTCTGCTGTTACTAGCCCAATACCACATTCCATTGCACTATTACACTGTTACACCTTTATTACTGTGTTATTACACAACATCTTTAACACAGGTGTTACATATCGTGGCGAGCTAGCCAGGAGGGTTGTATTAGCACAGCTGATTATTGGGTATAGTGATTTGACATTGTGTTACAAATATGGACTTTTTGACGAAACAAGGCATAAAGATTCCAAATTCTGTTGTGATCAAATACACTGCAAATCGAGATGCAGATGATGAAGTTCTTGCATTTTTGAGTGAACATGGTAAAATTTCAGCAGTTGAAGTTATTACTGAACCAGATTGTGTTTTTACTAATATGATTGTTGTTGAGTTTGAGTCGGGCAGCAGTTTAGTTGATTTGCGACCAATTTTGCCACACACTTACCGCTGTCATAGCAAAAATGTTACTTTTGAGATTTTTGAACTATCTGCTATGTGTTCTGAGATTGAGGGTAAGCTAAAAACACAGACTTACCTGCGCGAACTTAAAAATATGGCTCAACTCACAGGGCAGGACTATTCGGAGGTCCTTAAAGGGGTGATGTCTCTGCTGGGCCAGTCCATCACTGGGCTCAGTCACCCACCGCCTGTGACGCCTTCGCCAGACGCCGCTGAGAGTGTGATGTCATCACCGGCCAGAGCTGCACTTCCATCACAGCCGCCCAGAGCTCAAGAGGTGAAAGAGGAGTTGCCACGGGTTCATCCGGATCCTGCTGCACCCTACAGAACCACGCCAAGGCTGTCACTCCCTGAGTTGAATCCACCAGGTGTCCAGCGGTACGTGGTTGAACACATTATGAGGAGTGATGACAGTGCTGCACATTTGTCGTCTCAGAGACTCCGATCGTTCTCCGGTCGAACACCGAGACCACAACATGAGTCAGACTTTGAAACTTGGCGCTCTGGTGTTGACCTCCTGCTACAAGATCCTGCAATTTCCGATTTACACCGGTCTAGGAAAATATTTGAGAGCCTTCTTCCACCAGCAGCGGACATGGTGAAACATCTGAAGCCAGAAACTCCACCTAAGACTTATCTCCAGATTCTGGATTCTGCATACGGAACTGTCCAAGACGGAGATGAATTGTATGCAAAGTTCATGGAGATGTTTCAGGATGCTGGTGAGAAGCCGTCTGCGTACTTACAACGCCTGCAAGTTGCACTCACCTCGGCTTTGAAGAGAGGGGGAGTCATCGCTGCTGACCTGGACCGACATCTTTTGAACCAGTTTTGTCGCGGTTGTTGGGACAATACGCTCATCTCAGAACTACAACTAAAGCAGTGCAAGTCCCACCCGCCATCTTTTTCAGACTTCCTGCTGCTACTCCGGACGGAGGAGGACAGGGATGCATCCAAGGCACAGCGTATGAAGCAGCACCTCGGTTCAAAAGCCAGAGCTGGGGCACATGCTCAGTACGCCTACACCACTTCAGAAGAGAGCAAGGTCGACGCTCTGACCACCATCACGCAGCAACTCACCCAGCAGCTAGCAGATATACAGAAACAGCTGGCATCGCTCACTGCTGCACAGTCTGGCCAGAGGCAGCCCACTCTGAGTCCACTCATGTCAACAAGTTGAATGAAAGCCTGAAGACCACCAGACAGACTCGCTCCCACAAGTCTACATCTGCAGTACCCAAGCCCGGTTACTGCTACAACTGTGGTGAGGATGGACACATCAAGACCCACTGTGAAAACGACCCAAACCCGTCACTTGTTGCAATGAAAAAGAAACAGTTCACAGAGAAGCAGAAGAAATGGCAGCGGAACCCTCATCACGGCTCGTCTTTAAACTAGATGGAGTTCCTGTTGAGGGACGAACGGGAACTGCTGAGGACCAACAATGTCCCCATAAGCAGCCAGCAGTGAAATGCAGCAACAAGTCGCATGCCACTTCATCTGAGACCCACTGTCTGCCAAAAGGTTTGATAGGGTCCAAATGCACAGGCCAAGTTACCATCGCTGGTCAAGATTTTCAGTGCTTGTTGGACACAGGATCACAAGTGACAACTATACCGGTTTCTACCTACAATAAACATTTCTCACAGCAACCAGTAAAGCCACTGCACGAGTTATTGCAAGTAGAAGGAGCCGCAGGACAAGAAGTCCCATATTTGGGCTACATTGAAATGACTGTTGTGTTTCCGAAAGAGTTCGTTGGTGAAGATCTGGAAGTCTGCACCCTGGCACTAGTGGTCCCAGACTTTGGACCAGGATTCCACTCCCAAATTCTAATTGGGATGAATACGTTGGAGCCGCTTTATGAGCAGCGACTGGAGAGTGAGTGTGCCGGCTACAAACCATCTCGTCATGGCTACAGAGCTGTTCTCCAGTTACTCCAACTCCGGTACACGCAGACCCAAGGAGCCAGCGAGGGCGTCGTGCGCTTGGCCAGTAACACCCCTGTGCCAGTTCCAGCGGGGCACATCATGGTTGTTGAAGGTTCCATCTATGGCCAACCACCACCAGCAGGCAAGTGCGGCCTTATTGAGCAACCTGCTACGCTACCTGGAGGCCTTTGTGTGCAAAGTTGTCTGGTAACACTGCCCAGCCATTCACCATACAAGGTTCCAGTCATAATCACCAATGAATCTGAACAAACCATCACACTTGCACCATTAAGTGTAGTTGCTGAATTCTCTATGTCACCGCAGATCCTCTCACAGCGTGTTTCCGTCAACGCCCAGCAGAAACCAGAAACCAAGCTGGAGTTCGACTTCGGAGATTCTCCAATTCCTCCAGAGTGGAAGGACCGAGTCATCTCCAAGCTTGAGCAGATCCCGGAAGTTTTTTCACACCATGACCTGGACTTCGGACGGACCGACCATGTTAAACATCACATCCGCCTGCATGACGACACGTCATTTAAACATCGAGCTCGTCCAATCCACCCTCGTGACATCGAGGCAGTCCGCGACCATCTGCGTGACCTGTTGGAGGCAGGGGTGATACGAGAGTCAGAGTCTCCCTTCTCATCACCAATCGTGGTCGTCCGAAAGAAGAACGGAGATGTGCGACTGTGTATCGACTACCGTAAGCTCAATCTTCACACCATCAAGGATGCTTACGCTCTCCCGAATCTGGAGGAGTCGTTCTCAGCACTCACAGGTTCCCGTTGGTTCAGTGTTCTCGACCTCAAGTCAGGATACTACCAAATCGAAATGGCGGAAGCTGACAAACCCAAGACGGCATTTGTGACACCGTTGGGCTTTTGGGAGTTCAACCGGATGCCGCAAGGCGTGACCAACGCACCAAGTACGTTCCAGCGGCTTATGGAGAGGTGTATGGGCGACTTACATCTGAAAGAAGTTCTTGTCTTCCTGGACGATCTAATCATTTTCTCCAACACCCTTGAAGAGCATGAGAGTAGGCTGCTTCGAGTACTCCAGCGTCTCAAAGACTATGGCCTCAAGTTATCACCGGAGAAGTGCAAATTTTTCCAAACATCTGTGCGCTATCTCGGCCATATTGTCTCGGAGCAGGGTGTGGAGACGGACCCAGATAAGATAAGTGCTCTCAAATCCTGGCCAGTTCCGCGAACACTCAAAGAGCTGAGATCCTTCTTAGGATTTGCGGGGTATTACCGAAGGTTCATTCTAGGCTATGCCGCCATCGCAAAGCCTTTGAATGACCTGACCAAGGGGTATCCTTCTGGCCATCGCCAAAACAAGAAGCCGTCACCTACTGCCTCTCATGACCCCAAACAGCCGTTCAATGAACGATGGACTCCAGATTGCCAACATGCTTTTGAAACTCTAATTGAGAAACTCACGACAGCCCCAGTGCTCGGATTCGCCAATCCGAAAGAACCCTACATCCTGCACACCGATGCAAGCACTACAGGCCTGGGAGCTGCACTGTATCAGGAGCAGGATGGGAAGCTACGAGTTATAGCGTATGCTAGTCGGGGACTGTCTGCGAGTGAAGCCAGATATCCAGCTCATAAACTGGAATTCTTAGCATTAAAATGGAGTGTAACTGAAAAATTTCACGATTTTCTGTATGGTTGCAGTTTCATGGTCATCACCGACAACAACCCGTTGACTTACATCCTGACGTCGGCCAAGCTCGACGCTGCCAGTCATAGGTGGCTTGCTGCGCTGTCGACGTACGATTTCAAGCTGCAGTACAGGGCGGGACGTCAAAACCAGGATGCCGATGCACTCTCCAGAAGGCCCCACCTTCAGCCATCTGATGCCCATGGTCAGAAGGAATGGGACATGGTCCATCAGTTCACCCGTGATCATGTTGATCCAGATGCTGTCCAGCTCGATCCGGACATTGTGGCCGTCATTTGCCACAGCTGTCTGCTTAGGGCTGAGAATCCCGCGGAGAGCTGCATTGCCTTCGTCGAGTCGCTGAGCATGTCTGTCACAGCCATTCCAGACAGCTACGCGAGCGAATCTCAAGGGCTGCTAGTCGTGCCTTCGTTGTCTCACCCCGACCTCCGTGAGAAGCAAAGGGCAGACCCCAGCCTACGTGAAGTGATCTATCAACTTGAAACTGGCGAGAAGGTCCCTCCCACCGTTCGGAAGGAGTTGCCTGAAGTCGCTCTTCTGCTGAGGGAGTGGAACCGCCTTGAACTTCAAGATGCAAGATGATATCCTCTATCGACGCCGACAGGATGGAGAACATGTCTTGTTCCAGCTTGTGCTGCCAGAGGAGCTGCGTTCCATGGTCCTTACCAGTCTCCACGACGACATGGGCCACATGGGGGTGGAGAGGACCCTTGATCTTGTGAGATCACGCTTCTTCTGGCCACGAATGGCAGCAGATGTGGAAATGAAGATCAAAACATGCAATCGCTGCATTCGACGCAAAGCACTTCCTGAACGAGCTGCACCACTGGTGAATATCAAAACCAGCCGGCCACTTGAACTGTTGTGCATGGACTATCTGACACTTGAGCCCGATCGAAGCAACACTAAAGATATCTGGTGCTCACAGATCATTTTACGAAATCGCCGTAAATTCCAACTGCCAATCAGAAGGCGAAGACGGTCGCTAAATGTCTGTGGGAGAGCTTCATCGTGCACTATGGCATCCCCGAGCGTCTACACACAGATCAAGGGCCTGACTTTGAATCCCATCTCATCAAAGAACTTTGTGACATCACTGGTATTGAGAAAACCCGGACCACGCCATATCATCCTCGTGGAAATCCCGTCGAGAGGTTCAATAGAACTTTGCTGAGTATGTTGGGTACTCTGGAACCCGAGCAGAAGAAGAGATGGAAGGAGTATGTAAAACCGTTAGTTCATGCGTATAATTGTACCAGGAATGAAGTTACGGGCTATACTCCTTACGAGCTTATGTTTGGTCGCTCACCAAGGCTACCCGTCGACTTAGCCTTTGGCCTCCCAGTTCGAGACACGTCTTCAACCTCGCACTCCCAATATGTGCAGAATCTTCGCTCTCGGCTGGAAGAGAGTTACCAGCTTGCATCCAAGAGTGCAGCCAAGTCGGCTGAAAGAAATAAGACCCGTTTTGATCAACGCGTCAAACCTTCTGTCCTGGAAGAAGGGGACCGTGTACTCGTCCGCAATGTTCGCCTCAGAGGTAAACACAAGCTGGAGGACAAGTGGGAGGAGGACATTTATGTTGTTGTCAAGCGAGCTGGTGATCTTCCTGTTTACACTGTACGACCTGAAACTGATCCATCAGGGCGAACTCGAACTCTACACAGAGATCTCTTGCTTCCATGCGGGTTCTTACCTGAGCATGAGGAGCCGAACTGCCACACGTTACAACTGGGCGCAGACCTCAAACCCAGAAGTCAAAGGAGTCAGTTGTGGATCCAGAGGAGTGTTTGAGTGAGAGCGGAGCATAGATTCCATCGTTTACCAGTTTCACATCCTGTAGGTTCTACGTTGAGCACTCTTCCAGTCACATCCTCGGCCAGTACTAGTGCTGTTCCTGAAACCACCTACTTACCTGCAAGTAACTTACCTGTTGATGGGGAGTCCTTTCAAGCATCCGACGCTGATCCATCTTCGTCCAGTGAGGAGGAGGATGACGCTATCCCTGGAGAGCCTGAGGAAGGAAGGGGACAGAAGCTGAAATTACTTACCAGTACCGAAGATACTGTCGACCCTGAGGCAGAGGCCACCTGAGGGAGATCTAGAGCTCGGATGCCCAGTAGAGACATCACCCAGTGGGCCATCAGCATCTGATTCTGCTGAAGCACCCACCTCTATTTCTAACTCTGGGGATGGGGTTGCTACTGAGGCGCTTACACCTGACCAATCTATCCGTCATTCTTCACGAGCGAGGCAACCACCCAAAAGGTTACAGTATTCTGCTTTAGGCAAGCCGTTAATCTCGGTCGTGCAAGCGCTTTTCCACAGTTTAGCCCGGCGGCGTGCGGTGAAACTTTTAGCACTCCTGTATCTGACTTTGTTTATGTCCCCATGTCAATATAGTTAACCTGCACCGGAGTTGCATGGTTTTAGGAGGAGTGTAACCCAGGTCACAAATCCTGTTCCTGCCTGTCTTATATGCGCACCTTTCTGCCGTGAGTTTTTTCTCCCGTTTGATCACGTGGTTTGCGTGTGCCTGGGAAATTTGCATGACTTTTAGTCACGTGAGTCAACCCGACCAATCAGCGCTGCGTTTTCCCAATGGCGTCAGCGGTCACATGACACAGCGGCAAATTGCGTGGAGTGATAAGGCGCCGCGGTCTCAGTTTGATAGCTGCAGTGGGGGGAGCCGGTTGAGACACGAGGTTCAGGTTTGTCTATGATATTTCCATTATTTTACCGTAAATTCCGCTTGATACTGATTGTACAACCTGTCATATTGTAGGAGCTTCCTACCGCGGCTATATCTCGCTGGAGGGGCTCATGTGTGAGGCTTAATCCGCGGAATTGGTGAGTGTTTGTGTGATTGTGCTAGTGTTAGCTTACCGCAGCCATGCTTTTAATGGGCGCGGTTAGCATACCACCATTCTGTACACTTTATGCCTGGTTCTGTCAAAGGAATCTTGTAACATATACGGACAAAAACATTACATGTCTGCACATTTATTCTATTAAAGTATATTGATTGCATTGTTAGTGTTTAGGCATTTTCAAGTACTTTTGCTAATTGACTGATTTTAGCACTTTACAAATCAACAACTTTAAGCTAATGTACATTTAATGATTCTTTTTGCCACAGCTAGTATTTTTAGCATTTGATGGGATATCACTGTTTACAATATATTGCTGTGGCATTTATCTAATGTGATTATGGTTATGAATCATACTTTTGAATTATTTATGGTGCAACTAGTACTATATTTTGGATTTTTGTGTGTGCACACTGAAGCTAATGATATATAGCCTTTGTTATTAGGGTTATTGTATTTTTTGTATTTATTGAAACTTTGGTCCTGTTGTTCAGGCCAGGTTTCTTGGACCAGATGGCGAGCTAGAAGCAGGCTTCGAGCCTACAGAGCTACAGAGCCCAGAGCTGAGTCAACTGCAGAGCCGCAGTCCTCCCGCCGGTCCGGTAGGGGGCTCCTTGCAGCCTATAACTCTCTCCCCACTCACTCTCTCGCCCGTTGCCCACCAACGCCATACATACATCATCACAAACTCTCTCAGTGCACTTACCTTCCCTTCTGGATTTCTGGTTTAACCCAGCCGTGGGGTTAAGAACTGTGGGCGGGCTGGGAAGAAGTTCTTGTGCTGTGTTGATCTCTATTTGTTGGACTCTCGACACTTATCGACAATATTCATCTGCTGGACTCTTTGCTTATTGCGAATCGAACCATTTGCAAAGCTCTGGATATTTGGAATGTTTTTGTTTTTCTTCAATCTTCACTCATGCTGTACATATTGTAAATATTGAATGGCCATTCTCACTGGTTGTTTGTATTGTATGTCATTCACTTTAATTCACAATATATGGTGTTGCACCACCCAAAATTTCAGTCTCCTGCCCTTCCCTCCATGAGCTGAACCTTAGTCTTCTGTTACTAGCCCAATACCACATTCCATTGCACTATTACACTGTTACACCTTTATTACTGTGTTATTACACAACATCTTTAACACAGGTGTTACACGTTGTTTTTAATTAGTTGGTTTATATTTAGTCTTTTAACATAATCATTCCAATGATGACCTGCTGGGCCATGTGAAGATTGAGACTGAACCCCCACCCTGAGTCTCAACCCAGCCGACCCGCCTCGTCTCCAGATAATAAACACTTTCATGCGTGGTCCACCGGGCATGGTTTTAGGTGTTCTTGGGCGTGGTTCCGCGTGGGCGGCTCTTCATCTCCATCTCGTGCTTCAGCCACAGTAGCGATGTTCCTGTGGTCCACGTCCAGAGGCGCTCGTAGATGGAACGGGCCCTGGAAATCACACACGAAAAACACGGAAAAATCGGTCACTGTGGAAACTGATCAGACTAATTATGGGATTCTCAGGCCTAAAATGAGAACAGATTCAGCGTGAACTCTTCGTTTCACGTGCATTTAACAGGTTAAACCATTCATTTTACTAAAACACAGTTCAGATTATTAGATTTTGCTTAATAATGTCACAATTTGGGATGTTCTTGGTTTGAAGTTTGACTTCCCGGTTGGACATAATGACATCACACTGGAGAATTAAGTAAATGTGTCATGTGCTGGGCCATAACTCCTCTAAAATACACAGAAATTATGATTTGACAAATAAAAATTCAACAAATCACCTTTATTTTGTTGAAATCATGTTTAAAGTCTCAGAAAAATGTGTTTATTGTGTAAATTGTGCTGAAGTTTTGGACAGAATTCACCCAGTGTTAAGATAGAACTCTCTACTCTTCAACTTGTTTGCCTCTTGATTGGTGGAACACTATCATTTATATTTCCAACAGGTATTATCACTATTTTATTAAAAGGAGAGAATCACAAAAATAATTCTAGGCACTTTAAAATTACATGACCTTACATTGCCAGCTCTGATTGTAGATTTTTGATGATCTACTAAAAATTCAGATCTTCAGAATAACTATTAATAAATAAATTACACCATATCATCTTTAGGTTGGAAAATGGTAAAATATTCGTGCCAAAATGAGAAAAGTCCAAACAGGAATCGTACCTCTGGACCTCCTGCAGACTCTCCTCCCATTGTGCATATTTTATCCAGTTACTGATCACAGTGCGGTTCTTACGGATGTTGTCCTCAAAACTCCTGAAAATAAACAATAAAAACAACACGGGGAATGACTTTATATCGTATAAAGAAGGATTTAAGCAACATATTCAACCAAAATACTCAAAATCTTAGGCCAGGAATTTAAAAATGGCTATACTATAGCACAGATATATTATAGAAGCAGCATTTAAGGTCAAAATGAGACGCCATGCTCTGACTGCACCGAAGTATAAAACGTTTTGTTGCCCGAGAATCAGAAAGTAATGTTGTTAAGTGTTATCGTGACACACTCTGGTCTCGGAGAGTTGTGAAAAGTGCTTATAAACGTGTCACGGTGAATAATTACGACACTCAGAATCCGTCAGAAAAGTCAGAAATAACTTTGAACCACTGCAAACCATTAAAACATTGAAAATATTTGGTGCTGCGGCCGTGTACCTTCCTCTTCTTGAGCTTGTACCGTAAATTCCGGATCACAAGCCGCTACTTTTTTTCTACACTTTCAACACGGCGGCTTGTAATATGAAGCGGCTTTTTTTTTTTTTTTTTTCATCGCGGGAAAAACATGGACCAATAAAATGAATAAGTAGTTCACTGAGGTCCAATGAAATTGTATGATTAATCACAGTCTTTCTGCTAACCCTCATCAACATGGAGAATACCAGACAAAAAGCATATGATGCAGCTTTTAAACTAAAAGCGATCACTCTGGCAGTTAAAGAAGGAAATCGAGCTGCTGCCCGTAAAATTGGCATAAACGAGTCGATGGTGCGAAGGTGGAGGCTCCAGCAAGAAGAACTGAGCCAGTGTAAAAAGACAACCAAAGCTTTCAGAGGTAACCATAGCAGATGGCCTGAGCTTGAAAACTTTCTGGAGGACTGGGTTAACACGCAAAGAGCAGGCGGCCGCGGTGTTTCCACTGTACAAATCAGACTGAAGGCTAAAGCGATCGCTACCGTGGTTTATTCCCAGAGCGCCAAGGTGTGTATGTGCATGTCGCGTGTGTGTGTCCCAAGTGTGTGAAGGTGTGTAAGTGCCTGTGGCGCGTGTGTGTCCCAAGTGTCACCAGTGAGCGAGTCCGTCCCCCGAGTTCAGCGGGGGAGCGTGTCCGCGGCCCATCCCGGAGGCGCTCCAGGCCGCGGGGACGCAGAAGCCAACCCCCCGCCTAGTCTTTGGCCAGCGGCTTATAATATGGTGCGGCTCATATAATTACAAAATTGATTTTTCTTCATAAATCTGAGCATGCGGCTCTTAATCGGGTGCGTGCTGTAGTCCGGAATTTACGGTAGTCGTTGAGCTCCTCTTTGTCGGTGATCTTCTGTTTCGGAGGCGGCGGCAGCAGCTCGAGCTCCCTCTCTTTGGCCTCTCTCAGGAGCTGCTCGGCCGTGATCTGAACCTCGGCCGGAGCTTTGTTCTTCACCTGGAACCACGCGAGAGAACGAGAATAAAACACACGTGAGTAACAAGAGCAGTTTTTTATTCATCTCTATGGAAAAGTGGAGGAAAGACTGGGATTAGATACATTCACTGACACAAAGCAGGATAATAGTGTAAACCATTTTTAAACCTTCAGCGTCATTAAAAGCCAAGAGCTGAAACGAATAAATAAAAAGAATTAACTGATAATTAGCCACAGGAGTTATTTATTCTACCATCTCAGATCTGACCTTATTGCATAAAAATGGAAAAATCTCCCCATTAATAAGAAAATCTGTGGCAAAACCTGTCATATATTTAATGATAAATCCATATAGTAATTATCTTGACAGGCCTAACTGCATCGCCATAATATTTTACACAGTTTTATATATTGTGACTCTAAAAGTACACAGTAAAAGATGGAGATAAAAAATATAGGGGGAATTCATAGTTATTTTATCAATGATCTCTGATTTCTTGTCTGGGCACCCTACTTTAATTAAATGACGATGAGTTAGAGTGACCAGAATTTCTAAATAAAAAAAACTGGGACATCCTGGTTTGTGGTGTTGATAATAAAACTGTGAAACGAGTGCGTCATTAAGGAAAACTGTTCTGCACTCGGCACTAACACGAGTCAGTATAGTCATTTTCTTTGTGTTTTGGTCATATTTAAGCAGCTTTTCTGTATTTTACCCAAACAAATGACAGTTTCTTTACAGTTGGCAGCGTTCAGATTGGTCAAAAATAGGGACACCGAGGACATTTCCTGTATAGACCTGTGACAAATCACTGGTTTTGGATAAATCTGCTGGGGCAGGGGACACGGCTCAAAACTGGGACTGTCTCGGGGAAATAGGAAAAGATTTGTGCAGTTGAACGGAGCTTGTATGTAGCTTTGTTAGCTTTACTTTAATCCATTCTACTTATTCATTTTCATTTTGGAGATATAATGTTCATCAGTACGTTTTGTGAGCTGGTAATCGTTAGAGCAGCGTTCATTGCGACATAAACAGAGATTTACAAAGATAAACACGTGGCTCCGTTTTGAACTTTTGGTGTTGTTAGCATTAGCCACAGTTAGCTCCTTCTTTGCTCCGGTTTTCTGTGTTTTTACCTTCGCCACTTTCGGGATACGCTGCTTTCCCGCCGCGGTGGACGCCATTTTCCCGGTGCGCCGCGTCTACACTCCTCGAACTGGATTTTTATTCGCGTAAGAAGTGAAAAAGGTGAAACGAGCGGAGCGCCAACGTCTCGCTCACATCCGCGCCGCCATGAAATTCCCACAGTGCACCGCGGCCCGCCTCAGCCAAACGGAGCGCGGTGTGGTCTCCAGGGCGACGGCCGCAGACGGAGCGGGGAGACAAACTGACACAAGATACGCCCGTACTTTGAATTATTGTATATAGAATTCTAGAATCGGAATTCCACCAATCAGATCGCAGCAACAGAACTTAAAGACACTACAAAGCTTTAATGTGTCAAAGCTCAAAGAAGCAGAGAATGTGGGTTGTTCTCGCTTTCAGCAGCAGAACATTTGAGAAGAGAGTTCAGATCTTTCATGAAGACAAAGCTTCAAAGACTTCAAAGCTTTGAAGTGTCCACAGACGGACGGACGGACAGCGCCATACCATAATACGTCCTGTCTTACACAACGGGCGAATAAAAACTTACAAAAAAACCTACAAAACTCAGGATTAAACGCGATTTTTGAGGATAAATGTGAGAATAAAACAGAAAAGTGAAGGTTTTTACGCCCCCTGGTTTGTTTTTACTGCGGAAGTGTGCCCTGTACACGAGCAAAGGTGAGGATTATCGGGTTATTATTTTATTACGTTAGGGCTAACTTCATCTTTTATTTGTTTTCTGAAGATTAAAGTGCGTATGTCAGATTTTAGGATTAATCTGGTAAAAATGTTGTGTATGTTGTAAATATAAATTATACTTTTACACCAATTAAGAATCAATTTGTCGAGAAAAGTTGAAAAATATATTTGTGTTTTTGCCGGTGGGTGGGGGGTCTACATGTATCTCTATGGTGGAATGTTCAGCTGTTACCATGGAGACACAATGCACACATGAGCAAACACTGCCAAAAAAGTTTTAAGATTGTCTGAAAACTCAAGAGAAACACAAAATGGATTTTAACGACACATGTTTAGGAGCCTGTGATCAACATGAGCGTTCATGGTCCTGTTTAGGAGCTTGATTTTCAACCAAAAATTAGACTGAGAGACTTGTTTAAGAGTGCAAATTATCTTACCTTTTGTTATTCAGCTTTTTCTGGTCCGATTTTGTAAAAAAGAAAAAATTCTTTAATATAATGAACTTAACTGTGTTTTAGTCAAATGAGTGGTTCGACCTGTCATTTTTTTCTAATTACACTTATTGTATTTGTATTATTGAGTAAATACATTATAATATTGGTAATAATAAAAGTTATTATAAAATAAATTGTTCATACATTTATTTTATCAAATCATTCATGAAATTGTATTTATTTTATTCACTCATGAAGGAAGTGCACTTTACAAAATTGTTAATGAATTTATTCAAAATAAATGTGTTCATGATGTAGAGGTGGGTGGTACTCAGTCACATTTACTTATGTTAACTTAAAAAAAAATAGTTCTTAATGTGGTTGTTCTCATTTCTGTGTCTACCCTGTGTTATTTGATGTTTTACCCTTTAAATTACATCCACATTAGTCAATTACAGGTGCTTTTATGGTTCAGAAGTACCGAGAAAAACAGGCATTCTGACTGTGAGCGGCGTCGCCTCTCCACAGATCAGATCTCCCTGATGATAGAAATCTTACTGTGACCCTCCAACAGAAAAGTTACACAATGCAGCTTTAAACCCTTGCTCACATCCCCTCAGATGCACGTGGTGACCTCGGCCCTGGGGGAGCTTCAGTCCGTGTGGGTTCGTAGAAGTGAGTCGTCTGATGCTGAGGGAATAAACTCTCTGCTGCAGCGGAACCGCCTCAGTGTCTGTGTTTGGAAGAGTCAACGTCATCCACCTGCTGTGAGACACTCTGATATAACTGTGCACATTAAATGACCTTCAAATTGTAGTATTTTCTTTCATATCACCATGTGGCCTTATGTTTACAGTAATACAGCACCTAAATGTGACCGTGTGTTCTGTGGTCCTTAGGGAGAAGGCCAATCTGGCAGTGTCTTTGCTCAGCGACAGAGACGAGCTGCTGGCCCACGCCTCCTTCTCTGACCACCCCATCGGGGGCTTAGTGGACCAGGCCGAGTGGGAGCCCTTCGTCCAGCGCATCTCCGGCTCCAACAAGTACAAGGTCTGGAACAAAGAAACTGTGTAGAATCCCTATACTGTTGTTTAATTAATACTCAGTGTAGACGAACAAAAGTCGCATGATTTTTTCAAACTGGAGCCATTATTCAGCCCCAAAGACGTGAGAGTTCCAGGTGAAAAGACTTTAAAACATAGGGAGCCGATCCCAAACAAATATGGAGAAGCTTCAACCTTTGTGGATCAGAATAATGAGAAATTAGGACCATTGAGCCACTGCAGATCTAAAGTGTTCATCTATAAAATGCCCGCCTCTCTCTGTCCCTGCAGCCGCTGAATACTCTGTTCCTGCATCTCTTTGTGTCTGAGCCCACGTTCGCTGTGGCCAGTTCTCTGGAGATTATGAGGTAAAAACAATTCTAAACCCGGTGTATTGTTTACCAGTCAACAGCATATTAACCTTCAAATGTCCCGTATTCTGCTCGAATACAGAGTCCATTGTCTGTGTGACCCTGTCCTGTTGTCGTGTATTACATATTAAACCTCCACATGTGTGTGCTCCTGTGTCTGTAAATGTCCCTGTGTGTCCAGGGCCGTGTTCAGTGCTGTTCCAGAGCTGCAGTTTGTCCTCCTGCTCAGCCCTCACCTCCACGACCTGGGTATCCCACACACACTATACATGAGGCATATACACATAAATACATGAGATATGCACAGATAAATACATGAAAAATACTCAGATAAATACATGAGATATACACAGATAAATACATGAGACACACAGATAAATACACGAGACACACAGATAAATACATGAGACACACAGATAAATACATGAGACACACACAGATAAATACATGAGACACACAGATAAATACATGAGATATGCACAGATAAATACATGAGACACACAGATAAATACATGAGACACACACAGATAAATACATAAGATATACACAGATAAATACATGAGACACACACAGATAAACACATAAGATATACACAGATAAATACATGAGACACACACAGATAAATACATGAGACACACAGATAAATACATGAGACACACACAGATAAATACATGAGATATACACAGATAAATACATGAGACACACACAGATAAATACATGAGACACACAGATAAATACATGAGACACACACAGATAAACACATAAGATATACACAGATAAATACATGAGACACACACAGATAAACACATAAGATATACACAGATAAATACATGAGACACACACAGATAAATACATGAGACACACACAGATAAATACATGAGACACACACAGATAAATACATGAGACACACACAGATAAATACATGAGACACACACAGATAAATACATGAGACACACAGATAAATACATAAGATATACACAGATAAATACATGAGACACACAGATAAATACATGAGACACACACAGATAAATACATGAGACACACACAGATAAATACATGAGACACACACAGATAAATACATGAGACACACAGATAAACTCAGTCTAACAGGTGTATATACTGTAGTGCTGTCGGCCTTTAGTCGTTCAGCCAATTAATCGGTCAATGGTGTCTTATTTGGATCTAGTTTCGATTTGTTTTATTTGTTTTAGTATTGATTAGTGTCTGATTTTTTTTATACTTTTGACAATCCTTTGACAACCTAATTCTCTCTGTTTCCTCTCTGTTTCTCTCTCTTCCCCCTCCTTTAACCTGTTTTCTCTTGTTCTGTCCGTTCTGTGGAGTCAGACCCAGTCCTGGTGGAGCTGTTTGAGCCTCTGCAGTTACAGACGGAACTAAACTGTGTGGCTCAGGTTTGTGTGAGAGAACAGCACTGCCCCAAGCTCAACATCCGCCCGGCCAGGTGAGGGCGCTGTACTGTACTGTACTCTACATGATACTGTCCACTGTATGAACACACACCGGCCAGGTGAGGGCGCTGTACTCTACATGACACTGTCCACTGTATGAACACACACCGGCCAGGTGAGGGCGCTGTACTGTACATGACACTGTCCACTGTATGAACACACACCGGCCAGGTGAGGGCGCTGTACTGTACATGACACTGTCCACTGTATGAACACACACCGGCCAGGTGAGGGCGCTGTACTGTACATGATACTGTCCACTGTATGAACACACACCGGCCAGGTGAGGGCGCTGTACTCTACATGACACTGTCCACTGTATGAACACACACCGGCCAGGTGAGGGCGCTGTACTCTACATGACACTGTCCACTGTATGAACACACACCGGCCAGGTGAGGGCGCTGTACTCTACATGACACTGTCCACTGTATGAACACACACCGGCCAGGTGAGGGCGCTGTACTCTACTGTACTGTACATGATACTGTCCACTGTATGAACACACACCGGCCAGGTGAGGGCGCTGTACTCTACATGATACTGTCCACTGTATGAACACACACCGGCCAGGTGAGGGCGCTGTACTCTACATGACACTGTCCACTGTATGAACACACACCGGCCAGGTGAGGGCGCTGTACTCTACATGACACTGTCCACTGTATGAACACACACCGGCCAGGTGAGGGCGCTGTACTCTACATGATACTGTCCACTGTATGAACACACACCGGCCAGGTGAGGGCGCTGTACTGTACATGACACTGTCCACTGTATGAACACACACCGGCCAGGTGAGGGCGCTGTACTCTACATGATACTGTCCACTGTATGAACACACACCGGCCAGGTGAGGGCGCTGTACTGTACATGATACTGTCCACTGTATGAACACACACCGGCCAGGTGAGGGCGCTGTACTCTACATGATACTGTCCACTGTATGAACACACACCGGCCAGGTGAGGGCGCTGTACTCTACATGACACTGTCCACTGTATGAACACACACCGGCCAGGTGAGGGCGCTGTACTCTACATGACACTGTCCACTGTATGAACACACACCGGCCAGGTGAGGGCGCTGTACTGTACATGATACTGTCCACTGTATGAACACACACCGGCCAGGTGAGGGCGCTGTACTCTACATGACACTGTCCACTGTATGAACACACACCGGCCAGGTGAGGGCGCTGTACTCTACATGACACTGTCCACTGTATGAACACACACCGGCCAGGTGAGGGCGCTGTACTGTACATGATACTGTCCACTGTATGAACACACACCGGCCAGGTGAGGGCGCTGTACTGTACATGATACTGTCCACTGTATGAACACACACCGGCCAGGTGAGGGCGCTGTACTCTACATGATACTGTCCACTGTATGAACACACACCGGCCAGGTGAGGGCGCTGTACTCTACATTCTATTATCCATGATATAAATACACACATATTTATTCTAAATACACCAAGGTAAATGTAAAACCATCTTTACTGCACCATACTGCCTGAGTGTGTGCAGCCTGGTGAGGGTTTAGGTTCTCTCAGGTTCTCTCAGGTTCTCTCAGGTTTTCTCAGGTTCTCTCAGGTTCTCTCGGGTTCTCTCAGGTTCTCTCAGGTTCTCTTGGGTTCTTTCAGGTTCTCTCAGGTTCTCTTGGGTTTTCTCAGGTTCTCTCAGGTTTTCTCAGGTTCTCTCAGGTTTTCTTGGGTTCTTTCAGGTTCTCTCAGGTTCTCTTGGGTTCTCTCATGTTCTCTCAGGTTTTCTCAGGTTCTCTCAGGCTCTCTTGGGTTCTCTCAGGTTCTCTCGGGTTCTCTCAGGTTCTCTCAGGTTCTCTCGGGTTCTCTCAGGTTCTCTCAGGTTCTCTCGGGTTCTCCTCTGGGATAATTCCAGTTCATACAGTTCCAGTTGTTGTTTTTGCTCAGGGAGGAGGACCATGACGACGTGATGAAGATCTTCTCTGAGACGAAGCTCCAGACGCTCGTGGACAAACCATTCTTCCTGGCGAATGTGATTGAGATGCAGAACGAGCTGCTGCACTGCGCGGTCTGTGAGGTGCTCATGAAATATTCTCCTCCAAAGAAATGTCTGACAGTTTTGACCTCCATCCCACCTCCTGTATTAGATTTATTATTATTATTGTTATTATAAATGATTGTTATTAGGTAACAGACAGGACTGACCTCCATCCCATCTCCCGACTCTTTTCAATGCAAAATTAATTCAAAATAAATCCTTGTTAAATCTCAGAGCCTTGGAGAGTTTAATGTGCTTTTCACCTGTTGGTAAAAACCTCCTGCCAAACCACGTTACTCCACTGTCCCTGAGGAGCAGCGCCATCTGGAGGAGCAGGCGGAGAACAGCTGCCTCCCTCTGACCGGCCAGACACGTGTGGGACTCCAGTCAGGACCTGTCACTGTCCAGGACTGAACCGGGACTGAACCGGGACTGAACTGGGACTGAACCAGGACTGAACTGGGACTGAACCGGGACTGAACCGGGACTGAACCGGGACTGAACCAAGAATGAACCGGGACTGAACCGGGACTGAACCGGGACTGAACCGGGACTGAACCGGGACTGAACCAAGAATGAACCGGGACTGAACCGGGACTGAACCAAGAATGAACCAGGACTAAACCAGGACTGAACCAGGACTAAACCTGGACTGAATCAGGACTGAATTAGGACTGAACCAGGCCTGAACCGGGCCTAAACCGGGACTGAACCAGGACTGAACCAGATCCTTGTTATTTTAATGTAATATTATATTTGTTTATCTGTTGCCAGAGTAACGGAGCGGTCACGGGCTTCATCAGCGTCACGGCAAAAGTCGAAGTGAAAACTCTGCTCCAACTGTACGACCTGAGCGAGTTTGAGGGCGTGTTCCCGGGGGAGCAGAGCCAATCAGAGAACAGGGAAAGTGAAACCGGCCAATCAGAGAGCAGGGAGAAAGAAAAGGACCAATCCGGAGAGACCGATGGGAAGACTGGCCAATCAGAGAAGGAAGAGAGGGAAATTGGCCAATCAAAGAACAGAGAGAAAGAAAAGGACCAATCGGGAAAAACACAGGGCAAGACGGACCAATCAGAGACGAGAGTGGCAGAAAAGGACCAAACAAACGCTCCAGAAACCCAAGAACCAGGACAGACCGAGGAGAAAACGGACCAATCAGAAGACAGAAAGGAGACAGGACCTGCCTCCTCTGAACAGGTACTGTTTTGTTCTTGCACGTTCTGCCTGTGTTTGTTCAAGGGACAAACTTATTTATAGTGTTTTTTTGCATGTGAAGTTTCGCAATTTACGTTTTATTAAAATGATTCAAAGTTCACGTCCACAAGAACTGACCAAAAGACTGAAATCTGAACTGATAAACGATACAAGAATCCATTTCAGAGCCTGTTTGTACAGATCTAAACTACAGGTCAGCAATGTTTATGCAGAAGAAGAAGAACAGGAGATTTAGTTGTTTGTGGAGGTATTTTAAAAACTTTGTGATTTGTGTCCATCTTTACGTGATTTTGATTCAGTTCAGATGAATCCTGCAGCGAGAGTTTGTGGCAGAAAGTCGTTTTGTTTGTTTCTGAGTTTGAGAATGTTTGAGCAGAAAGAGGAGAAACAGAGAGAAGAGGAGGAGGCGAGGAGCGAGACAGAGGAGCCGTCTCACGCTCACAGAGCCTTCGTCATCCAGCTCTTCGCCATCGACAAGAATCATGAATCCAGGTACAAACTTGGCCTTTCAGATCTTATCCACACCCACTTTAAGTTTCCCTGTTCTCCTGCATTCAAGACGCATCACGAGTCACTTCAGAACATCCTGTCGTCGCCCCCTAGACACGCCCCCTGCTCTGTGCTCTCTTCATGCTTTTCTTAATCGGTGATACTCGTTATCCTGCTCACCCCAGGCCTCTGAAGTGAGTCCTGCTCAGTATCAGTGCGGGGCGGCTCTCACTGGAAGAGATCGGAAAACACAGAAAACACAGTCTTGACGATTATCTCATAAATGATGATTATCTCGAAAAATCAAGCTCATGATACATCCATCTGAGAAAAGCACAGACATCCTCCCCGTCCACAAACGCACAAAGCACTTTCCTTCTGACAGTCCGTCTGTTTGTTTCGGTTTGTTTTGCCTTTGTTTCTGGGATTGGTCGCTCTGCTGAACAGCGGGAAAATCTCGAGATGGATTCTTGAGACGAGAACGAGCCACTTATTTACAATTTATTTTAATTTATATATTTTTTTAAAACACAATCAGAGCTGAGGGTATGGAGCGAAGCATCGCTGTGAAAAAGTTAAGAACAATAACGGCATTTAAAAACACCTAAAACATACCATACATAAAAACAGAAAATTAAACATAAAAGTGAAGATCAATCAATCAAACTTTATTTATAGAGCGCTTTTCATACAAAAAAAGCAACACAAAGCATAGATTTCTGTTTGCAATTCATTAATAATTGTGAGTGAAATGAAACATACTGATTTGAAATGTTTTAAAGTAACTCTGAGTGTTGATGTGTCTGGAAAAGGAAAAAGGGGCAGATAGCAAAGCTGACTCTTCTTTCTGCTCCTTTTCATTCATTTCTTGTGTGTTTAATGTTACGACACTGTTAATGTCTTTTTATACTTTATGAATGAAATAAACAAACAAGTAATAATAATAATTCTCATTTGTGAACTCACAAATATCGTGAGAATCCATCCCGCTGTGCGTCGTTAAATACACATAGGATTCACAGCGTGGCCATTGTGACTCCACTGCTGTCCTGTGATCTGCCCACAGGGGGCGACATCCCCTTGGTTCAGCAGCGTCACTTTGTTGTGATGATGTTAATGAAGTTCATTCTTTTACTTTTAGATGATAAAACTATAACAGACAAAAGCAGAGTGTGTCTTTAATCCACCGCCGTGTTTTTGTGCTCAGGTCTGTGGACTTCCTGCCGCACCTCTTCACACTCTTCCCTGTGAGTGATGCCAGTAAACACACTGTGACCTCTGACCCTGTGACCTCTGACCCCATGACCTCTGACCCCGCTCCTCTGGTGTCCCCCTCAGGACCGGGACCTGTGCCTCATCACCGTGACGACGCTCTGCCCCGAAATGCCCCTGCTCCACAACTTCACCCGGATCAGCCCCAAAAACATGAGCACTGACGCCCCCGAGCTGTACGTCCTGCACCGCAATGCACTCCGGTAAGAGAGAGGAGGAGAGGAGGAGGAGGAGGAGAGGAGGAGGAGAGGAGGAGGAGAGGAGCAGGTCAGAGGAGTCACTGTGGTGTGTGCTGCTGCCCCCTTCAGGTCGGTGCAGGTGAGACCGGCCGTTCCCTCAGACAGAGGCTTGATCCTGGATTTGGTCCGAGGACTGGACCACAGGGACTTCCTGCTTCAGGATCTGGACCAGTTCTACCAGACCGAGACGGACCAGGTGAGAGGAGCAGGACCGGACTGAACCAGGTCTGAACCAGGTCTGAATCAGGTCTAAACTAGGTCTGAACCAGGTCAAAAACAGCAGTGTTAAGACAGAGGGTCAAACGCCTCAGCAGGTCACTGATTCTGCGCTACATGCAGAACAATCATGAACCTGCATCTGCAGCAGAACGTGCATCAAATCTACATTTATGTCTTTGAGTTTCTGCTGTTTATTTTTATTCTGACCTGAAATTCAGTCCTCAGAGTAGTTCTGGTTCAGTTTTGGTTCTAACACTGGTTTAGTCCTGGTCCAGTCCTTGGTTAGTCCTGGTTATAATCCTGGTCCAGCTCATGGTTAGTCTATCCCTGGTCTAATCCCAGTCTAACCCTGGTCTAACCCCGGTCTCTCTCAGGTCCGAGTCCCTGTGCGGTGCTTCGTGGCTCAGGTCGGGGCTCAGGTGGTCGGGGCTGTGGTCATCAGAGACGAGCAGGTCAGAACAGTTTGAGATGAAGCTGCAGTGATTCTGTCTCTGTGTTCATGTCTCTGATGTTGTTTCTGAACATGTCCACAGATTTTTTATTTCTCTAAAGTAAATCAGACCTTTTCCAGAGCTGTAGTCTCAGTTTTTTTAAGCGTCGGTGTTTCACTGGTTTGTGTCTCAGGAGGTGGAGTTCCTCAGGGCTCACTACAACATCGAGAACTTCATCTACTTCAGTCACCACTCGTACCAGGAGCACGCCGCCCTCCGGCACTTTGTCCTGCGCCCGAGTGCGCGACACTGCTGCCGCCTGCTGTTCAGAGAAGTGCTGCGCCTGAGCCACAAGTCCTGCCTGTACCACCGAGAGTACCCGCCGAACAGCCCCGTCCATCAGGTGAGACCGGGGTTAGACCGGGGTTAGACCAGGTTTAGACCGGGTTTAGACCGGGGTTAGATCTGTCTGTACCACCGAGAGTACCCGCCGAACAGCCCCGTCCATCAGGTGAGACCGGGGTTAGACCGGGGTTAGACCGGGTTTAGACCGGGTTTAGACCGGGTTTAGACCGGGGTTAGATCTGTCTGTACCACCGAGAGTACCCGCCGAACAGCCCCGTCCGTCAGGTGAGACCGGGGTTAGACCGGGTTTAGACCGGGTTTAGACTGGGTTTAGACCTGATTTTAGGTCGGGTTTAGACCTGTCTGTACCACTGAGAGTACCCCCCAAAAAGCCCTGTCAAACAGGTGAGGAGACCTGGTTTTAGGCCGGGTTTAGTTCAGCTTTAGACCTGGTTTTGGGCCAGGTTTAGACCGGGTTTAGGCCTGGTTTAGACCTGTCTGTACCCCCCTAAACAGCAAACAGCAGACCTGGATTAAACCTGGTTTAGTCTTAGTTTAAGTCCGGCTTTAGTTCTGGGTCTGCTTTAGGTGCTCGGTGGTGTTTGTGTGTTTGGCTCATGTCCTCGCGGTGCAGGTGTCGGGGGAGGGCAGCAGGTGGCGCGCTCTTCTCTCCATCCCATAATAATCCTTAAGCTCCCGATAACGAGCGGCGCTAACGAGAGGGTCCCAGGTGCAAACACAGAGCAGCCCAGTCCCCGGGATCTGGACCAACAGGATCTGGACCAACGGGATCTGGACCAACGGGATCTGGACCAACAGGATCTGGACCAACAGGATCTGGACCAACAGGATCTGGACCAACAGGCTAAAGCGAACAGCCCCCAAAATAAAGATACTTCATACTGTGCAACACTGCAGACAAATCAGTAACATCTCCATGGCAACGCCTCCACCTGAAAAGTCCCCTAGTGCCCTTTAACGTCAAACAGCCTGTGGACGAGTACAATCTTCTCTCTGCTTCTCAGACTTCCTGTATAAACCCTCTGGACTTCCTCCTGGACTGTGCCGTTCCCGTCAGACCTCGGCCTCAGATGGACCTCCCCCTGGAGGATCTGGGCATCAACGCGCCGTCCAATCAGATCACAGACCCACAGGTGAGTCATTATACAAGAGCCAATCAGATCACAGACCCACAGGTGAGTCATTATACAAGAGCCAATCAGATCACAGACCCACAGGTGAGTCATTATACAAGAGCCAATCAGATCACAGACCGACAGGTGAGTCATTATACAAGAGCCAATCAGATCACAGACCCACAGGTGAGTCATTATACAAGAGCCAATCAGATCACACACCCACAGGTGAGTCATTATACAAGAGCCAATCAGATCACACACCCACAGGTGAGTCATTATACAAGAGCCAATCAGATCACAGACCCACAGGTGAGTCATTATACAAGAGCCAATCAGATCACAGACCCACAGGTGAGTCATTATACAAGAGCCAATCAGATCACAGACCCACAGGTGAGTCATTATACAAGAGCCAATCAGATCACAGACCCACAGGTGAGTCATTATACAAGAGCCAATCAGATCACAGACCCACAGGTGAGTCATTATACAAGAGCCAATCAGATCACAGACCCACAGGTGAGTCATTGTACAAGAGCCAATCAGATCACAGACCCACAGGTGAGTCATTACAGTGGCCAATCAGATCACAGACCCACAGGTGAGTCATTATACAAGAGCCAATCAGATCACAGACCCACAGGTGAGTCATTATACAAGAGCCAATCAGATCACAGACCCACAGGTGAGTCCTTACAGCAGCCAGTCAGAAGCTGCGTTTAGCCTGAGCGTGTCAAACGTATGGACTTTGACTCCTAAAAAAGCTCGGCCAAAATGTCAGATCTAAACACTTAAATCTATCAGAAAATGACTTAAAAGTAGTGAAATTATCTGTCCATGCAGCAAGATCATTTTACAGTTTAATTAATTTGACAAGTTATCTTAAAATAAACTACCTCTAGACTAGAATGAAGAGCTGGAAATAAGTTCATAGACGCTAAGTTTGAGATAAACATACTTGAGTGAAGTGTTGCAGGGAGAACTGTGGCAAATGGACTGTAGCTTCTTTTAAACATTTATTGCCTAAAGTTAAGATTTTCTGACGAGTTGAGTCATGGAAGAAATATGTGTAACAATTTTTAAGATTATACAACCAATTCAGAACGAGTAAGTAGATAATAAATCTGAAAAAAGATGAATAACCTGATATACGGTTTAAACTCTTGTCCAAATCAGAGAAATTTGCAGTGTGTGTTTGACTCAAGGTGTAAAATGTGAATGTGCCGCTGGAGTTTGGGACAAAACGCACCACAGACTAAACAGACTCCTCTGATGCAAGAACTTCACCAGGACTCTGTTTAAAAGATATTTTTATTCTCAAGTTTTACTGTGGTTAAAGGGACAGTTTGGAATTTTAGACATATGGCGTCATTTCCTGGTGATCCAGAGTGTTGGAGACGTGTGGAGACACTTGTTTAACTCTTCCTCCAGTCCTTGTATTTGCAGAGGTGCTGGTGCTGGGCTAGTGCAGGTCAATGGCCACAGTCGTCCTGCCACTAAAAACAGTCTGACCCACTCCACAGACCCGAGGAAACTATTAGAACTGCAGACTGTCCCTGTGAACGTCTGTGTCACAGAATCATGTCTGAAGTAAAACTAACCTGAATCGTCTCATGTTGAGGGACTATTTTCTCATATATCAGTCGCTGCTGCCGAGCTTCTGTCAGGAAGAACAACTCACTGCTGCTCGGGCACAAATCCTCCAAATGCAACAGTCGGTTTGACTCTAAAATGATTCTGTGACACAGACGTTCACAGGGACAGTCTGCAGTTCTAATAGTTTCCTCGGGTCTGTGGAGTGGGTCAGACTGTTTTTAGTGGCAGGACGACTGTGGCCATTGACCTGCACTAGCCCAGCACCAGCACCTCTGCAAATACAAGGACTGGAGGAAGAGTTAAACAAGTGTCTCCAACAATGAAATGAAAGAACTTCTGAACAAGCAGCAGGTTCTGTCGAGTTTGTGTGTTTTGTCCCTCCTGAGCCTCTGCTCAGTTTGAGTTTTGTGTTTTGTCCCTCCTCAGCCTCTGCTCAGTTTGAGTTTTGTGTTTTGTCCCTCCTCAGCCTCTGCTCAGTTTGAGTTTTGTGTTTTGTCCCTCCTCAGCCTCTGCTCAGTTTGAGTTTTGTGTTTTGTCCCTCCTCAGCCTCTGCTCAGTTTGAGTTTTGTGTTTTGTCCCTCCTCAGCCTCTGCTCAGTTTGAGTTTTGTGTTTTGTCCCTCCTCAGCCTCTGCTCAGTTTGAGTTTTGTGTTTTGTCCCTCCTCAGCCTCTGCTCAGTTTGAGTTTTGTGTTTTGTCCCTCCTCAGCCTCTGCTCAGTTTGAGTTTTGTGTTTTGTCCCTCCTCAGCCTCTGCTCAGTTTGAGTTTTGTGTTTTGTCCCTCCTCAGCCTCTGCTCAGTTTGAGTTTTGTGTTTTGTCCCTCCTCAGCCTCTGCTCAGTTTGAGTTTTGTGTTTTGTCCCTCCTCAGCCTCTGCTCAGTTTGAGTTTTGTGTTTTGTCCCTCCTCAGCCGCCCTTCGCGCTGCTCCTCATCAGCAGGAAGCTCACTCTGGAGCAGAAGGTGGTGGTGAACGCTCGGATCACCGTCTGTGGAGCCTCAGACACTGGACTGAGTCTACTGGAGACCCTCTGCTGCTGGTACCAGGACTGGACCAGGACCTGACCAAGACTGGACCCGTACTAGACCAGGACGAGACTAGGACTAGATTATGTTCCCCATATTCTGTAGACAGAGGAAGTGTCTTATGAGTCTAAAGGAAACAGGACCTCTACGTTCAGTAAAATCACCATGTTCCTGCACATTTCTTACACCTGACGCTCTCCCTGATCTAAGGATTTTTTTGGTCTTTAAAATATACGTCTTAAAAATATGTAAAAAAAAAAAAAAAAAAAAAAGAGAGAGAGAGAGATTTGAGCTTCCTTAAGTCCTGCTCAGACCTGGGTTGGATCTTGGACCTGGTTTAGTCCTCCTGCTCTTTTGGACTGTGGTTTAGGCCATATTTCTTTAGTCCTGGTTCAGTCTTGACTTAGTCCTGGTTTAGTCTTGGTTTAGTCCTAGTTTAGTCCTGGTTTTGTCCTGGTTTAGTCCTGGTTTAGTCCTGGTTCAGTCCTGGTTTAGTCCTGGTTTTGTCCTAATTTAGTCCTGGTTTAGTCCTGGTTCAGTCCTGGTTTAGTCCTGGTTTAGTCCTAGTTTAGTCCTGGTTAGTCCTGGTTTTGTCCTGGTTTAGTCCTGGTTTAGTCCTGGTTCAGTCCTGGTTTAGTCCTGGTTTTGTCCTAATTTAGTCCTGGTTTAGTCTTGGTTTTGTCCTAATTTAGTCCTGGTTTAGTCCTGGTTCAGTCCTGGTTTAGTCCTGGTTTAGTCCTAGTTTAGTCCTGGTTAGTCCTGGTTTTGTCCTGGTTTTGTCCTAATTTAGTCCTGGTTTAGTCCTGGTTCAGTCCTGGTTTAGTCCTGGTTTAGTCCTGGTTCAGTCCTGGTTTAGTCCTGGTTTAGTCCTAGTTTAGTCCTGGTTAGTCCTGGTTTTGTCCTGGTTTTGTCCTAATTTAGTCCTGGTTTAGTCCTGGTTCAGTCCTGGTTTAGTCCTGGTTTAGTCCTGGTTCAGTCCTGGTTTAGTCCTGGTTTAGTCCTGGTTCAGTCCTGGTTTAGTCCTGGTTTTGTCCTAATTTAGTCCTGGTTTAGTCCTGGTTCAGTCCTGGTTTAGTCCTGGTTTAGTCCTGGTTCAGTCCTGGTTTAGTCCTGGTTCAGTCCTGGTTTAGTCCTGGTTTAGTCCTGGTTTAATCCTGGTTTTGTCCTGGTTTTGTCCTGGTTTAGTCCTAATTTAGTCCTGGTTTAGTCCTAATTTAGTCCTGGTTTAGTCCTGGTTTAGTCCTAGTTTAGTCCTGGTTTAGTCCTGGTTTAGTCCTGGTTTAGTACTTTTAGGATTTAGCCTGTGACATTGTCTTAAATAGACGGCTGTATTTAGCCGTTTGCAGAGATTCTTCTTTTGCTTTTGTGGCTTTGAAACGTCTTTGAGTTTGGAACAATGAAAGTGTGTGTGTGTGTTTAGTGTGTGTTCAGTGTGTGTTCAGTGTGTGTTCAGTGTGTGTTCAGTGTGTGTTCAGTGTGTGTGTGTGAGGCGTTTAAAGAGCTGTGTGCAGTGGAGATAGCGGTGATGCGTTTATGGGCCTGTAGTTTGTCGCTTTTATCGCACTGAAATGTGGTGCTGAGAACAGGAGCACAAAGAGCACAAAGCTCTGGACCGTGGGCTGGAGGTGGCAGAGTGGTTAGCCCGGCAGCAGCAGGTTTGATTCCTGATGTGCACGAGGACTTTGCATGTTCTCTCTGTGTCTAAGGCTGCATTCAGACTGAAGGGCTTAATGCTCAATTCGTGTTTTTTTGTGAAATCCGATTTTTTTGTGAGGTCGTTCACATTTCCAATTAAATGCGTCTTGTCTGTGATCTCCGGTGTGAACTTTAAACGGCCCAAAAGTGTCCCACATGAGGAGAACACGACGACGTCACAGCAGCAGCTCAGGGTTTACGGAAGACGCCTGAACATGGAGGCTGCACTGAGCACCTGGAGATTTTACAGTCGCTGTCGTACGACTCTCGTGGGAGGAAACACGTCTTCGGCCTTTTTCAGTATCAAACACGTCGGCGTTGGGCTGTTTTGGCTCAGAACAGGAGCTTGTTACAGCACAACAGCCAAACTGTCGCTTGTTGATGACGTGTCGGTCGGATGAATGTGACCTCACCGTTCAGACTGAAGTCTCATGTCAAAGATCGGATCTGTTTCGGTTTTAGGAGCACAGATCCAAGTGTCACGTTTGAAAAAATCAGATCTTTGTCGTTCAGATGGTCATTAAAGGATCAGATTCAGGTCACATAGGGGCGAAAAAATTGGATTTGGGTCACTTGGGGTGCAGTCTGAACGTGGCCTAAGTGAGTTTCCTCTGGTTTCCCCAATAAAGAGGGGGTCTTTTACTTTCACTTTCACTTTTCACTTTGGTGTCACTCCGCCCTCAGAGCGCTAAAACAACACAATCAGCTATTGCACATCGCAGTTTTGCCAAGTTGTGGGCGGAGCCTTGTACACTGCAAATTTCTCTGATCTGGTCATGATTTTAAAGTTTATATCAGGTTATTCATCTTGTTTTCAGATTTATTATCGACTTATTAGTTCTGAGACTGATTCATTTTCGTCTAGAGGTCGTTTATTTGAAGAGAACTCGTCCAGTAAAATGATCTCGCTGCAGGAACAGATCATTTCACCGCTTTTAAGTCATTTTCTGGTAGATTGTGTTTAGATCTGACATTTTGGCCAAGACTTTTAGCTGCTAACCATAAAGAGGGTTCCCAAATACTCAGACACATATGGATGACACTGAAAACTGTTTTGACTGAGGGAACATTATAACAAAGAAACGCCCTCCTTTAACCTAAAACATGCCTGATATTCCTCCAGCTGGGTGCTCCTCAGACCTGGAGAAGGTTGAATCTTAGTCCAGACTAAATAAACTTTTAACATGACAATATGAGAAAGAAGTGCACCTGCACCAAACCCACCAAACCCACCAAACCCACCAAACCCACCAAACCCACCGAACCCACCGAACCCACCGAACCCACCGAACCCACCGAACCCACCGAACCCACCGAACCCACCAAACCCACCGAACCCACCGAACCCACCGAACCCACCGAACCCACCGAACCCACCGAACCCACCAAACCCACCAAACCCACCAAACCCACCAAACCCACCAAACCCACCGAACCCACCAAACCCACCAAACCCACCAAACCCACCAAACCCACCAAACCCACCAAACCCCTCTTTTAATCGAGTCTCTATACTGCAACAAAGCTTGGCCAAAAAGTTCTAAAAACTCTTAGATCTATCAGAAAATGACTTAAAAGTAGTGAAATGACCTGTCCTGCAGCGAGATCATTTTACTGGACGAGTTCTGTTCAAATAAACGAGCTCGAGACGAGAATGGAGCCCGAGGCCTTCAGCCAAACCCTCCTCACTGACGTTTAATCTGACTGTTTTAATGACAACATGAGTCTGTCCCACATACGACGTCCAGACAATTAACCCTAATCCAGTGTTCTTTAGTCTGACCCCACGCCGGCGCAGACGGGACAGAACCCACCCTGACCCCACCCTGACCCCACCCTGACCCCTCTGTGGCCCCTGACCTCTCTTTCTCTTCCTCTGTCCCCCCTGCAATTTCTCCTGTTACTCCTCCTCCTCCTCCTCCTCCTGCTCTCGAGTCCTTGTCCTGTTCCTGCTGCTCGTGAGCTTTGTTGATCTTGTTGAAAGCCTCTGTGGTTGTGTGGTTGTGTGGCTGTGTGGCTGTGTGGCTGTGTGGTTGTGTGGTTGTGTGGTTGTGTGGCTGTGTGGTTGTGTGGCTGTGTGGTTGTGTGGCTGTGTGTTTGTGTGGTTGTGTGGCTGTGTGGTTGTGTGGTTGTGTGGCTGTGTGGCTGTGTGTTTGTGTGGTTGTGTGGCTGTGTGGTTGTGTGGTTGTGTGGCTGTGTGGTTGTGTGGTTGTGTGGCTGTGTGGCTGTGTGTTTGTGTGGTTGTGTGGCTGTGTGGTTGTGTGGTTGTGTGGCTGTGTGGCTGTGTGGCTGTGTGGTTGTGTGGTTGTGTGGTTGTGTGGCTGTGTGGCTGTGTGGCTGTGTGGCTGTGTGGTTGTGTGATTGTGTGGTTGTGTGGCTGTGTGGTTGTGTGGTTGTGTGGCTGTGTGATTGTGTGGTTGTGTGGTTGTGTGGCTGTGTGGCTGTGTGGCTGTGTGGCTGTGTGGTTGTGTGATTGTGTGGTTGTGTGGCTGTGTGGTTGTGTGGCTGTGTGGCTGTGTGGTTGTGTGGTTGTGTGGCTGTGTGGTTGTGTGGCTGTGTGGTTGTGTGGCTGTGTGGCTGTGTGGTTGTGTGGTTGTGTGGCTGTGTGGTTGTGTGGTTGTGTGGCTGTGTGGTTGTGTGGCTGTGTGGTTGTGTGGCTGTGTGGCTGTGTGGCTGTGTGGCTGTGTGGTTGTGTGGTTGTGTGGTTGTGTGGTTGTGTGGCTGTGTGGTTGTGTGGCTGTGTGGCTGTGTGGTTGTGTGGCTGTGTGGTTGTGTGGTTGTGTGGTTGTGTGGTTGTGTGGCTGTGTGGTTGTGTGGCTGTGTGGCTGTGTGGCTGTGTGGCTGTGTGGCTGTGTGGCTGTGTGGCTGTGTGGTTGTGTGGCTGTGTGATTGTGTGGCTGTGGTTGTGTGGTTGTGTGGTTGTGTGGTTGTGTGGTTGTGTGGTTGTGTGGCTGTGTGGTTGTGTGGCTGTGTGGCTGTGTGGCTGTGTGGTTGTGTGGCTGTGTGGTTGTGTGGTTGTGTGGTTGTGTGGCTGTGTGGCTGTGTGGCTGTGTGGTTGTGTGGTTGTGTGGCTGTGTGGCTGTGTGGCTGTGTGGCTGTGTGGTTGTGTGGCTGTGTGGTTGTGTGGTTGTGTGGTTGTGTGGTTGTGTGGCTGTGTGGCTGTGTGGCTGTGTGGTTGTGTGGCTGTGTGGCTGTGTGGCTGTGTGGTTGTGTGGTTGTGTGGCTGTGTGGCTGTGTGGCTGTGTGGCTGTGTGGTTGTGTGGCTGTGTGGTTGTGTGGTTGTGTGGTTGTGTGGTTGTGTGGCTGTGTGGCTGTGTGGCTGTGTGGTTGTGTGGCTGTGTGGTTGTGTGGTTGTGTGGTTGTGTGATTGTGTGGTTGTGTGGCTGTGTGGTTGTGTGGTTGTGTGGCTGTGTGGCTGTGTGGCTGTGTGGCTGTGTGGTTGTGTGGTTGTGTGGTTGTGTGGCTGTGTGGCTGTGTGGCTGTGTGGCTGTGTGGTTGTGTGGCTGTGTGGCTGTGTGGTTGTGTGGCTGTGTGGTTGTGTGGTTGTGTGGTTGTGTGGTTTCCTCTTCACTCCAGCTTCAGATTCATACAAACGTGAAAATCATGAATGAAGTGAGTCCTTCACCGCCAGAGTTCTGCCATCATCTGTTTACAGGTTTATCAGACCTGGTTTAGACCTGGTTTAGACCTGGTTTAGACCTGGTTTAGACCTGGTTTAGTGCTGTTTTTAGACCTGGTTAAATCTTGATTTGGACCTATAGTTTAGACCAGGTTTAGTCCTGGATAAGACCCTGGCAGGTTTTGACCTGTGATTTAGATTTATATAAATTTGACCTGGTTTAATCATGATTTAGATCAGGTTTAGTTCTGTCTTAGCCCCGGTTTATTCTTGGTTGAACCTTGGTTTAGTCCTGGTTTAGACCTGGTTTAGACCTGGTTTAGTCCTGGTTTAGACCTGGTTTAGTCTTGGTTTAGTCCTGGTTTAGTCTTGGTTTAGTCCTGGTTTAGACCTGGTTTAGTCTTGGTTTAGTCCGGATTTAGACCTGGTTTAGTCTTGGTTTAGTCCGGGTTTAGACCTGGTTTAGTCCTGGTTTAGACCTGGTTTAGTCTTGGTTTAGTCCTGGTTTAGACCTGGTTTAGTCCGGGTTTAGACCTGGTTTAGACCTGGTTTAGTCTTGGTTTAGTCCTGGTTTAGACCTGGTTTAGTCCTGGTTTAGTCCTGGTTTAGACCTGGTTTAGTCTTGGTTTAGTCCTGGTTTAGACCTGGTTTAGTCTTGGTTTAGTCCGGGTTTAGACCTGGTTTAGTCTTGGTTTAGTCCGGGTTTTGTCCTGGTTTAGTCCGGGTTTAGACCTGGTTTAGTCTTGGTTTAGTCCTGGTTTAGACCTGGTTTAGACCTGGTTTAGTCCTGGTTTAGACCTGGTTTAGTCTTGGTTTAGTCCTGGTTTAGTCTTGGTTTAGTCCTGGTTTAGACCTGGTTTAGTCTTGGTTTAGTCCGGGTTTAGACCGGGTTTAGTCTTGGTTTAGTCCTGGTTTAGACCTGGTTTAGTCTTGGTTTAGTCCTGGTTTAGACCTGGTTTAGTCTTGGTTTAGTCCGGGTTTAGACCTGGTTTAGTCTTGGTTTAGTCCTGGTTTAGACCTGGTTTAGTCGTGGTTTTGTCGTGGTTTTAGACCTGGTCTCAGTCTTGGTTTAGTCCTGGTTTAGACCTGGTTTAGTCTTGGTTTAGTCCGGGTTTAGTCCTGGTTTAGTCCGGGTTTAGACCTGGTTTAGTCTTGGTTTAGTCCTGGTTTAGACCTGGTTTAGTCTTGGTTTAGTCCGGGTTTAGACCTGGTTTAGTCTTGGTTTAGTCCTGGTTTAGACCTGGTTTAGTCTTGGTTTAGTCCTGGTTTAGACCTGGTTCAGTCTTGGTTTAGTCCGGGTTTAGACCTGGTTTAGTCTTGGTTTAGTCCGGGTTTTGTCCTGGTTTAGTCCGGGTTTAGACCTGGTTTAGTCTTGGTTTAGTCCTGGTTTAGACCTGGTTTAGACCTGGTTTAGTCCTGGTTTAGTCCTGGTTTAGACCTGGTTTAGTCTTGGTTTAGTCCTGGTTTAGACCTGGTTTAGTCTTGGTTTAGTCCGGGTTTAGACCTGGTTTAGTCTTGGTTTAGTCCGGGTTTTGTCCTGGTTTAGTCCGGGTTTAGACCTGGTTTAGTCTTGGTTTAGTCCTGGTTTAGACCTGGTTTAGACCTGGTTTAGTCCTGGTTTAGACCTGGTTTAGTCTTGGTTTAGTCCTGGTTTAGTCTTGGTTTAGTCCTGGTTTAGACCTGGTTTAGTCTTGGTTTAGTCCGGGTTTAGACCGGGTTTAGTCTTGGTTTAGTCCTGGTTTAGACCTGGTTTAGTCTTGGTTTAGTCCGGGTTTAGACCTGGTTTAGTCTTGGTTTAGTCCTGGTTTAGACCTGGTTTAGTCTTGGTTTAGTCCTGGTTTAGACCTGGTTCAGTCTTGGTTTAGTCCTGGTTTAGACCTGGTTTAGTCTTGGTTTAGTCCGGGTTTAGTCCTGGTTTAGTCCGGGTTTAGACCTGGTTTAGTCTTGGTTTAGTCCTGGTTTAGACCTGGTTTAGTCTTGGTTTAGTCCGGGTTTAGACCTGGTTTAGTCTTGGTTTAGTCCTGGTTTAGACCTGGTTTAGTCTTGGTTTAGTCCTGGTTTAGACCTGGTTCAGTCTTGGTTTAGTCCTGGTTTAGACCTGCTTTAGTCTTGGTTTAGTCCGGGTTTAGTCCTGGTTTAGTCCGGGTTTAGACCTGGTTTAGTCTTGGTTTAGTCCTGGTTTAGACCTGGTTTAGTCTTGGTTTAGTCCGGGTTTAGACCTGGTTTAGTCTTGGTTTAGTCCTGGTTTAGACCTGGTTTAGTCTTGGTTTAGTCCAGGTTTAGACCTCTGCTGGAGTCGACATGATTTTCTAATGTGGTTTTAAGTGGAAGTGTTTTTGTCGCAGCTGAACTATGAGTGTGTGTGTGTGTGTCTGTGTGTGTCTGTGTGTGTGTGTGTGTCTATGTGTGTGTGTCTATGTGTGTGTGTGTGTCTGTGTGTGTGTGTCTGTGTGTGTGTCTGTGTGTGTGTGTGTCTGTGTGTGTGTGTGTCTGTGTGTGTGTGTCTGTGTGTGTGTGTCTGTGTGTGTGTGTTTATGTGTGTGTGTGTGTGTGTGTGTGTGTGTCTGTGTGTGTGTGTGTGTCTGTGTGTGTGTCTGTGTGTGTGTGTGTGTGTGTCTGTGCCTGTGTGCGTGTGTCTGTGTGTGTGTGTGTCTGTGTGTGTGTGTGTCTGTGTGTGTGTGTGTGTGTGTGTGTGTGTGTCTGTCTGTGTGTGTGCCTCTGCCTGTGTGTGTGTGTGTGTGCCTGTCTGTGTGTGTGCCTCTGCCTGTGTGTGTGTGTCTGTGTGTGTGTGTGTCTGTGTGTGTGCATCTGCCTGTGTCTGTGTGTGTGTGTGTGTCTGTGTGTGTGTGTGTCTGTGTGTGTGCCTCTGCCTGTGTGTGTGTGTGTGTCTGTGTGTGTGTGTGTCTGTGTGTGTGCCTCTGCCTGTGTGTGTGTGTCTGTGTGTGTGTGTGTCTGTGTGTGTGCATCTGCCTGTGTCTGTGTGTGTGCATCTGCCTGTGTCTGTGTGTGTGTGTGTGTGTGTCTGTGTGTGTGCCTCTGCCTGTGTGTGTGTGTGTGTGTGTGTCTGTGTGTGTGTGTGTGTCTGTGTGTGTGCCTCTGCCTGTGTGTGTGTGTGTGTGTGTGTGTCTGTGTGTGTGCATCTGCCTGTGTCTGTGTGTGTGTGTGTCTGTGTGTGTGTCTGTGTGTGTGTCTGTGTGTGTGCATCTGCCTGTGTGTGCACGTTTGTTTGTTGTGTGTAAATGTTGTGTTTGTTTTCAGCCCTCACCTGCGCTTCAACCACCTGACCCTGGTGTCCACGCACGGTCTCCATGGAGACGCAGAGGACGACACACACTTCCTCTCAACCAGGTCACACACACACACACAACGACAACACAACAACAACACACACACTTCCTCTCAACCAGGTCACACACACACACAACGACAACACAACAACAACACACACACTTCCTCTCAACCAGGTCACACACACACACAACGACAGCACAACAACAACACACACACTTCCTCTCAACCAGGTCACACACACACACAACGACAGCACAACAACAACACACACACTTCCTCTCAACCAGGTCACACACACACACAACGACAACACAACAACAACACACACACTTCCTCTCAACCAGGTCACACACACACACAACGACAACACAACAACAACACACACACTTCCTCTCAACCAGGTCACACACACACACAACGACAACACAACAACAACACACACACTTCCTCTCAACCAGGTCACACACACACACACAACGACAACACAACAACAACACACACACTTCCTCTCAACCAGGTCACACACACACACAACGACAACACAACACAACAACAACATGACAGGACGCAGAACAACACAACAGGATGTGTGGGACAGAGGAGGGTTAGTGGTGGAAAAGTGAGTCAGTGATGTAGAGGAGTGTAATGATGCAGAGGAGTGTAATGATGCAGAGGAGTGTAATGATGCAGAGGAGTGTAACGATGCAGAGGAGTGTAATGATGCAGAGGAGGGACAGAGTGTAACGATGCAGAGGAGTGTAATGATGCAGAGGAGGGACAGAGTGTAATGATGCAGAGGAGGGACAGAGTGTAACGATGCAGAGGAGGGACAGAGTGTAACGATGCAGAGGAGTGTAATGATGCAGAGGAGGGACAGAGTGTAACGATGCAGAGGAGTGTAATGATGCAGAGGAGTGTAATGATGCAGAGGAGTGTAACAATGCAGAGGAGTGTAACGATGCAGAGGAGTGTAATGATGCAGAGGAGTGTAATGATGCAGAGGAGTGTAACGATGCAGAGGAGTGTAATGATGCAGAGGAGGGACAGAGTGTAATGATGCAGAGGAGTGTAATGATGCAGAGGAGGGACAGAGTGTAATGATGCAGAGGAGGGACAGAGTGTAACGATGCAGAGGAGGGACAGAGTGTAATGATGCAGAGGAGTGTAATGATGCAGAGGAGGGACAGAGTGTAATGATGCAGAGGAGTGTAATGATGCAGAGGAGTGTAATGATGCAGAGGAGTGTAATGATGCAGAGGAGTGTAACGATGCAGAGGAGTGTAATGATGCAGAGGAGCGTAACGATGCAGAGGAGTGTAATGATGCAGAGGAGTGTAATGATGCAGAGGAGGGACAGAGTGTAACGATGCAGAGGAGTGTAATGATGCAGAGGAGGGACAGAGTGTAATGATGCAGCGGAGGGACAGAGTGTAACGATGCAGAGGAGGGACAGAGTGTAACGATGCAGAGGAGTGTAATGATGCAGAGGAGGGACAGAGTGTAACGATGCAGAGCAGTGTAATGATGCAGAGGAGTGTAACGATGCAGAGGAGTGTAACGATGCAGAGGAGTGTAATGATGCAGAGGAGGGACAGAGTGTAACGATGCAGAGGAGTGTAACGATTCAGGGGAGTGTAATGATGCAGAGGAGTGTAACGATGCAGAGGAGTAGAATGATGCAGAGGAGCGTAACGATGCAGAGGAGTGTAATGATGCAGAGGAGTGTAATGATGCAGAGGAGGGACAGAGTGTAACGATGCAGAGGAGTGTAACGATTCAGGGGAGTGTAATGATGCAGAGGAGTGTAACGATGCAGAGGAGTGTAACGATGCAGAGGAGTGTAATGATGCAGAGGAGTGTAACGATGCAGAGGAGTGTAACGATGCAGAGGAGTGTAATGATGCAGAGGAGGGACAGAGTGTAACGATGCAGAGGAGTGTAACGATTCAGGGGAGTGTAATGATGCAGAGGAGTGTAACGATGCAGAGGAGTAGAATGATGCAGAGGAGCGTAACGATGCAGAGGAGTGTAACGATGCAGAGGAGGGACAGAGTGTAACGATGCAGAGGAGTGTAACGATGCAGAGGAGTGTAATGATGCAGAGGAGGGACAGAGTGTAATGATGCAGAGGAGTGTAACGATTCAGGGGAGTGTAATGATGCAGAGGAGTGTAACGATGCAGAGGAGTAGAATGATGCAGAGGAGCGTAACGATGCAGAGGAGTGTAATGATGCAGAGGAGTGTAACGATGCAGAGGAGGGACAGAGTGTAACGATGCAGAGGAGTGTAACGATTCAGGGGAGTGTAATGATGCAGAGGAGTGTAACGATGCAGAGGAGTGTAACGATGCAGAGGAGTGTAATGATGCAGAGGAGTGTAACGATGCAGAGGAGTGTAATGATGCAGAGGAGTGTAACGATGCAGAGGAGTGTAACGATGCAGAGGAGTGTAATGATGCAGAGGAGGGACAGAGTGTAACGATGCAGAGGAGTGTAACGATTCAGGGGAGTGTAATGATGCAGAGGAGTGTAACGATGCAGAGGAGTGTAACGATGCAGAGGAGTGTAATGATGCAGAGGAGTGTAACGATGCAGAGGAGTGTAATGATGCAGAGGAGTGTAATGATGCAGAGGAGTGTAACGATGCAGAGGAGTGTAATGATGCAGAGGAGTGTAATGATGCAGAGGAGTGTAATGATGCAGAGGAGGGACAGAGTGTAACGATGCAGAGGAGTGTAACGATTCAGGGGAGTGTAATGATGCAGAGGAGTGTAACGATGCAGAGGAGTAGAATGATGCAGAGGAGCGTAACGATGCAGAGGAGTGTAATGATGCAGAGGAGTGTAACGATGCAGAGGAGGGACAGAGTGTAACGATGCAGAGGAGTGTAACGATTCAGGGGAGTGTAATGATGCAGAGGAGTGTAACGATGCAGAGGAGGGACAGAGTGTAATGATGCAGAGGAGTGTAATGATGCAGAGGAGGGACAGAGTGTAATGATGCAGAGGAGTGTAACGATGCAGAGGAGTAGAATGATGCAGAGGAGCGTAACGATGCAGAGGAGTGTAATGATGCAGAGGAGTGTAACGATGCAGAGGAGGGACAGAGTGTAATGATGCAGAGGAGTGTAATGATGCAGAGGAGGGACAGAGTGTAATGATGCAGAGGAGTGTAACGATGCAGAGGAGTAGAATGATGCAGAGGAGCGTAACGATGCAGAGGAGTGTAATGATGCAGAGGAGTGTAACGATGCAGAGGAGGGACAGAGTGTAACGATGCAGAGGAGTGTAACGATTCAGGGGAGTGTAATGATGCAGAGGAGTGTAACGATGCAGAGGAGTAGAATGATGCAGAGGAGCGTAATGATGCAGAGGAGCGTAATGATGCAGAGGAGTGTAATGATGCAGAGGAGGGACAGAGTGTAATGATGCAGAGGAGTGTAATGATGCAGAGGAGTGTAATGATGCAGAGGAGTGTAATGATGCAGAGGAGGGACAGAGTGTAACGATGCAGAGGAGGGACAGAGTGTAATGATGCAGAGGAGTGTAATGATGCAGAGGAGTGTAATGATGCAGAGGAGTGTAATGATGCAGAGGAGGGACAGAGTGTAACGATGCAGAGGAGTGTAACGATTCAGGGGAGTGTAATGATGCAGAGGAGTGTAATGATGCAGAGGAGTGTAATGATGCAGAGGAGTGTAATGATGCAGAGGAGTGTAATGATGCAGAGGAGTGTAACGATGCAGAGGAGTGTAACGATGCAGAGGAGTGTAATGATGCAGAGGAGTGTAATGATGCAGAGGAGTGTAATGATGCAGAGGAGTGTAATGATGCAGAGGAGTGTAACGATGCAGAGGAGTGTAATGATGCAGAGGAGTGTAACGATGCAGATGAGGGACAGAGTAATGATGCAGAGGAGTGTAATGATGCAGAGGAGTGTAATGATGCAGAGGAGTGTAATGATGCAGAGGAGGGACAGAGTGTAATGATGCAGAGGAGTGTAATGATGCAGAGGAGGGACAGTGTAATGATGCAGAGGAGTGTAATGATGCAGAGGAGTGTAATGATGCAGAGGAGGGACAGAGTGTAATGATGCAGAGGAGTGTAATGATGCAGAGGAGTGTAATGATGCAGAGGAGCGTAACGATGCAGAGGAGGGACAGTGTCATGATGCAGAGGAGCGTAATGATGCAGAGGAGCGTAATGATGCAGAGGAGTGTAATGATGGAGAGGAGGGACAGAGTGTAACGATGCAGAGGAGGGACAGAGTGTAATGATGCAGAGGAGTGTAACGATGCAGAGGAGGGACAGTGTAATGATGCAGAGGAGTGTAATGATGCAGAGGTAGAATGATGCAGAGGCGTAACGATGCAGAGGAGTGTAATGATGCAGAGGAGTGTAACGATGCAGAGGAGGGACAGAGTGTAATGATGCAGAGGAGTGTAATGATGCAGAGGAGGGACAGAGTGTAATGATGCAGAGGAGTGTAACGATGCAGAGGAGTAGAATGATGCAGAGGAGCGTAACGATGCAGAGGAGTGTAATGATGCAGAGGAGTGTAATGATGCAGAGGAGTGTAACGATGCAGAGGAGGGACAGAGTGTAACGATGCAGAGGAGTGTAACGATTCAGGGGAGTGTAATGATGCAGAGGAGTGTAACGATGCAGAGGAGTAGAATGATGCAGAGGAGCGTAATGATGCAGAGGAGTGTAATGATGCAGAGGAGGGACAGAGTGTAATGATGCAGAGGAGTGTAATGATGCAGAGGAGTGTAATGATGCAGAGGAGGGACAGAGTGTAATGATGCAGAGGAGTGTAATGATGCAGAGGAGGGACAGAGTGTAATGATGCAGAGGAGTGTAATGATGCAGAGGAGTGTAATGATGCAGAGGAGTGTAATGATGCAGAGGAGTGTAATGATGCAGAGGAGTGTAATGATGCAGAGGAGGGACAGAGTGTAATGATGCAGAGGAGTGTAACGATGCAGAGGAGTAGAATGATGCAGAGGAGTGTAATGATGCAGAGGAGTGTAACGATGCAGAGGAGTAGAATGATGCAGAGGAGCGTAATGATGCAGAGGAGTGTAATGATGCAGAGGAGGGACAGAGTGTAATGATGCAGAGGAGTGTAATGATGCAGAGGAGGGACAGAGTGTAACAATGCAGAGGAGTGTAACGATTCAGGGGAGTGTAATGATGCAGAGGAGTGTAACGATGCAGAGGAGTAGAATGATGCAGAGGAGCATAACGATGCAGAGGAGTGTAATGATGCAGAGGAGGGACAGTGTAATGATGCATAGGAGTGTAATGATGCAGAGGAGCGTAACGATGCAGAGGAGTGTAATGATGCAGAGGAGTGTAACGATGCAGAGGAGTGTAATGATGCAGAGGAGTGTAACGATGCAGAGGAGTGTAACGATGCAGAGGAGTGTAATGATGCAGAGGAGCGTAACGATTCAGGGGAGTGTAATGATGCAGAGGAGTGTAATGATGCAGAGGAGTAGAATGATGCAGAGGAGTGTAATGATGCAGAGGAGCGTAATGATGCAGAGGAGTAGAATGATGCAGAGGAGCGTAACGATGCAGAGGAGTAGAATGATGCAGAGGAGCGTAACGATGCAGAGGAGGGACAGTGTAATGATGCAGAGGAGTGTAATGATGCAGAGGAGGGACAGTGTAATGATGCAGAGGAGTGTAATGATGCAGAGGAGTGTAATGATGCAGAGGAGGGACAGAGTGTAATGATGCAGAGGAGTGTAATGATGCAGAGGAGTGTAATGATGCAGAGGAGCGTAACGATGCAGAGGAGTGTAATGATGCAGAGGAGTGTAATGATGCAGAGGAGTAGAATGATGCAGAGGAGCGTAACGATGCAGAGGAGCGTAACGATGCAGAGGAGTGTAATGATGCAGAGGAGTGTAATGATGCAGAGGAGTGTAACGATGCAGAGGAGTAGAATGATGCAGAGGAGCGTAACGATGCAGAGGAGCGTAACGATGCAGAGGAGCGTAACGATGCAGAGGAGTGTAATGATGCAGAGGAGTGTAATGATGCAGAGGAGTGTAATGATGCAGAGGAGGGACAGAGTGTAATGATGCAGAGGAGTGTAATGATGCAGAGGAGGGACAGTGTAATGATGCAGAGGAGTGTAATGATGCAGAGGAGGGACAGTGTAATGATGCAGAGGAGTGTAATGATGCAGAGGAGGGACAGTGTAATGATGCAGAGGAGTGTAATGATGCAGAGGAGGGACAGTGTAATGATGCAGAGGAGCGTAACGATGCAGAGGAGTGTAATGATGCAGAGGAGTGTAATGATGCAGAGGAGTGTAATGATGCAGAGGAGGGACAGAGTGTAATGATGCAGAGGAGTGTAATGATGCAGAGGAGTAGAATGATGCAGAGGAGTGTAATGATGCAGAGGAGGGACAGAGTGTAATGATGCAGAGGAGTGTAACAATGCAGAGGAGTGTAATGATGCAGAGGAGTGTAACGATGCAGAGGAGTGTAATGATGCAGAGGAGTGTAATGATGCAGAGGATGTGTGTTTCAGTCATGCGTTCAGCAGCACAGACGTGGCGCTCGTCCCTCTGTCCTCTGTGAAGACGCTCTGTGGGAAACTGGTGTCCATCGACAGGAAGTCCAAACACGTCCAGGTGTCCTCCAGCAGGAAGTCCTCACCTGCCGCTGCGCCCTCACCTGCCGCTGCGCCCTCACCTGCCGCTGCGCCCTCACCTGCCGCTGCGCCCCCTGCTGTCTGGATCCCGTATGACTTCCTGATCCTCTGCTCCGGGCTGCAGTATCAGGTCAGTTCCACCAGGGGTCACTCACAACCCAAACACACTGAGGATGGGTCAAATGCAGAAGAGAAACGTGACAGTTAAGGCCGCCACACACTACAGGATTGTTCGGTCTTAAACTATTTTTAAACACACAGTGCAGACACGAGGAGAATCTGATGAGGCTCATGCCGGGGGAACACTGTGTGAGAGTTTCACTCAATCTGTTTGACCAAATCTCAGGGTTTAAAAGTTCACATGTTCTCACACTGTACGAACTTCAACAGTGAAACCCTCACGAGGCGACTGGATTCAAACAGGTTTGATATGCTTGACCTACGATTGCCGATCAGGAGCTGGTCCTGAGGCATTCATCGGTTCTTGTTCTCCCATGTTTATGACACACGATTAAAGTTGGGAGTACACTGTGCAATTTTTGGCCCTTTTTGAGCCAGTTTTTCCCTCGTGTGACTGTTTTTGGGATCGAGTTTTGGCTTAATCGTGCGCTGTGCTTTGTGTAGTAAACATGGGGGAAGGAGAACTGATTCAAGCAGCTCCTGATCTGCAATCGTAGGTCACACGAGTATCAAACATATCAAACCTGTTTGACTCCAGTCGCCTCCTGACGGTTTCACTGTTGAAGTTCGTACAGTGTGAGAACATGAATCTGAGCTGTGAACGTTTAAACCCTGAGATTTGGTCGAACAGTTTGAGTGAAACCATCAAAAATATCTCGCCGTGTACGTCCGACTGTTACCGCAGTGTCACTGATGTTTGGTGATTACGATCTGACACTGACACACACAGACTCAAACTTGGCTCACGCCTCCTCAAACTGGGGAAGAAAAAATCGCAGCCAGCATCGGGCAGATTCTCCTGTCGAGTGCGGCGGCCTCACAGTGTGTCCTAACCTCAGTGTGTCATGTGACTGCAGCCGCCCGCTCTGATTGGCTCTGGGCCGGTGCCTCTGAACCTGTGGACCCTGGAGGAGCCTGAGGACCGAGCGAGGGCCCGGCGCTGGGTCCAGGAGCAGCTCGGACACGGACACGGTACAGACCCTCTGTAAATCTATCAAAACAATAAAGTGCCAACCCTCCACCATGAAAGTTACGTAATGCAGCTTTAAAGCGGAGCTCTTCAGCCAAATGGACGTGACAGAGCTGTTACCATGTTAACAGGGCTGTGCCAAAACTCAAAACATCGATAGATGTGCGTGCATCTGCCTCGCAATATATCGAATCACACGTTCACACAGAACTGCATAGACCATGATCCTTTGCTCTGTTTCAGTCCAGTCTACAGTTATGAAGCATTTACATCTTCATTATTTGGATTATCACGAGAGGAAAGGAGAACATTCGCCTCCACAAAATATTGCAATAAATCTCGTACCGTGAGATCGTATTCTTCTCCTCAGATCTTTCTCCATGTTCTAGTAGTTTATTCTCACTAACCACCTGAAGTTGTATCTGGAGTCGTGCATATTTGAGGAATCTTCTATTGCTTATTTTCAAGACGATGTGACGCCCGCTCTTCCTTCTCCAGTTCGGTGTTCTTAGTGAGTGAAACTCTTGGATTGGGCAGCGTTGCCTCGTCATTTTGGTCCAAATGTATAACACCTTTTGCTCAGTCCGCGGCCAAGTTGTTAAGTTGTTTTATTGCTTTAAAGTTGTTTCGTGATTTAAAATGTCCGAATTATAACAGAATGGTGCAGTCCTCTGTCTGAAGCCCCGTGTCTCCTCAGAGAACGTCGTGGTGTTTGGAGACGGTATCGACGCCTTCACCTCCGTGCAGGCGCTCCTCTCTCTGGGACTCCCCGGGCCTCAGATCCACCTGGTCCTGGCCCCGTCTGAGTCCGGGTCCTGGCTCCCGGACCCGGACGTGGACCGGGCCGTGGACCTGAACCTGGAGAAGGCCCGAGTCCAGGTCTACAAGAACTGTGTCCTCCAGAACATCGGCACCGAGGAGAACCGGGTCACATCTGTCACCTTCAGCTGCAACGGAGAAGCCGTCCAGATCCGCTGTGGGGTCAGTCCTGATTTAGACCTGGTTTAGTCCTGGTTCAGACCTGGTTTGGACTTGGTTCAGTCCTGGTTCAGTCCTGGTTCAGTCCTGGTTTAGTCCTGGTTTAGACTTTGTTTAGTCCTTGTTTAGTCCTGGTTTAGTACAGGTTCAGTCTCAGTCTCACTCTCAGTCCTGGTCCCGGTCCTGGTCTGTTCTCAATCTCAGTCCTGGTCCTGGTCTCAGTCCGGGTCTTGGTCTCCCTCAGGCTTTGGTTTAGTCCTGGTCTCAGTCCTGGTCTCAGTCCTGGTCTCAGTCCCGGTCCCGGTCTTCCTCAGGCCCTGGTCTCCCTCTCGGGTCTCGGTCTGGACCCCGGGATGCTGCGCGCGCTCCTGGACTCGTTCCTGGAGTCAGTGTCAGTCTCAGTCCTGGTCCTGGTCTCAGTCTCGGTCCTGGTCCTGGTCTCAGTCCCGGTCCTGGTCTCAGTCCTGGTCTCAGTCTCAGTCCCGGTCTCCCTCAGGCCCTGGTCTCCCTCTCGGGTCTCGGTCTGGACCCCGGGATGCTGCGCGCGCTCCTGGACTCGTTCCTGGAGTCAGTGTCAGTCTCAGTCCTGGTCCTGGTCTCAGTCTCGGTCCTGGTCTCAGTCCTGGTCCTGGTCTCAGTCTCGGTCCTGGTCCTGGTCTCAGTCCCGGTCTCAGTCCCGGTCCTGGTCTCAGTCCTGGTCTCAGTCCTGGTCTCAGTCCTGGTCTCAGTCCTGGTCTCAGTCCTGGTCTCAGTCTCAGTCCCGGTCTCCCTCAGGCCCTGGTCTCCCTCTCGGGTCTCGGTCTGGACCCCGGGATGCTGCGCGCGCTCCTGGACTCGTTCCTGGAGTCAGTGTCAGTCTCAGTCCTGGTCCTGGTCTCAGTCTCGGTCCTGGTCTCAGTCCTGGTCCTGGTCTCAGTCTCGGTCCTGGTCCTGGTCTCAGTCCCGGTCTCAGTCCCGGTCTCAGTCCCGGTCCCGGTCTCCCTCAGGCCCTGGTCTCCCTCTCGGGTCTCGGTCTGGACCCCGGGATGCTGCGCGCGCTCCTGGACTCGTTCCTGGTGGTGGACGAGCGTCTGGTGGTCGATCGCTGCTTCCACACCAACGACCCCTGGATCCTCGGCGCCGGAGCCATGACGGCGATTTCCCGAAGGTACCACAGCGACGAGTGGAGCCCCCGGAGCTTCTGCCCCCGAGAGGTACGAGGGCAGCCGGGTACGGGAGGGCATCTGACACATCTGACACACGGGGAGGGCATCTGACAGACGGGGAGGGCATCTGACACACGGGGAGGGCATCTGACACACGGGGAGGGCATCTGACACATCTGACACACGGGGAGGGCATCTGACACACGGGGAGGGCATCTGACACATCTGACACACGGGGAGGGCATCTGACACACGGGGAGGGCATCTGACACATGGGGAGGGCATCTGACACACGGGGAGGGCATCTGACACACGGGGAGGGCATCTGACACACGGGGAGGGCATCTGACACACGGGAGGGCATCTGACACTCGGGGAGGGCATCTGACACCCGGGGTGGGCATCTGACACACGGGAGGGCATCTGACACATCTGACACACGGGGAGGGCATCTGACACACGGGGAGGGCATCTGACACACGGGGAGGGCATCTGACACACGGGGAGGGCATCTCACACATCTGACACACGGGGAGGGCATCTGACGTACGGGAGGTCATCAGGGGTACGGGAGGGCATATGGAGTGTCTGGGAGGGCATATGGAGTGTCTGGGAGGGCATCTGGAGTGTCTGGGAGGGCATCTGACTCTGTGCCGCAGGTGGGGCAGGATTTGGCGCGTCAGATTCTGCTCCTGTTCGACCTGACGGCAGAAACACGAGAAGAGACAGAACTGCTGCCCGTCTACAAGAGACCGAGGGTCACAGGTACAGACCAGGACCAGGACCAGGACCAGACCAGGACCAGGACCAGGACCAGACCAGGACCAGACCAGGACCAGACCAGGACCAGACCAGGACCAGGACCAGGACCAGACCAGGACCAGGACCAGGACCAGGACCAGGACCAGGACCAGGACCAGGACCAGGACCAGGACCAGGACCAGGACCAGGACCAGACCAGGACCAGGACCAGACCAGGACCAGACCAGGACCAGGACCAGACCAGGACCAGACCAGGACCAGGACCAGGACCAGACCAGGACCAGGACCAGGACCAGGACCAGGACCAGGACCAGGACCAGGACCAGACCAGGACCAGGACCAGGACCAGGACCAGGACCAGGACCAGGACCAGACCAGGACCAGGACCAGGACCAGGACCAGGACCAGGACCAGGACCAGGACCAGGACCAGACCAGGACCAGGACCAGGACCAGACCAGGACCAGGACCAGGACCAGGACCAGACCAGGACCAGGACCAGACCAGGACCAGACCAGGACCAGACCAGGACCAGGACCAGACCAGGACCAGACCAGGACCAGGACCAGACCAGGACCAGGACCAGACAACCAGACCAGGACCAGACCAGGACCAGACCAGGACCAGGACCAGACCAGGACCAGACCAGGACCAGGACCAGGACCAGACCAGGACCAGGACCAGGACCAGACCAGGACCAGGACCAGACCAGGACCAGACCAGGACCAGACCAGGACCAGACCAGACCAGGACCAGACCAGGACCAGACCAGGACCAGGACCAGGACCAGGACCAGGACCAGGACCAGGACCAGACCAGGACCAGGACCAGGACCAGGACCAGGACCAGGACCAGGACCAGGACCAGACCAGGACCAGGACCAGGACCAGACCAGGACCAGGACCAGGACCAGGACCAGGACCAGGACCAGACCAGGACCAGGACCAGACCAGGACCAGACCAGGACCAGGACCAGACCAGGACCAGGACCAGGACCAGGACCAGGACCAGGACCAGACCAGGACCAGGACCAGGACCAGACCAGGACCAGACCAGGACCAGGACCAGGACCAGGACCAGACCAGGACCAGACCAGGACCAGGACCAGGACCAGACCAGGACCAGGACCAGGACCAGACCAGGACCAGGACCAGGACCAGGACCAGGACCAGGACCAGGACCAGGACCAGACCAGACCAGGACCAGGACCAGACCAGGACCAGACCAGGACCAGGACCAGACCAGGACCAGACCAGGACCAGGACCAGACCAGGACCAGACCAGACCAGGACCAGGACCAGGACCAGACCAGGACCAGACCAGGACCAGGACCAGGACCAGGACCAGGACCAGGACCAGGACCAGGACCAGACCAGGACCAGACCAGGACCAGGACCAGGACCAGACCAGGACCAGGACCAGACCTGTACAGATGCACACACATTCCTCATGTTTTGATGTCTGATGTTTCAGGAGGAATTCTGCCTGGAGGACTTCACTTCCTCCATGTGACCAAACCCACTTCCTCCAACAGCAGCACCGCCAGTGTGAGCCTCCTCTGCTCCTCCTCTCCTCCTCTGCTCCTCCTCTCCTCCTCTGCTCCTCCTCTCCTCCTCTGCTCCTCCTCTGCTCCTCCTCTGCTCCTCCTCTGCTCCTCCTCTGCTCCTCTGCTCCTCCTCTGTTCCTCTGCTCCTCCTCTGCTCCTCCTCTGCTCCTCCTCTGCTCCTCTGCTCCTCCTCTGTTCCTCTGCTCCTCCTCTGCTCCTCTGCTCCTCCTCCTCTGCTCTTCCTCTCCTCCTCTGCTCCTCCTCTGCTCCTCTGCTCCTCCTCTGCTCCTCCTCTGTTCCTCTGCTCCTCCTCTGCTCCTCCTCTGCTCCTCTGCTCCTCCTCCTCTGCTCTTCCTCTCCTCCTCTGCTCCTCCTCTGTTCCTCTGCTCCTCCTCTGCTCCTCCTCTGCTCCTCTGCTCCTCCTCCTCTGCTCTTCCTCTCCTCCTCTGCTCCTCCTCTGCTCCTCTCCTCCTCTGCTCCTCTCCTCCTCTGCTCCACTGCTCCTCTGCTCCTCCTCTTCTCCTCCTCTCCTCCTCTCCTCCTCTCCTCCTCTCCTCCTCCTCCTCGTCTCCTCCTCTGACCCTGTTTCTGTCTCTGTTTCAGTTTCAGGGCTCCTCGGTGGTGTGTGGAGGTGCAGATCGGGGCTCCTCGGTGGTGTGTGGAGGTGCAGGTCGGGGCTCCTCGGTGGTGTGTGGAGGTGCAGGTCGGGGCTCCTCGGTGGTGTGTGGAGGTGCAGGTCGAGGCTCCTCGGTGGTGTGTGGAGGTGCAGGTCGAGGCTCCTCGGTGGTGTGTGGAGGTGCAGGTCGGGGCTCGTTCATGCGTCTGCAGTTCGGGGCGGGGCAGCAGGTGGAGACCGTCACCTGTGCGTCCTTTAAGCCCCTCCCCCTGCACAACCTGCTCTGCCTCTACGGCCAACAGCAAAGCCTGCTGGGAAATCTGAGCACGCTCCTCAGCCGGGGACAGGTGCCCGACCTGTACAGGTGAGTCCCTGCCGCCCTCCTGTCTCCCCCTGTGTCAGATGCCCTCCCGCCCCCCTGTGTCAGATGCCCTCCCGTCCCCCTGTCTCCCCCTGTGTCAGATGCCCTCCCACCCCCCTCCCGTCCCCCTGTGTCAGATGCCCTCCCACCCCCCTGTCTCCCCCTGTGTCAGATGCCCTCCCGTCCCCCTGTCTCCCCCTGTGTCAGATGCCCTCCCGTCCCCCTGTGTCAGATGCCCTCCCACCCCCCTGTCTCCCCCTGTGTCAGATGCCCTCCCGTCCCCCCCGTCTCCCCCTGTGTCAGATGCCCTCCCACCCCCCTGTCTCCCCCTGTGTCAGATGCCCTCCGCCCCCTGTCTCCCCTGTGTCAGATGCCCTCCCGTCCCCTGTCTCCCCTGTGTCAGATGCCCTCCCGGCCCCCCGTCTCCCCTGTGTCAGATGCCCTCCCGTCCCCCCCGTCCCCCCCTGTGTCAGCTGCCCTCCCGTCCCCCACGTCTCCCCCTGTGTCAGATGCCCTCCCGTCCCCCTGTCTCCCCCTGTGTCAGATGCCCTCCCGCCCCCCTGTCTCCCCCTGTGTCAGATGCCCTCACGGCCCCCTGTCTCCGGGTGTCAGATGCCCTCCCGCCCCCTGTCTCCCCTGTGTCAGATGCCCTCCGTCCCCTGTCTCCCCTGTGTCAGATGCCCTCCCGCCCCCTGTCTCCCCCTGTGTCAGATGCCCTCCGTCCCCTGTCTCCCCTGTGTCAGATGCCTCCCGTCCCCGTCTCGCCCTGTGTCAGATGCCCTCCCGTCCCCTGTCTCCCCTGTGTCAGATGCCCTCCGCCCCCTGTCTCCCCTGTGTCAGATGCCCTCCCGTCCCCCGGTCTCCCCCGGTGTCAGATGCCCTCCCGTCCCCTGTCTCCCCCTGTGTCAGATGCCCTCCCGTCCCCCTGTCTCCCCCTGTGTCAGATGCCCTCCCGCCCCCCTGTGTCAGATGCCCTCCCGTCCCCCCGTCTCCCTCTGTCAGATGCCCTCCCGTCCACCTGTCTCCCCCTGTGTCAGATGCCCTCCCGTCCCCCTGTGTCAGATGCCCTCCCGTCCCCCCCGTCTCCCCCTGTGTCAGATGCCCTCCCGTCCCCCTGTCTCCCCCTGTGTCAGATGCCCTCCCGTCCCCCCCGTCTCCCCCTGTGTCAGATGCCCTCCCGTCCCCCTGTCTCCCCCTGTGTCAGATGCCCTCCCGTCCCCCTGTCTCCCCGTGTCAGATGCCCTCCCGCCCCCCCCCGTCTCCCCCTGTGTCAGATGCCCTCCAGGCCCCCTGTCTCCCCGTGTGTCAGATGCCCTCCCGCCCCCCTGTCTCCCCCTGTGTCAGATGCCCTCCCGTCCCCCTGTCTCCCCCTGTGTCAGATGCCCTCGCGGCCCCCGTTGTCCACCTTGGTCTGATGCCCTCCCGTCCCCTGTCTCCCCCTGTGTCAGATGCCCTCCGTCCCCCGTCTCCCCCTGTGTCAGATGCCCTCCGTCCCCTGTCTCCCCCTGTGTCAGATGCCCTCCGCCCCCGTCTCCCCTGTGTCAGATGCCCTCCGCCCCGTCTCCCCTGTGTCAGATGCCCTCCCGTCCCCCGTCTCCCCTGTGTCTGAGGCCCTCCGTCCCCCTGTCTCCCCCTGTGTCAGATGCCCTCCCGTCCACCTGTCTCCCCCTGTGTCAGATGCCCTCCCGTCCCCCTGTCTCCCCCTGTGTCAGATGCCCTCCCGTCCCCTGTCTCCCCCTGTGTCAGATGCCCTCCCGTCCCCCTGTCTCCCCTGTGTCAGATGCCCTCCCGTCCCCTGTCTCCCCTGTGTCAGATGCCCTCCGTCCCCTGTCTCCCCGTGTCAGATGCCCTCCGTCCCTGTCTCCCCTGTGTCAGATGCCCTCCCGTCCCCAGTCTCCCCTGTGTCAGATGCCCTCCCGTCCCCTGTCTCCCGTGTCAGATGCCCTCCCGCCCCGTCTCCCCTGTGTCAGATGCCCTCCGTCCCTGTCTCCCCCTGTGTCAGATGCCCTCCCGTCCCCCTGTCTCCCCCTGTGTCAGATGCCCTCCCGTCCCCCTGTGTCAGATGCCCTCCCGTTAGTCCTGGTCTCTGGTCTGGACTTTGGTCTCTGGGGGAGGTGTGACTGAGTGTGTGATTCTATTGTGAAGCGGTGACTCTTTAAAACAGAAACACACTCCTTTTGTTTCACACACACACACAACACACACACACACACACACACACACACACACACACACACACACACACACACACACACAACACACACACGCAACACACACACACACAACACACACACACACACACAACACACACACACACACAACACACACACACACACAACACACACGCACACACAACACACAATACACACACACACACGCACACATACACACACACACACACACACACGCGCACACGCGCGCAACACACACACACACACACACACACACACACCCTCTGCACGGTAAAAGCCCGGATGCCCTCCCCCCTGCCCCTCGTTAACAGCAGCACTTTTGCCCTTTGACCTGTAACGAGCACAACCTCAGGACTCCTGCAGGAACCGAGGAAACAAGGAGAGGAAACAAGGAAACGAGGAGAGGAACTGAGGAGAGGAAACAAGGAGAGGAAATAAGGAAACAAGGAGAGGAAACGAGGACACAAGGAGAGGAAACAAGGTTAGGAAACAAGGAAACATGGAGAGGAAACAAGGTTAGGAAATGAGGAGAGGAAACGAGGAAACAAGGAGACGAAACAAGAAAACAATGAGCGGAAACAAGGTTAGGAAACAAGAAAACAAGGAGAGGAAATAAGGTTAAGGACCGAGGTTAGGAAATGAAGAAAGGAAACAAGGAGAGGAAACAAGGTGAGGAAAGAAGGAGAGGAAACAAGGTTAGGCAACGAGGAAAGGAAACAAGGAAACAAGGAGAGGAAACAAGGTTAGGACACAAGGAGAGGAGGGGATGATGAGAGGACGGACAGGAGGGAAGATGTTGATGATGTTGATGTGGATTTAAACTTCCTGGAGACGAGGGCACCACCTGATGACATCACAAGGTATAACAGAGTGTAGTGAGCAGAGCAGGAGGAGGAAACAAAACACGACTCCAGAGAACATTTCCCACATTAGAACAGAGTTACAGGCAGAAAAGAAATCTAAAACAAGTCTAAGTTTGAGTCCTGGTTCAGTCCTGGTTCAGTCCTGGTTTAGTCCTACTTTAGTCCTGGTTTACTCCTGGTTCAGTCCTGGTTTAGTCCTGGTTTACTCCTGGTTCAGTCCTGGTTTAGTCCTGGTTTACTCCTGGTTCAGTCCTGGTTTAGTCCTGGTTCAGTCCTGGTTTACTCCTGGTTCAGTCCTGGTTTAGTCCTGGTTTACTCCTGGTTCAGTCCTGGTTCAGTCCTGGTTCAGTCCTGGTTTAGTCCTGGTTTAGTCCTGGTTCAGTCCTGGTTCAGTCCTGGTTTACTCCTGGTTCAGTCCTGGTTTAGTCCTGGTTCAGTCCTGGTTTAGTCCTGGTTTAGTCCTGGTTCAGTCCTGGTTCAGTCCTGGTTCAGTCCTGGTTTAGTCCTGGTTTACTCCTGGTTCAGTCCTGGTTTAGTCCTGGTTCAGTCCTGGTTCAGTCCTGGTTTAGTCCTGGTTTAGTCCTGGTTTACTCCTGGTTCAGTCCTGGTTTAGTCCTGGTTTACTCCTGGTTCAGTCCTGGTTTAGTCCTGGTTTACTCCTGGTTCAGTCCTGGTTTAGTCCTGGTTCAGTCCTGGTTCAGTCCTGGTTCAGTCCTGGTTTAGTCCTGGTTTAGTCCTGGTTTACTCCTGGTTCAGTCCTGGTTTACTCCTGGTTCAGTCCTGGTTTAGTCCTGGTTTAGTCCTGGTTCAGTCCTGGTTCAGTCCTGGTTTACTCCTGGTTCAGTCCTGGTTTAGTCCTGGTTTAGTCCTGGTTTACTCCTGGTTTAGTCCTGGTTTAGTCCTGGTTTACTCCTGGTTCAGTCCTGGTTCAGTCCTGGTTCAGTCCTGGTTCAGTCCTGGTTTAGTCCTGGTTCAGTCCTGGTTCAGTCCTGGTTCAGTCCTGGTTTAGTCCTGGTTCAGTCCTGGTTCAGTCCTGGTTTAGTCCTGGTTTAGTCCTGGTTCAGTCCTGGTTCAGTCCTGGTTCAGTCCTGGTTCAGTCCTGGTTTAGTCCTGGTTCAGTCCTGGTTTAGTCCTGGTTCAGTCCTGGTTCAGTCCTGGTTTAGTCCTGGTTTAGTCCTGGTTCAGGCCTGGTTCAGTCCTGGTTCAGTCCTGGTTCAGTCCTGGTTCAGTCCTGGTTTAGTCCTGGTTCAGTCCTGGTTCAGTCCTGGTTCAGTCCTGGTTTACTCCTGGTTCAGTCCTGGTTCAGTCCTGGTTTAGTCCTGGTTCAGTCCTGGTTCAGTCCTGGTTCAGTCCTGGTTTACTCCTGGTTCAGTCCTGGTTTAGTCCTGGTTCAGTCCTGGTTCAGTCCTGGTTCAGTCCTGGTTTAGTCCTGGTTTAGTCCTGGTTTACTCCTGGTTCAGTCCTGGTTTACTCCTGGTTCAGTCCTGGTTTAGTCCTGGTTTACTCCTGGTTCAGTCCTGGTTTAGTCCTGGTTCAGTCCTGGTTCAGTCCTGGTTCAGTCCTGGTTTAGTCCTGGTTTAGTCCTGGTTCAGTCCTGGTTCAGTCCTGGTTCAGTCCTGGTTTAGTCCTGGTTTACTCCTGGTTCAGTCCTGGTTTACTCCTGGTTCAGTCCTGGTTTAGTCCTGGTTTAGTCCTGGTTCAGTCCTGGTTCAGTCCTGGTTTACTCCTGGTTCAGTCCTGGTTTAGTCCTGGTTTAGTCCTGGTTTACTCCTGGTTTAGTCCTGGTTTAGTCCTGGTTTACTCCTGGTTCAGTCCTGGTTCAGTCCTGGTTCAGTCCTGGTTCAGTCCTGGTTTAGTCCTGGTTCAGTCCTGGTTTAGTCCTGGTTCAGTCCTGGTTCAGTCCTGGTTTAGTCCTGGTTTAGTCCTGGTTCAGTCCTGGTTCAGTCCTGGTTCAGTCCTGGTTCAGTCCTGGTTTAGTCCTGGTTCAGTCCTGGTTTAGTCCTGGTTCAGTCCTGGTTCAGTCCTGGTTTAGTCCTGGTTTAGTCCTGGTTCAGGCCTGGTTCAGTCCTGGTTCAGTCCTGGTTCAGTCCTGGTTCAGTTCTGGTTTAGTCCTGGTTCAGTCCTGGTTCAGTCCTGGTTCAGTCCTGGTTTACTCCTGGTTCAGTCCTGGTTCAGTCCTGGTTTAGTCCTGGTTCAGTCCTGGTTCAGTCCTGGTTCAGTCCTGGTTTACTCCTGGTTCAGTCCTGGTTCAGTCCTGGTTCAGTCCTGGTTCAGTCCTGGTTTAGTCCTGGTTCAGTCCTGGTTCAGTCCTGGTTCAGTCCTGGTTCAGTCCTGGTTTAGTCCTGGTTCAGTCCTGGTTTAGTCCTGGTTCAGTCCTGGTTCAGTCCTGGTTTAGTCCTGGTTCAGTCCTGGTTCAGTCCTGGTTCAGTCCTGGTTTACTCCTGGTTCAGTCCTGGTTTAGTCCTGGTTTAGTCCTGGTTCAGTCCTGGTTCAGTCCTGGTTTAGTCCTGGTTTAGTCCTGGTTTACTCCTGGTTCAGTCCTGGTTTAGTCCTGGTTTAGTCCTGGTTCAGTCCTGGTTCAGTCCTGGTTTAGTCCTGGTTTAGTCCTGGTTTACTCCTGGTTCAGTCCTGGTTTAGTCCTGGTTTACTCCTGGTTCAGTCCTGGTTCAGTCCTGGTTTACTCCTGGTTCAGTCCTGGTTCAGTCCTGGTTCAGTCCTGGTTCAGTCCTGGTTTAGTCCTGGTTCAGTCCTGGTTCAGTCCTGGTTCAGTCCTGGTTTAGTCCTGGTTTACTCCTGGTTCAGTCCTGGTTTAGTCCTGGTTTAGTCCTGGTTCAGTCCTGGTTTAGTCCTGGTTTACTCCTGGTTCAGTCCTGGTTTAGTCCTGGTTTAGTCCTGGTTTAGTCCTGGTTCAGTCCTGGTTTAGTCCTGGTTTACTCCTGGTTTACTCCTGGTTCAGTCCTGGTTTAGTCCTGGTTTACTCCTGGTTCAGTCCTGGTTTAGTCCTGGTTTAGTCCTGGTTTAGTCCTGGTTCAGTCCTGGTTTAGTCCTGGTTTACTCCTGGTTTACTCCTGGTTCAGTCCTGGTTCAGTCCTGGTTTAGTCCTGGTTTACTCCTGGTTTACTCCTGGTTCAGTCCTGGTTTAGTCCTGGTTTAGTCCTGGTTTAGTCCTGGTTCAGTCCTGGTTTAGTCCTGGTTTAGTCCTGGTTTAGTCCTGGTTCAGTCCTGGTTTAGTCCTGGTTCAGTCCTGGTTTATTAAAGTGTTTCTGTCTCGTTCTTCAGCTTCTTCAGGCAGTCCTGGTGTTGGGCTGTTTTCCATGATCGATTCACAGATTTCCAGCTGGAGCTGCGGGCCCTGGCTCACCAATCTGCCACCGCCGCAACCACCGCCACCACCGCAACCACCGCCGCCACCGCCGCAACCTCCGCAAGCTCCGCAACCACCGCCGCCGCAACCGCCACCGCCGCAACCGCCGCCACCGCCGCAACCTCCGCAACCACCGCCGGCGCAACCGCCACCGCCTCAACCGCTGCCGCCGAGGCTCGAGCGCAGGAGGAGAGCGAGGACCAGGCTTCCACCGGAGGAGGAGAAGAAGAGGAGGATGAGGAGAGGAAGGAGAGACGGGGCCCAGGGTCCACGGAGCTTCTGGACCCAGAGACCAGAGCGTTGGTCAGAAACACTGTGATCAAATATCTGAGCTACAACAAGAACCTGCTGCCCATGTACGCCCGACCCGGAGAACTCTGACCACACCGGGAACTCTGACCACACCGGGAACTCTGACCACACCGGGAACTCTGACCACACCAAGAACTCTGACCACACCGGGAACTCTGACCACACCGGGAACTCTGACCACACCAAGAACTCTGACCACACCAAGAACTCTGACCACACCGGGAACTCTGACCACACCAAGAACTCTGACCACACCGGGAACTCTGACCACACCGGGAACTCTGACCACACCAGGAACTCTGACCACACCAAGAACTCTGACCACACCGGGAACTCTGACCACACCGGGAACTCTGACCACAGAGGTCAGAGCAGCAGCAGCAGGAGGAGGAGGAGGAGGAGGTGTAGAGGAGGAGGTCAGAGCAGCAGCAGGAGGTGGAGGAGGAGGAGGAGGTGTAGAGGAGGAGGTCAGAGCAGCAGCAGGAGGTGGAGGAGGTGCAGAGGAGGAGGTCAGAGCAGCAGGAGGAGGAGGTCAGAGGAGGAGGTCAGAGGAGGAGGTCAGAGGAGGAGGTCAGAGCAGCAGGAGGAGGTGGAGGAGGAGGAGGTGTAGAGGAGGAGGTCAGAGCAGCAGCAGGAGGAGGAGGTCAGAGGAGGAGGTCAGAGGAGGAGGTGCAGAGGAGGAGGTCAGAGCAGCAGCAGGAGGTGGAGGAGGTGCAGAGGAGGAGGTGCAGAGGAGGAGGTCAGAGGAGGAGGTGCAGAGGAGGAGGTCAGAGCAGCAGCAGGAGGTGGAGGAGGTGCAGAGGAGGAGGTCAGAGGAGGAGGTCAGAGGAGGAGGTCAGAGCAGCAGCAGGAGGTGGAGGAGGTGCAGAGGAGGAGGTCAGAGGAGGAGGTCAGTGCAGCAGCAGGAGGTGGAGGAGGTGCAGAGGAGGAGGTCAGAGGAGACATCTGTTGGAGCTGAACATTAACTGTTCTTTTGTGATTCAAATGAGGCTCAACGTCGAGTCTCCCCGACACCTGCTCCTGCAGCACAGAGGAGAAATGTACTGCAAATACTACTACTACTACTACTACTACTACTACTACTACTACTACTGCTACTACTACTACTACTACTACTGCTACTACTACTACTACTGCTACAGTTACATACTACTACTACTACTGCTACTGCTGCTACTACTACTACTACTACTGCTGCTACTACTACTACTACTACTACTACTGCTACTACTACTACTACTACTACTGCTACTACTACTACTACTGCTACAGTTACATACTACTACTACTACTACTACTGCTGCTCCGCTCCATGTCCCTCACATATTCAGTGTAACTCGGTTTCGTTCTCTTCTGCTGTTTGTACTTTTGGACATTTCACGTGTTTCATATTTAATAAATGATGCAGAAACACAAAGTCTGGTCTGAATCGGTGTAATTCCTCCTGTTTGACTTTATTCCGATTTAAACAGAATTAAAGTTAAACTGGAGGTTTTTATGAAGCAGATTTTCAGTAGAATCTGAGCGATTCGACCCAGTTTGAGTGGGAGGAGAGTTCAGAGCTTTGTCCAACAGAGACATATGCCCCTCATTTACATACAGCTGCACACGACACCCCCCTGCACGAGTACTGACGAGTACTGCAACTACTGCTGACTAGTACTGACGAGTACTGCAACTACTGCTGACTAGTACTGACTAGTACTGCAACTACTGCTGACTAGTACTGACGAGTACTGAAGAGTACTGACTAGTACTGACGAGTACTGAAGAGTACTGACTAGTACTGCAACTACTGCTGACTAGTACTGGCGAGTACTGACGAGTACTGAAGAGTACTGACGAGTACTGACTAGTACTGAAGAGTACTGACGAGTACTGACTAGTACTGCAACTACTGCTGACTAGTACTGGCGAGTACTGACGAGTACTGAAGAGTACTGACGAGTACTGACTAGTACTGAAGAGTACTGACTAGTACTGAAGAGTACTGACGAGTACTGAAGAGTACTGACTAGTACTGAAGAGTACTGACGAGTACTGACTAGTACTGCAACTACTGCTGACTAGTACTGACGAGTACTGAAGAGTACTGACTAGTACTGACTAGTACTGATGAGTACTGAAGAGTACTGACGAGTACTGACTAGTACTGAAGAGTACTGCAACTACTGCTGAGTAGTACTGACTAGTACTGAAGAGTACTGACTAGTACTGACTAGTACTGCAACTACTGCTGACTAGTACTGACTAGTACTGAAGAGTACTGACTAGTACTGACTAGTACTGCAACTACTGCTGACTAGTACTGACGAGTACTGACTAGTACTGCAACTACTGCTGACTAGTACTGACGAGTACTGACTAGTACTGACGAGTACTGCAACTACTGCTGACTAGTACTGACTAGTACTGACGAGTACTGACGAGTACTGACTAGTACTGACTAGTACTGAAGAGTACTGCAACTACTGCTGAGTAGTACTGACTAGTACTGAAGAGTACTGACTAGTACTGCAACTACTGCTGACTAGTACTGACTAGTACTGACGAGTACTGCAACTACTGCTGACTAGTACTGATTAGTACTGAAGAGTACTGACTAGTACTGCAACTACTGCTGAGTAGTACTGACTAGTACTGACTAGTACTGACTAGTACTGCAACTACTGCTGAGTAGTACTGACTAGTACTACCTCCACTACTACTATTACTACTACTAGTTCTACTGTTGCTTCTGCTGCCACTAGAAAAGTCTCTATAACCTCAATATCTCAGTAACAGATTTAAAAACAAACCACAACCCCCACAGAGGGGGACGTGTGTGTGTGTGTGTGTGTGTGTGTGTGAGTGTGTGTGTGTGTGTGTGTGAGTGTGTGTGAGTGTGTGTGTGTGCGTGTGTGTGTTGGGGGGGGGTCTGATCCGGGCCTCAGGGTGACCCCCCCCCCCCCTCCACTCTCTTGTGGGCTGCACCTGCCACACTCCGGCCTGACAGGGAGGGTCCTGTCTGTGATGAGCTGGACCCAGAGTCTCAGACCTGGACCCTGGACTCAGACCAGGTCTAGACCGGGTCAGAGTCCAGGTCTGACCCGGCGCCCTGGGGCAGGTTTAATCCGGACTCACTCCAGTTTCCAGTTTTCCTTTTGTTTTGCGGTCGCGCGGACCCCGCTGTGGGCACGTGCGCGGGGGCGGGCTGTGATTGGCCCCGGAGGCGGCGCGTGTCGTGGGGCCCCTTTAAAAGCGCGTGTCTCTGAGCGCGAGGACAGACGGGAGGATGCCTCGCGGACTGATGATCAAGCGCAGGAGGGGCGCGTGCGCGGTGTCTTACCGCGTGCGCACAGAGGACGAGGACGCGCCGCGCGTCACACACGCGCCTGGAGTTTTCCCGCTCTCCGTTCCGCCGCCACAGACGCCCCCGCGCACGCCCCCGGTGCAGTTTGGACTTCCCGAGGCCGTGCACGCGCTGCACAGCCCCACGCGCCCCGTGAGCCGCGAGCACGAGCGCCGCTTCAGCCCCGTGACCCCGGAGACCTTCCACGCACGCGCCGCGCTCCCGGAGCCGGAGACAGGGCACGCGCCACAAATCACGTCCACGCGCACGGACTCCAGAGCCAAACGCGCGCGCCCGGAAGAGCGGAAGAAGAAAACACCTGCGCGGCGGCTTCAGGTGCGCGATGACGTCACCACGTCCCCGGTGCTCGGGCTGAAGATCAAAGAGGCGGCCCCGGAGCCGCGCGCGCACGCGCCTCTCGCGGGGCTCGTGTGTCAGCTTTGCCGCGAGACCTTCCCGGAGCCGCTCGCGCTCGCGCAGCACCGGTGCTCGCGCATCGTGCGCGTGGAGTACCGCTGCGACTGCGGAAAAGCGTTCAGCTGCAGCGCGAACCTGGCGTCGCACCGGCGCTGGCACCGGCCCCGCGGGCACGCGCACAGCGACTCGGACTCCAACGAGGACGCGCCTCACGAGTGCGCGCGCTGCAGGAAGCGCTTCAAAAGAGCCGCGGCTCTGCGCAAGCACGAGGCGCAGCACGAGACCCCCATCAACCCGAGCGCGTGCCACAGAGCCGCGGCCAGAGGGCACGCGCAGGTTCACATGCACGCGCTCAGCACATGAGTCCCGAACTGGACCAGGTCTGGACCGGGTCTGGACCTGGTCTGGACCAGGTCTGGACCGGGTCTGGACCGGGTCTGGACCGGGTCTGGACCAGTGGAAGGACTGAACCTGAGCGGGACTCTGAGGAGCGGATCCTGGACTAAACCCGAGTCTCTTTATTTATTTATTGCCTTATTTAAATGTTTAAATCATATTTCTCTGTTATTTATGTTATTTTTATTTAACTTATTGACAAAAACAAATAAAGACCCTGAAATAAAAGAGCGCGTTCTGTTTGTCTTTACGTTCAGTCTGAACTCTGCCGTCTCCATGGAGATGATGCGAGTTTGATTCTTAAGAACTCGATACTCGATACTGATCCCTCAGTGTCTTACAGCTGTTCTGATCCAGCTCAGGATCTAAACACGTTCAGGAACGTTTTAGTATCGATACCTGTGAAAATGAGGATCTGGTGTCTGATCCGGAGGATCTGTGACTCACTGTTTTCACTTGAAGAATAATCTCATCGGGGTGAGGAGAGTTTAAAAAACCCGGAGGAGCACTTCTTCATTACCACCTGATGATGTCACCAGGTGGAGCACAGTATTCTAGAAGGAACAAAAGAACGAAAGAAATAAAAATCTGGTGAGAATATCGTATCGTGACACTTGGATAGGCTATTGTAACAGTCTTAGTTTTGTATAAATCTGTGGGACACGAGGACTGTGGACACTTTAGTGGTGACATCACAAGGTGGAACAGAGTGTTTTCGGGGAAACAGGGACTGTGGACACTTTAGTGGTGACATCACAAGGTGGAACAGAGTGTTTTCGGGGAAACAGGGTCTGTGGACACTTTAGTGGTGACATCACAAGGTGGAACAGAGTGTTTTCGGGGAAACAGGGTCTGTGGACGCTTTAGTGGTGACATCACAAGGTGGAACAGAGTGTTCCCGGGGAAACAGGGACTGTGGACACTTTAGTGGTGACATCACAAGGTGGAACAGAGTGTTCCCGGGGAAACAGGGACTGTGGACACTTTAGTGGTGACATCACAAGGTGGAACAGAGTGTTCCCGGGGAAACAGGGTCTGTGGACACTTTAGTGGTGACATCACAAGGTGGAACAGAGTGTTCCCGGGGAAACAGGGTCTGTGGACACTTTAGTGGTGACATCACAAGGTGGAACAGAGTGTTCCCGGGGAAACAGGGTCTGTGGACGCTTTAGTGGTGACATCACAAGGTGGAACAGAGTGTTTTCGGGGAAACAGGGACTGTGGACGCTTTAGTGGTGACATCACAAGGTGGAACAGAGTGTTCCCGGGGAAACAGGGTCTGTGGACGCTTTAGTGGTGACATCACAAGGTGGAACAGAGTGTTTTCGGGGAAACAGGGTCTGTGGACGCTTTAGTGGTGACATCACAAGGTGGAACAGAGTGTTTTCGGGGAAACAGGGACTGTGGACGCTTTAGTGGTGACATCACAAGGTGGAACAGAGTGTTCCCGGGGAAACAGGGACTGTGGACACTTTAGTGGTAACATCACAAGGTGGAACAGAGTGTTCCCGGGGAAACAGGGACTGTGGACACTTTAGTGGTGACATCACAAGGTGGAACAGAGTGTTCCCGGGGAAACAGGGACTGTGGACACTTTAGTGGTGACATCACAAGGTGGAACAGAGTGTTTCCGGGGAAACAGGGACTGTGGACACTTTAGTGGTGACATCACAAGGTGGAACAGAGTGTTCCCGGGGAAACAGGGACTGTGGACACTTTAGTGGTGACATCACAAGGTGGAACAGAGTGTTTTCAGGGAAACAGGGTCTGTGGACGCTTTAGTGGTGACATCACAAGGTGGAACAGAGTGTTCCCGGGGAAACAGGGACTGTGGACACTTTAGTGGTGACATCACAAGGTGGAACAGAGTGTTCCCGGGGAAACAGGGACTGTGGACACTTTAGTGGTGACATCACAAGGTGGAACAGAGTGTTTTCGGGGAAACAGGGACTGTGGACGCTTTAGTGGTGACATCACAAGGTGGAACAGAGTGTTTCCGGGGAAACAGGGACTGTGGACACTTTAGTGGTGACATCACAAGGTGGAACAGAGTGTTCCCGGGGAAACAGGGACTGTGGACACTTTAGTGGTGACATCACAAGGTGGAACAGAGTGTTTTCAGGGAAACAGGGTCTGTGGACGCTTTAGTGGTGACATCACAAGGTGGAACAGAGTGTTCCCGGGGAAACAGGGTCTGTGGACGCTTTAGTGGTGACATCACAAGGTGGAACAGAGTGTTCCCGGGGAAACAGGGACTGTGGACACTTTAGTGGTGACATCACAAGGTGGAACAGAGTGTTTTCGGGGAAACAGGGACTGTGGACGCTTTAGTGGTGACATCACAAGGTGGAACAGAGTGTTCCCGGGGAAACAGGGACTGTGGACACTTTAGTGGTGACATCACAAGGTGGAACAGAGTGTTCCCGGGGAAACAGGGACTGTGGACACTTTAGTGGTGACATCACAAGGTGGAACAGAGTGTTTTCGGGGAAACAGGGTCTGTGGACGCTTTAGTGGTGACATCACAAGGTGGAACAGAGTGTTTTCGGGGAAACAGGGTCTGTGGACGCTTTAGTGGTGACATCACAAGGTGGAACAGAGTGTTCCCGGGGAAACAGGGACTGTGGACGCTTTAGTGGTGACATCACAAGGTGGAACAGAGTGTTCCCGGGGAAACAGGGTCTGTGGACGCTTTAGTGGTGACATCACAAGGTGGAACAGAGTGTTCCCGGGGAAACAGGGACTGTGGACACTTTAGTGGTGACATCACAAGGTGGAACAGAGTGTTTTCGGGGAAACAGGGACTGTGGACGCTTTAGTGGTGACATCACAAGGTGGAACAGAGTGTTCCCGGGGAAACAGGGACTGTGGACACTTTAGTGGTGACATCACAAGGTGGAACAGAGTGTTCCCGGGGAAACAGGGACTGTGGACACTTTAGTGGTGACATCACAAGGTGGAACAGAGTGTTTTCGGGGAAACAGGGTCTGTGGACGCTTTAGTGGTGACATCACAAGGTGGAACAGAGTGTTTTCGGGGAAACAGGGTCTGTGGACGCTTTAGTGGTGACATCACAAGGTGGAACAGAGTGTTTTCGGGGAAACAGGGACTGTGGACGCTTTAGTGGTGACATCACAAGGTGGAACAGAGTGTTTCCGGGGAAACAGGGACTGTGGACGCTTTAGTGGTGACATCACAAGGTGGAACAGAGTGTTTCCGGGGAAACAGGGACTGTGGACGCTTTAGTGGTGACATCACAAGGTGGAACAGAGTGTTTCCGGGGAAACAGGGTCTGTGGACACTTTAGTGGTGACATCACAAGGTGGAACAGAGTGTTCCCGGGGAAACAGGGACTGTGGACACTTTAGTGGTGACATCACAAGGTGGAACAGAGTGTTTCCGGGGAAACAGGGTCTGTGGACGCTTTAGTGGTGACATCACAAGGTGGAACAGAGTGTTTCTGGGGAAACAGGGTCTGTGGACACTTTAGTGGTGACATCACAAGGTGGAACAGAGTGTTTTCAGGGAAACAGGGTCTGTGGACGCTTTAGTGGTGACATCACAAGGTGGAACAGAGTGTTTCCGGGGAAACAGGGTCTGTGGACGCTTTAGTGGTGACATCACAAGGTGGAACAGAGTGTTCCCGGGGAAACAGGGACTGTGGACGCTTTAGTGGTGACATCACAAGGTGGAACAGAGTGTTTTCGGTGGAGGGGAGAAGAACTCTGCAGGTTTGTGTGTGTTTGGCTCAGACTCCGTTTCTGTCACAAACATCAGGAGCAGATGGAGGCGACAGATGGAGACGCCTGGAGGAAAAGAACTACAACTGTCACGAAGAGCTAAAGAACTACAACTCCCATCCTCCACCAGCCCGGACCAGGACCAGGACCAGGACCAGGACCAGGACCAGGGCCAGGGCCAGGACCAGGACCAGGACCAGGACCAGGACCAGGACCAGGTCTGACCCGGAGACCCTGAAGGACACCAGGCAAACTCTGAGGACACGTTTCAAACTTTTACTGTCCTGGTTCAGTCCTGGTTTAGTCCTGGTTTAGTCCTGGTTTAGTCCTGGTTTAGTCCTGGTTTAGTCCTGGTCCAGTCCTGGTTTAGTCCTGGTTCAGTCCTGGTTTAGTCCTGGTTTAGTCCTGGTTTAGACCTGGTCCAGTCCTGGTTTAGTCCTGGTTTAGTCCTGGTTTAGTCCTGGTTTAGACCTGGTCCAGCCCTGGTCCAGTCCTGGTTTAGTCCTGGTTTAGTCCTGGTTTAGTCCTGGTTTAGTCCTGGTTTAGTCCTGGTCCAGTCCTGGTTTAGTCCTGGTTTAGTCCTGGTTTAGTCCTGGTTTAGTCCTGGTTCAGTTCTGGTTTAGTCCTGGTTCAGTTCTGGTTTAGTCCTGGTTTAGTCCTGGTTTAGTCCTGGTTTAGTCCCGGTTTAGTCCTGGTTTAGTCCCGGTTTAGTCCTGGTTTAGTCCTGGTTTAGTCCTGGTTCAGTCCTGGTTTCTCATCCCTCTGGGGCCTGAGCTCTTTCTCTCTGTTTGACCTTTGACCTTTTATTGATTTCTCTCAGATTTAAAATGATTATTGACAAAACTAATGGACTTTACAGGACTAAACCAGGACTAAACCAGGACTGAACCAGGACTGGACCAGGACTAAACCTGGACTAAACCAGGACTGGACCAGGACTAAACCAGGACTAAACCAGGACTAAACCAGGACTAAACCAGGACTAAACCGGGACTAAACCAGGACTAAACCAGGACTAAACCAGGACTAAACCGGGACTAAACCAGGACTAAACCAGGACTAAACCAGGACTAAACCGGGACTAAACCAGGACTAAACCAGGACTAAACCAGGACTAAACCAGGACTAAACCGGGACTAAACCGGGACTGGACCAGGACTAAACCTGGACTAAACCAGGACTGGACCAGGGCTGGACCAGGTCTAAACCAGGACTAAACCAGGACTAAACCAGGACTAAACCAGGACTAAACCAGGACTAAACCAGGACTAAACCAGGACTAAACCGGGACTGGACCAGGACTAAACCTGGACTAAACCAGGACTGGACCAGGGCTGGACCAGGTCTAAACCAGGACTAAACCAGGACTAAACCAGGACTAAACCAGGACTGGACCAGGTCTAAACCAGGACTAAACCAGGACTAAACCAGGACTAAACCAGGACTGGACCAGGGCTGGACCAGGTCTAAACCAGGACTAAACCAGGACTAGACCAGGACTAAACCAGGACTGGACCAGGTCTAAACCAGGACTAAACCAGGACTAAACCAGGACTAAACCAGGACTAAACCAGGACTGGACCAGGGCTGGACCAGGTCTAAACCAGGACTAAACCAGGACTAAACCAGGACTAAACCAGGACTGGACCAGGTCTAAACCAGGACTAAACCAGGACTAAACCAGGACTAAACCAGGACTGGACCAGGGCTGGACCAGGTCTAAACCAGGACTAAACCAGGACTAGACCAGGACTAAACCAGGACTGGACCAGGTCTAAACCAGGACTAAACCAGGACTAAACCAGGACTAAACCAGGACTGGACCAGGGCTGGACCAGGTCTAAACCAGGACTAAACCAGGACTGAACCAGGACTAAACCAGGACTGGACCAGGACTAAACCAGGACTAAACCACTAAAATAATTAAATCTTGTACTTTAGACTTCCCTTTTGAAAGTCGCCTCTGGTTTCTGCGGATTTAAACACAGATTCTTTATTTTCTTGTATTACAGTTTGACCCATGAAACTGTGAGAAGCACCTCTTCCCTGTTGCCATGGTATCAGAACTTTAACAAGGAAATTCTCCGCAAACAGTTTGGTCCAGATCTGCCTCCTGTGACTGTGGACGAGCCTCCCCCGTCCAGAGACTCGTGTGAAAGGAAAACTCTTGAATTAATATCAGTTACCCCCTTTTATACTACCTACATTCTTTATATTCTTAATACATAATATTCTTATATATTATATTTCACATTCTTATATTTCATTCTTAAATAAATTCTAAAATTCTTTATACAATTTATGCTCTGGATACATGAAAATGAGAAATGTCTCCATCTTGTGGTGTAATCTCGTCACTACAGCGCAAAGAAATTTCCTTTTATATTTAACTCAAAAACTGATAGAGTTGTTAAATTTTAAATATTTACAGTGACATTTTGCTGCTATAAAACACGGATAAATATAAAAACAGCGACGAAAACAAAGACAAAAACAGGCGGAACTAAACAGGCGGAACTAAACAAACTAAACACTGGATTCGTGAGTTCCGCCCGGACCCTTCGCAGTGTTGCAGCGGTGGAACTCCGTGTGGAGCTAACGAAGCTAACGCGGCTAATGCTCTGATGGGCTAAAAACGGAATGAAATTTGTGCATTTTCAACTTTAATAATAAAAATGGCAACGAAGCGAAAACCCGACATCATCGTCCCAGCGGAGGAGAGCGACCAGCTCCTGATCCGACCCCTGTGAGTCCAGGACCAGGTCTAGACCAGGTCTAGACCCGGTTCAGTCCTGCTTCAGTTCAATGTGATTAGAATGTAAATGGTGCAAAAAGTGTAAATCGTTTGTGTTTCAGTGGAGCGGGACAAGAAGTGGGGAGATCCTGCATCATCCTGGAGTTTAAAGGACGAAAGATCATGGTATGAAGTAGTTAGAATAGTAAAAGAAATAAATACAAAACAAAACATATTCTACAGCTCCATAGATCATGATCAGAAGAGTTCAGGCTGAAGTAAAAGTTCTTCTAAACCTGTTCAACAATGACAGAATTCCACAAAGAAAAGCAGCGTCTGAACAGCAAGTTTGAGTTTACGACTTATCGTGTATATAAGAGACAAAATATAAATTAAAACAAGCCAAATTTAATGCATAATTAATTCTTTCCAGAGCTCTAGAGCTTTCAAAACGCTTTAGGGTCTTTTTTTTTTAAGGCTTCTATAATGTCACTCAGATTTTTAACAGAAATATAATCACTTCAATCATATAATTTTTTTTTAAAGATGTCAGTTTTTTATTTTCCGTTTCTGGTCATACACACTTATAATAATGATAATGAAGGCACAGATGTTTATTGTTTATGATCGTACAAAATCATTGTGAACCACAATGAGAATGAAAAAAATGTAGGGTTTTTTGTGTCTTTTTGTTTATAAATTATCAAACTAATAATAAATGATATCGTACAGAGAGATTTGGAGTTCGTTCCATCCCTAATGACAATAAATGTACCAAAAGACTCAAAGCGTTTTAGAGTCAGTCTGTTATTCTGTAGAATATTGTAATATCGTGAACTTTCCCACCATTTCGAGAGCTCACACACAATCTCTCTTCCCACAATATCGCAATAAATATCATATGATGACACGTGGATATCGTTACACACTTAGTTTTGGATAAGTCTGCTGGGACGGGGGGGGCACCTTCGCCCTGGGGCAGACTGACAGAAGAGATTCACATCATAAAGCTCCTTTTTGTCTTTAGCTGGACTTGGTCACTTTAACCTCACTTTAACCTCACTTTAAAGTCGTTTTAAACTGGTTTTAAATCTGTATTTGTTGATGTTCTCCTCCCTCTGCTCCTTCAGCTGGACTGTGGGATCCACCCGGGTCTGGAGGGGATGGACGCTCTGCCGTACATCGACCTGATCGACCCCGCGGAGGTCGACCTGCTGCTCATCAGCCAGTGAGAACTACCCCAGTCCTGGTTTAGTCCTGGTTTAGTCCTGGTTTAGTCCTGGTTTAGTCCTGGTTTAGTCCTGGTTTAGTCCTGGTTCAGTCCTGGTTTAGTCCTGGTTTAGGCCAGGTTTAGTTTTGGTTCAGTCCTCGTTCAGTCCTTGTTTTTAGTCCTAGTTCAGTCCTGGTTTAGTCCTGGTTTATTCCTGGTCTAGTCCTGGTCTAGTCTTGGTCCTGGTCTGTTCCTGGTCTGGTCCTGGTCTAGTCCTGGTCTGTTCCTGGTCTAGTCCTGGTCTAGTACTGATCCGGTCCTGATCTGGTCCTGGTCTAGTCCTGGTCTGGTCCTGGTCTGGTCCTGGTCTAGTTCTGGTCTAGTCCTGGTCCTGGTCCTGGTCCTGGCCCTGGCCCTGGCCCTGGTCCTGGCCCTGGTCCTGGTCTGGTCCTGGTCTAGTCCTGGTCCGGTCCTGGTCTAGTCCTGGTCCAGTCCTGGTCCGGTCCTGGTCTGGTCTGGTCCTGGTCCGGTCCTGGTCCGGTCCTGGTCTGGTCCTGGTCTAGTCCTGGTCTAGTCCTGGTCCGGTCCTGGTCCGGTCCTGGTCTACTCCTGGTCCAGTCCTGGTCCGGTCCTGGTCTAGTCCTGGTCTGGTCCTGGTCTAGTCCTGGTCTGGTCCTGGTCCGGTCCTGGTCTGGTCCTGGTCCTGGTCCTGGTCTGGTCCTGGTCTAGTCCTGGTCTAGTCCTGGTCCTGGTCCTGGTCCGGTCCTGGTCCGGTCCTGGTCCTGGTCTAGTCCTGGTCTAGTCCTGGTCCTGGTCCTGGTCCGGGTCCTGGTCCGGTCCTGGTCCGGGTCCTGGTCCGGTCCTGGTCCGGTCCTGGTCCGGTCCTGGTCCTGGTCTAGTCCTGGTCTAGTCCTGGTCCTGGTCCTGGTCCGGTCCTGGTCTGGTCCTGGTCTGGTCCTGGTTCGGTCCTGGTCCGGTCCTGATCCGGTCCTGGTCTGGTCCTGGTCCGGTCCTGGTCTAGTCCTGGTCCGGTCCTGGTCCGGTCCTGGTCTAGTCCTGGTCTGGTCCTGGTCCGGTCCTGGTCTGGTCCTGGTCTGGTCCTGGTCCGGTCCTGGTCTAGTCCTGGTCTTTCTGTGCAGTTTCCACCTGGACCACTGTGGGGCGCTGCCGTGGTTCCTGCAGAAGACGAGTTTCAAAGGTCGAACGTTCATGACTCACGCGTCCAAGGCCATTTACCGCTGGCTCCTGTCGGACTACGTCAAAGTCAGGTACCCGACGCCGCCAACGCCGCCAACGCCGCCGCGCCCGCTCCCGGTCGCCACGGTAACACTGTGTGTTTGGTCTCGGCAGTAACATCTCGGCGGACGACATGCTGTACACGGAGACGGACCTGGAGGACTCGATGGAGAAGATCGAGACCATAAACTTCCACGAGGTGAAGGAGGTGGCCGGGATCAAGTTCTGGTGTTACCACGCCGGGCACGTGCTCGGGGCCGCCATGTTCATGATCGAGATCGCCGGGGTCAAGGTACGCGCCGATCACACGCCTCAAAGGGCTGGTTTAGTCCTGGTTCAGTCCTGGTTCAGTCCCGGTTTAGTCCTGGTTCAGTCCCGGTTTAGTCCTGGTTCAGTCCCGGTTTAGTACTGGTTCAGTCCTGGTTTAGTCCTGGTTTAGTCCTGGTTTAGTCCCGGTTTAGTCCTGATTTAGTCCTGGTTTAGTCCTGGTCTAGTCCTGGTTTAGACCTGGTTCAGTCCTGGTTCAGTCCTGGTTCAGTCCTGGTTCAGTCCTGGTTCAGTCCTGGTTTAGATCCAGTTTAGACCTGGTTTAGTCCTGGTTTAGACCTGGTTTAGTCCTGGTTTAGATCCAGTTTAGACCTGGTCTAGTCCTGGTTTAGACCTGGTTCAGTCCTGGTTCAGTCCCGGTTTAGTCCTGATTTAGTCCTGGTTTAGTCCTGGTTTAGACCTGGTTTAGTCCTGGTCTAGTCCTGGTTTAGACCTGGTTTAGTCCTGGTTCAGTCCCGGTTTAGTCCCGGTTTAGTCCTGGTTTAGTCCTGATTTAGTCCTGGTTTAGTCCTGGTTTAGTCCTGATTTAGTCCTGGTTCAGTCCTGGTTCAGTCCTGGTTCAGTCCTGGTTCAGTCCTGGTTTAGATCCAGTTTAGACCTGGTTTAGTCCTGGTTTAGACCTGGTTTAGTCCTGGTTTAGATCCAGTTTAGACCTGGTTTAGACCTGGTTTAGACCTGGTCTAGTCCTGGTCTAGTCCTGAACAGTAACTTTATTGTTCAGTGTCTTAAACGGGGCTGATATCGTTAAGAAGTTTCCGATACAAACCTCGATTCACGGCCCTCGATACGATACGTTTGCCCTTTCGATTCAGCACAGTCCGATACGATACGTTTGTCCTTTCGATTCAGCACAGTCCGATACGATACGTTTGTCCTTTCGATTCAGCACAGTCCGATACGATACGTTTGTCCTTTCGATTCAGCACAGTCCGATACGATACGTTTGTCCTTTCGATTCAGCACAGTCCGATACGATACGTTTGTCCTTTCGATTCAGTACAGTCCGATACGATACGTTTTGTCCTTTCGATTCAGCACAGTCCGATACGATACGTTTGCCCTTTCGATTCAGCACAGTCCGATACGATACGTTTGTCCTTTCGATTCAGCACAGTCCGATACGATACGTTTGTCCTTTCGATTCAGCACAGTCCGATACGATACGTTTTGTCCTTTCGATTCAGCACAGTACGATACGATACGTTTTGCCCTTTCGATTCAGCACAGTACGATACGATACGTTTGTCCTTTCGATTCAGCACAGTCCGATACGATACGTTTTGTCCTTTCGATTCAGCACAGTCCGATACGATACGTTTTGCCCTTTCGATTCAGCACAGTCCGATACGATACGTTTTGCCCTTTCGATTCAGCACAGTCCGATACGATACGTTTTGCCCTTTCGATTCAGCACAGTCCGATACGATACGTTTTGCCCTTTCGATTCAGCACAGTCCGATACGATACGTTTGCCCTTTCGATTCAGCACAGTCCGATACGATACGTTTGCCCTTTCGATTCAGCACAGTCCGATACGATACGTTTGTCCTTTCGATTCAGCACAGTCCGATACGATACGTTTGCCCTTTCGATTCAGCACAGTCCGATACGATACGTTTGTCCTTTCGATTCAGCACAGTCCGATACGATACGTTTGCCCTTTCGATTCAGCACAGTCCGATACGATACGTTTTGCCCTTTCGATTCAGCACAGTCCGATACGATACGTTTTGCCCTTTCGATTCAGCACAGTCCGATACGATACGTTTGCCCTTTCGATTCAGTACAGTCCGATACGATACGTTTGTCCTTTCGATTCAGCACAGTCCGATACGATACGTTTTGTCCTTTCGATTCAGCACAGTCCGATACGATACGTTTTGCCCTTTCGATTCAGCACAGTCCGATACGATACGTTTGCCCTTTCGATTCAGCACAGTCCGATACGATACGTTTGTCCTTTCGATTCAGCACAGTCCGATACGATACGTTTGCCCTTTCGATTCAGCACAGTCCGATACGATACGTTTGTCCTTTCGATTCAGCACAGTCCGATACGATACGTTTGCCCTTTCGATTCAGCACAGTCCGATACGATACGTTTTGCCCTTTCGATTCAGCACAGTCCGATACGATACGTTTTGCCCTTTCGATTCAGCACAGTCCGATACGATACGTTTGTCCTTTCGATTCAGCACAGTCCGATACGATACGTTTGCCCTTTCGATTCAGTACAGTCCGATACGATACGTTTGTCCTTTCGATTCAGTACAGTCCGATACGATACTTTTCTAAAGGTTCGATGTGGTTGTTCTTCTGTGTGAACAATAATCTCCTGCGCCTGTGTCACACTTAACGCTGCTGCTCTGTTTTATGATCCAAACTCTGATAAATCCCAGAAGATTCCCGTCATAAATCCGCTCATCTTCTGGGAATCTATAAACCGACAGCGCGGAAGCTTTGGTCCGACGCTCTGGAACTCTCTGCTTGACGTTTACAGCCTCTGGTGTTTTTGTCTGCGTCCCTGAGGCTTTGAATTTGTATTTTGTATTTATTTATTTATTGAAGGGACAATGCAAACGAAAACAGGAAAATATGGAAAAATCACATATCTGTAAATACGCAGGATTATAGCCAAAGCTGATTTCCTTCCTCAGTATAAGGTGCCAATCATTTCTCGACCTATTCATATAATTCACTTTCATTCATATCCACACTTCAGATTATAATTTACCACATTAAAGTTAAAGTGCTTCTCACTTCACCGACCGACTCATGAGGTTTCGTTTCACATCCAAATCCATCACACATCTACAGAAGTGTGAACTGTTCTGTTTCATTCACTCCATCAGGTCCATCAAACACTGCAAATAATAATTGACCACATTCAAATATAAATGTTCATAATGAATTCATCAGCCAGTTCATACGACTGCAGATACTGTAAACGCTACAGAGCAGAATTTACCATGTCAAACGTGCTTCACGCTGTAACATTAAAGCAGCAGGTGTGAGTTTAGTTCACAGTTCCTCATTTCCAGAGCGTTGGAGACGTGTGGAGACTTTTTAAATCTTCCTCCAGTCGTCGTATTTGCAGAGAATCATTTTGGAGTCAAACCGACCGCTGCATTTGGAGGATTTGTGTCCGAGCAGCAGTGAGTTGTTCTTCCTGACAGAAGCTCGGCAGCGGTGGACTGATATACGAGGAAATAGTCCCTGAAGACGCGACGGTTCAGGCGGCTCCAGGTTTTCCTCCTAAATCCTCTTCCCTGTTCTGTGCTGCAGCTGCTGTACACGGGGGACTTCTCCCGGCAGGAGGACCGACACCTGATGGCAGCAGAGATCCCCAGTGTCAAACCGGACATCCTCATCACGGTGAGTGTGACCCCCCCCGTGACCCCCGTGTGACCCCTCCCCAGTGTCAAACCGGACATCCTCATCACGGTGAGTGTGACCCCTGTGTGACCCCCCCGTGACCCCCGTGTGACCCCTCCCCAGTGTCAAACCGGACATCCTCATCACGGTGAGTGTGACCCCTGTGTGACCCCTGTGTGACCCCTGTGTGACCCCTGTGTGACCCCCGCGTGACCCCCGCGTGACCCCCGCGTGACCCCCGCGTGACCCCCGCGTGACCCCCGCGTGACCCCTCCCCAGTGTCAAACCGGACATCCTCATCACGGTGAGTGTGACCCCCGTGACCCCTGTGTGACCCCCGCGTGACCCCCCCCCCCGCGTGACATAAACCTGAACCTGCCTCTTTACACTGCACAAAAGTTTGGCCAAAATGTGACATATAAACACTTAAATATATCAGAAAATGACTTAAAAGTAGAGAAATGTTCTGTCCTGCAACAAGATAATTCTACAGAACCTAAAATAAATAAAATAAATAAAATAAACGGTCTTTAGACGAGAGTGAAGCGTCTCAGAGTCCGGAGAGAATAAACCTGAAAACAACACGAAGAACCTGATAATAGTGTGAAAGTCGTGGGCAGATCTTAGACGTTTGCAGTGTTTCCTCAGATCCACAGAACGTCCTCTGGTTTAACTCTGGTGTAACTCTGGTTTAACTCTGGTGTAACTCTGGTGTAACTCTGGTTTAACTCTGGTTTAACTCTGGTGTAACTCTGGTGTAACTCTGGTGTAACTCTGGTGTAACTCTGGTGTAACTCTGGTGTAACTCTGGTGTAACTCTGGTGTAACTCTGGTTTAACTCTGGTGTAACTCTGGTGTAACTTTGGTTTAACTCTGGTGTAACTCTGGTGTAACTCTGGTGTAACTCAACTCTGGTGTAACTCTGGTGTAACTCTGGTGTAACTCTGGTGTAACTCTGGTTTAACTCTGGTGTAACTCTGGTGTAACTCTGGTGTAACTCTGGTGTAACTCTGGTGTAACTCTGGTTTAACTCTGGTGTAACTCTGGTGTAACTCTGGTGTAACTCTGGTGTAACTCTGGTGTAACTCTGGTTTAACTCTGGTGTAACTCTGGTGTAACTCTGGTGTAACTCAACTCTGGTGTAACTCTGGTGTAACTCTGGTGTAACTCTGGTTTAACTCTGGTTTAACTCTGGTGTAACTCTGGTGTAACTCTGGTTTAACTCTGGTGTAACTCTGGTGTAACTCTGGTGTAACTCTGTAACAACTCTGGTGTAACTCTGGTGTAACTCTGGTGTAACTCTGTAACTCTGGTTTAACTCTGGTGTAACTCTGGTGTAACTCTGGTGTAACTCTGGTGTAACTCTGGTGTAACTCTGGTTTAACTCTGGTGTAACTCTGGTGTAACTCTGGTGTAACTGGTTTAAATCTGGTTTAACTCTGGTGTAACTCTGGTGTAACTCTGGTTTAAATCTGGTTTAACTCTGGTGTAACTCTGGTGTAACTCTGGTGTAACTCTGGTGTAACTCTGGTTTAAATCTGGTTTAACTCTGGTGTAACTCTGGTGTAACTCTGGTGTAACTCTGGTGTAACTCTGGTTTATCTCTGGTTTATCTCTGGTGTAACTCTGGTGTAACTCTGGTGTAACTCTGGTGTAACTCTGGTGTAACTCTGTAACTCTGGTTTAACTCTGGTGTAACTCTGGTGTAACTCTGGTGTAACTCTGGTGTAACTCTGGTTTAACTCTGGTGTAACTCTGGTTTAACTCTGGTTTAACTCTGGTTTAACTCTGGTGTAACTCTGGTGTAACTCTGGTGTAACTCTGGTTTAACTCTGGTGTAACTCTGGTTTAACTCTGGTTTAACTCTGGTGTAACTGTGGTGTAACTCTGGTTTAACTCTGGTTTAACTCTGGTTTAACTCTGGTGTAACTCTGGTGTAACTCTGGTGTTGGTGTTGTTCAGGAGTCGACCTACGGGACTCACATCCATGAGAAGCGTGAGGAGCGAGAGGCTCGTTTCTGCAACACCGTCCACGACATCGTGAACCGCGAAGGACGATGCCTCATCCCAGTGTTCGCCCTGGGGCGAGCGCAGGAGCTGCTGCTCATCCTGGGTGAGAGCAGACCACAGACCGCAGATCACAGACCGCAGACCACAGACTGCAGACCGTACGACCGCAGACCACAGACCGCAGACCACAGACCACAGACCGCACACCACAGACTACAGACTGTACGACCACAGACCTCAGACCACAGACCGTACAACTGCAGACCGCAGACCACAGACTGTAGAACTGCAGACCACAGACCGTACAACTGCAGACCGTAGAACTGCAGACCACAGACCGTACAACTGCAGACCGTAGAACTGCAGACCGCAGACCACAGACTGTACAACTGTACGATTGCACGACCGCAGACCACAGACCGTAAAACTGCAGACCACAGACCGTACAACTGTATGACCGCAGCCCACAGACCGTACAACTGTATGACCGCAGACCACAGACCGTAGAACTGCAGACTGCAGACCACAGACCGTACGGCCGCAAACCGCAGGCCGCAGACTGTACGACCGGAGACCACAGAACGCAGACCACAGACCGCAGACCGTACAACTGCAGACCGCAGACCACAGACCGTACAACTGCAGACCGCAGACCGTAGAACTGCAGACCACAGACTGTACAACTGTACGACCACAAACCGTACGACCGCAGGCCGTACGACCGCGGACCACAGACCACGGACCACAGACTGTACAGCCGCAGACCACAGACCGTACGACCGCAGACCGTACGACCGCAGACCGTACGACCGCAGACCACAGACCGTACGACCGCAGACCACAGACCGTACAACTGCAGACCGTACGACCGCAGACCACAGACCGTACGACCGCAGACCACAGACCGTACAACCGCAGACCGTACGACCGCAGACCACAGACCGTACGACCACAGACCATACAACTGCAGACCGTACGACCGCAGACCGTACGACCACAGACCGAAGACCGTACGACCGGAGACCACAGACCGCAGACCACAGACCGTACGACCGGAGACTACTGACCCCAGACCAGAGACCGCAGACCATACAACTGCAGACCGCAGACCGTAGAACTGCAGACCGTAGAACTGCAGACCACAGACCACAGACTGTACAACTGTACGACCGCACGACCGCAGACCACAGACCGTAAAACTACAGACCACAGACCGTACAACTGTATGACCGCAGACCACAGACTGTACAACTGTACGACCACACGACCACAGACCGTAAAACTACAGACCACAGACCGTACAACTGTATGACCGCAGACCACGGACCGTAGAACTGCAGACCACAGACTGTACAACTGTACGACCGCAGACCACAGACCGTAAAACTGCAGACCACAGACCGTACAACTGTATGACCGCAGACCACAGACCGTAGAACTGCAGACCACAGACCACAGACCGTACAACTGCAGACCACAGACCGTACAACTATGACCGCAGACCGTACGACTGCAGACCGCAGACCACAAACCGTACGGCCGCAAACCACAGGCCGCAGACCACAGACTGTACAGCCGCAGACCACAGACCGTACGACCACAGACCGTATGACCACAGACCGTACGGCCACAGACCGTACGACCGCAGACCACAGACCGTACAACCGCAGACCATACGACCGCAGACCACAGACCGTACGACCGCAGTCCGTACGACCGCAGTCCGTACGACCGCAGACAGTACAAACTAAACTTAAACTCCACAGACTTTAAAGAGCCACAGGGGAGTGAGGTGGACACAGGAGCTCAACCATCACAATATAAAATAACAAAGAGTAAAATTATGAATGGTGATAATAAATAGAACAAAGATCTGTGGACAGAGCCGCCCCCCTGACCCCGCGGTCCAAACAGGACGTGAACGTGAGTGGGATTCGGCTCCATCCACTATTTATTTATTGCTCGTGCATCAACTTAAAGAGAACAACAACAAAAAATCTGACAAGTAACAAATACAATAACAGCACAATGACAATAACAAAAATATCATGATATTACTGCTAGAGGAGTAACGATATCCAAGTGTCACGATACGATACGGTCTGAACATCACGGTACGATATTTATCATGATTAAAATTGTCATCATTTTTATTCCTGTTCCTCATCTGCAGAAATAAAGTGAACTGTAAACACATAAAGGTCCTGACTCCAGAGCCTCATCAGTGTGAGGTCAGAATGAGTTTAATGCAGATTTAAACATTTGTGTTTTACACAAACTAAACTTAAACCTCACGGCTCATTTGCATAAAATGTAAGAGCTGAAAAAAGCAGCTCTTTCCTTGTGCTGCTGCTTCAGCTTCTGTGGGACTAAAGGACTCAGTGAATATGAGTGTTCTCCCTGTGACTCAGTGAATATGAGTGTTCTCTCTGTGACTCAGTGAATATGAGTGTTCTCTCTGTGACTCAGTGAATATGAGTGTTCTCCCTGTGACTCAGTGAATATGAGTGTTCTCTCTGTGACTCAGTGAATATGAGTGTTCTCTCTGTGACAGAGGATGTTCTGCTGATGCTGAGTCTGTTCTGTGCGTATGTCGCGTTGCAGATGCTGCGTAAACATGTGAAACCGGGACACTCAAAAACCCGATCATACCCGGGGCACTGATGTGCAGGGAAACGCACTCTGAGGAATATAGGGATCTCCAAGGAGCCAGAGCCGAGACGTGGGACTGTGAGGCTCCAGAGTTTGTGCTCAGACCTCGAGTCCTCAGACCGTTACACAGACACCGACATTCAGTTTGTCCTTTAAAATGAACCTGATCTACAGAATTCTTAATGATCGATTATCGATTAATCGACTGATCAGCCCGACACTAGTCAGAACATTCTCCTCGTTCTCCCGCTCCTCTCCTGAAGCTGCTGCTGGATTCTGCAGATGTTTGGTTCTGTTGTGATCTGGTTTTCGTGTCCTCCTCCAGACGAGTACTGGCAGAACCACCCCGAGCTCCACGACATCCCGATCTACTACGCGTCGTCGTTGGCGCGGAAGTGCATGGCCGTGTACCAGACCTACATCAACGCCATGAACGACAAGATCCGCAAAGCCATAAACATCAACAACCCCTTTGTGTTCAAGCACATCAGCAACCTGAAGGTCAGAACCAGGACTGGACCGGGACTGGACCGGGACTGGACCGGGACTGGACCGGGACTGGACCGGGACTGGACCGGGACTGGACCGGGACTGGACCGGGACTGAACCGGGACTGGACCGGGACTGGACCGGGACTGGACCGGGACTGGACCGGGACTGGACCGGGACTGGACCGGGACTGAACCAGGACTGGACCAGGACTGGACCAGGACTGGACCAGGACTGGACCAGGACTGAACCAGGACTGAACCAGGACTGAACCAGGACTGAACCAGGACTGAACCAGGAAAAAACCAGAACTTCACTAGACCAGCACATCAGCCACCTGAAGGTCAGACTGAGACTAGACTGGGACCAGGACTGGACGAGGCAGTGGGACTAGACCAGGACCAGGCCTAGACCAGGACCGGGTCTGGGTCTGAGCGTGTCCCCGTGTCCCCAGAGCATGGATCACTTTGACGACATCGGGCCCAGTGTGGTGATGGCGTCTCCGGGGATGATGCAGAGCGGTTTGTCCCGGGAGCTGTTCGAGTCCTGGTGCACGGACAAGAGGAACGGAGTGATCATCGCCGGGTACTGCGTGGAGGGAACGCTCGCCAAGGTAACGCCGGGGTTAGACCGGGGTTAGACCGGGTTAGACCGGGGTTAGACCGGGGTTAGACCGGGGTTAGACCGGGGTTAGACCGGGTTAGACCTGGGTTAGACCGGGGTTAGACCGGGGTTAGACCGGGGTTAGACCGGGGTTAGACCGGGGTTAGACCGGGGTTAGACCTGGTTTAGACCTGGTTTAGACCAGGACCACTGAGGGATCACACAGACATAAGGACACACGGGAACAGAAAGGAAAGTTCTGCCGTTTAATGTTTAAAATCAGAGGAAAGAGGGTTATTTTTATCATCGTGGGATCAGAATCGTATCAGAATCGTATCAAAATGGAGTTTGAAATGTCAGTATCGTGACACTACACTGCGCGTTATCACCTTTTGTTTTTCATTTAACCTTTATTTAACCAGGAAAGTCCCATTGAAATCATTCATCTCTTTATGAAGGGAGTCCTGACCAAGACACGACAAAACAATCGACTTTTATCACGACGACGGGAAATGCGGCGATGTCGAGTTCTTCGGTGAATCGATTTTGTGATGTCGATGTCGGCACAGACTGAGATTTGTGCATTTAATCTGTGAACATCTGAATCATTTAAACTGCACAAAATCAACTTTTAATTTGAATTCCCTCAGTCTGAGTGAACCAGTTCCTTCTGTTTCCTCCAGAACGTTGGTGCCGCTCAGTCGTTTCTCTGACGCTCGTCGTCGTTTCCTTTAAGTTTTCGTCTTTCTTCCCTCGATCGTCGTGGATAAATTCTTCATGGACAGAATCTGTTCTTTGTTCCTTGTTGGATGAAGATTTGGTGTTGGGGCAGATTTATGAAGCTGCTCAAAAACACGCCACACTTTTCCACAGGGATTTTACTGGAGAATTTGCATTTCATCCAACAAATTGATAAGACAGTTTAAAACATTTCCAAACCTTTGAGCAATAGTTTAAACTTTCCTACTGGAACCAGTTCTTTTCATTTCCAGTCTTTCTGTGAATTGCTCCATGTTGTGGGGGCAGAATATTGAAATACCTCCTCTTCTGTACGAACACTCGGTGCAGACAGTGGCAGTGATTCTTGAAACCGTAAAGCACATGTGTCAAACATGCGGCCCGGGGGCCAGATCCGGCCCTCCAAGACCTTTAATCTGGCCCTCGGCTGATTTTTCTATTAAAATACTTAAAATTTTCAGATTTTTCTGTTAATTTTCTGCCCCGTTTAGCACAGCAGCGTCTCCGGCGTTTCTGTACGTTGCGACTCCCACCAGAGCAGCACAAATGAAGACTTTCCTCTTTCCAAACGCTCTTAAAGGACGATCGTTTTGACTGTCGACCGTGACCCTCATCAGCAAAATGTCAAAAAATGAGAAAAGCAGATGCTGAGTTCAGGATTTCCCAAGAAAAATAGTCTAATTCTTATTTGTTGACAGAGGTGAATGGGAAATCTGTGCTCAGTGTGTTTGGAACAAGTGGCGTTGCTCGAGGAATATAATCTTAAACACCACTACGAGACACGGAGAAAAATACAATAACTTGAAGAGAGAACTGAGTTTTCTGATCCGGCCCTTTTGGGATCAAAGTAGGCTGCATACGGCCCCCGGACCAAAATGAGTTTGATGCCTCTGCCGTAAAGAACTAGTGCTGAAAAACAATTAAGTTTTTTAATCAGATTTTTTACACTTTAGAATTTTGATTAATCACGATTAATTGCAGTTAATTATTCTTCAAAAAAATACCAAAATATGTTGATAAAAATGCAGTTTATTATTAAAAGTTATATTCTGGACATGTTTCTATCGCTGGTAGTTTAGTTGTCGTGCTCAGTTTGTTGTTGGTGCAGTGTCGTCGTTTCTGCCGCTGAATCAAACCCGTGTTTTGCTTTGAGACGTGTTTTAAACTTGTGGAAACAGAGTTCATCACTGCGACATCTGCAAACTGCCTCAGTTTATCTAAAGTCCCGTGGGGCAGTTTTTTGCAGATAAATCCTGAGCTCCAGTCACCGTCTCATCTGTCGTCTTCACCTCCGTATGGACCTGATCACTGACCTAATCACCTCCATCCGCACTTTAACAGAGGAGAGTTCAGAATAAACTGTGGGATTAATCTGCGTTTAAAAAAACATCAGTGCGATATTTTTTTACGAACACAGTCCAGCCGCTTTTGGGTAAAGATATTCACAGAGAAATGAACGAAAAACACATGAACGTGAACAGAACTCGGTGAGGCCACGAGTCACAATCACGAACATCGACAGTGAAGCCCAGAGTGGAGGGAAGAAATAGAAAGAGTTCAGATGTAATGAAGTGTGAATAAAGTGTGAATAAAGTGTAAATAAAGTGTAAATAGTGTAAATATAGTGTAAATAGTGTAAGTAAAGTGTGAATAAAGTGTAAATAGTGTAAATAAAGTGTAAATAAAGTGTGAATAAAGTGTAAATAAAGTGTAAGTAAAGTGTAAATAGTGTAAATAAAGTGTAAATAAAGTGTAAATAGTGTAAATAAAGTGTGAATAGTGTAAGTAAAGTGTAAGTGTAGTAAAGTGCCTGTGGTCTTTGGCAGCACATCATGACGGAGCCGGATGAGATCAGCACGATGTCGGGGCAGAAACTTCCGCTGAAGATGTCTGTGGATTATATTTCCTTCTCCGCTCACACAGATTATCAGCAAACCAGCGAATTCATCCGAGCGCTCAAACCCCCACACGTGGTACTGCTCCTCCTCCTGTTACCTCCTCCTTTGCTCCTCCTTTCACCTCCTCTCCGCCTCTTTTCCTCCTCTGCTCCTCTTTTCCTCCTCTCCTCTTCTCCTCCTCGTCTCCTCACCTCCCCCTCACCTCCCTCCTCCTCTCTCCTCTCCTCACCTCCTCTCCCTCCTCCTCCTCCTCACCTTCTCCTCACCTCCTCACCTCCCTCCTCCTCCTCCTCTCCTCACCTCTCTCCTCCTCCTCACCTCCTCTCCTCACCTCCCTCCTCCTCCTCCTCACCTTCTCCTCACCTCCTCCTCCTCGTCTCCTCACCTTCTCCTCACCTCCTCTCCTCACCTCCTCCTCCTCGTCTCCTCTCTCACCTTCCTCCTCCTCTCCTCACCGCCTCCTCTCCTCTCACCTCCTCTCCTCCTCCTCTCCTCTCCTCACCTCTCTCCACCTCCTCACCTCCTCACCTCCTCCTCTCACCTCCTCCTCCTCTCCTCCTCCTCACCTCCTCCTCCTCCTCTCCTCTCCTCACCTCTCTCCTCCTCCTCACCTCCTCTCCTCACCTCCCTCCTCCTCACCTTCTCCTCACCTCCTCCTCCTCGTCTCCTCACCTTCTCCTCACCTCCTCTCCTCACCTCCTCCTCCTCGTCTCCTCACCTTCTCCTCACCTCCTCTCCTCACCTCCCTCCTCGTCTCCTCACCTCCTCCTCTCCTCACCTCTCTCCTCTCCTCACCTCTCTCCACCTCCTCACCTCTCTCCACCTCCTCTCCTCCTCACCTCCTCCTCCTCTCCTCAGATCCTGGTCCACGGGGAGCAGAATGAAATGGCTCGCCTTAAAGCAGCTCTGATCCGTGAGTACGAGGACAACGACGAGGTTCATATCGAGGTCCACAACCCGCGGAACACCGAGGCCGTGACGCTCTACTTCAGAGGGGAGAAGCTCGCCAAGGTGATGCCCTCCCCCTGTGCCCCAGATGCCCTCCCCCTGTGCCCCAGATGCCCTCCCCCCGTGCCCCAGATGCCCTCCCCCTGTGCCCCAGATGCCCTCCCCCGTGTGTCAGATGCCCTCCCCCGTGCGTCAGATGCCCTCCCCGTGCGTCAGATGCCCTCCCCCTGTGCCCCAGATGCCCTCCCCCTGTGCCCCAGATGCCCTCCCCGTGCCCCAGATGCCCTCCCTGTGCCCCAGATGCCCTCCCACCCCCTCCCCTGTGCCCCAGATGCCCTCCCTTTGCCCCAGATGCCCTCCCTGTGCCCCAGATGCCCTCCCCCTGTGCCCCAGATGCCCTCCCCGTGCCCCAGATGCCCTCCCCCTGTGCCCCAGATGCCCTCCCGCCCTCCCCCTGTGCCCCAGATGCCCTCCCCGTGCCCCAGATGCCCTCCCCCTGTGCCCCAGATGCCCTCCCCGTGCCCCAGATGCCCTCCCCCTGTGCCCCAGATGCCCTCACGCCCTCCTCCCGTGCCCCAGATGCCCTCCCACCCCCTCCCCTGTGCCCCAGATGCCCTCCCCCTGTGCCCCAGATGCCCTCCCTGTGCCCCAGATGCCCTCCCCGTGCGTCAGATGCCCTCCCCGTGCGTCAGATGCCCTCCCCGTGCGTCAGATGCCCTCCCCGTGTGTCTGAATGCTTCTCGATTGCACAGATGTGACATTTTCCAACTATAATTTGAACAAAGTTTTCCACGTTTACATGAGTTTTAATTCTGAAATGATTTTAATTCTGGATAAAAATGAGTCGGTCCTAAAAAGTCACATTTTCAGAACTGAGCAGAACCTCCAGAACCTTTAGAACCTTTGGAACGTTTCCTGGATGTGTTTAGAACGAAGAACAAGTGTAAAAGCAGAGAGACTAATGTACACCCCTGGACCTGGTTTAGACCTGGTTTAGTCCTTGGTTTAGTCCTTGGTTTATTCCTAGTTTAGACCTGGTTTAGTCCTTGGTTTAGTCCTTGGTTTAGACCTGGTTTAGACCTGGTTTAGTCCTGGTTTAGTCCTGGTTTAATCCTGGTTTAGTCCTGGTTTAGTCCTGGTTTAGTCCTGGTTTAGTCCCTGGTTTAGTCCCTGGTTTAGTCCCTGGGTTAGTCCTGGTTCAGTCCTGGTTCAGTCCTGGTTCAGTCCTGGTTCAGTCCTGGTTTAGACCTGGTTTAGACCTGGTTTAGTCCTGGTTTAGTCCTGGTTTAGTCCTGGTTTAGTCCTGGTTCAGTCCTGGTTCAGTCCTGGTTCAGTCCTGGTTTAGACCTGGTTTATTCCTGATTTTAATCCTGATTTTAATCCTGAACTATTTAATTCAGATTAAACCCTCATGTAAACGTGGCCGCTGTGGAATAACAGTTTAAAGCTGCTCTCTCCCATGATGCTTTGCTGCAGGTCATGGGGTCTCTGGCGGACAGGAAGTGCGCTCAGGGTCAGAGAGTCTCCGGAATCCTGGTCAAAAGAAACTTCAACTACCACATCCTGGCTCCATCCGACCTGTCGAGTGAGACCTGAACCGGGACTAAACCGGGACTGAACCGGGGACTGAACCAGGGACTAAACCGGGACTGAACCGGGACTGAACCGGGACTAAACCAGAGACTGAACCAGAGACTGAACCAGAGACTGAACCGGGACTGAACCGGAACTGAACCGGGACTAAACCGGGACTTAACCGGGACTGAACCGGAACTGAACCGGAACTGAACCGGGACTGAACCGGGACTAAACCGGGGACTGAACCGGGACTGAACCGGGACTAAACCGGGACTAAACCAGGGACTGAACCAGGACTGAACCAGGGACTGAACCGGGACTGAACCGAGACTGAACCGGAACTGAACCGGAACTGAACCGGGACTGAACCGGGACTGAACCGGGACTAAACCGGGGACTGAACCGGGACTGAACCGGGACTAAACCGGGACTAAACCAGGGACTGAACCGGGACTGAACCGAGACTGAACCGGGACTAAACCGGGACTAAACCGGGACTAAACCAGGGACTGAACCGGGACTGAACCAGGGACTGAACCGAGACTGAACCGGAACTGAACCGGAACTGAACCGGAACTGAACCGGGACTGAACCGGGACTAAACCGGGACTAAACCGGGACTAAACCGGGACTAAACCGGGACTAAACCAGGGACTGAACCGGGACCGAACCGGGACTGAACCGGGACTAAACCGGGACTAAACCAGGGACTGAACCGGGACTGAACCGGGACTGAACCAGGGACTGAACCGGGACTGAACCGGGACTGAACCGAGACTGAACCGGAACTGAACCGGGACTGAACCGGGACTAAACCGGGACTAAACCAGGGACTGAACCGGGACTGAACCGAGACTGAACCGAGACTGAACCGAGACTGAACCGAGACTGAACCGAGACTGAACCGGGACTGAACCGGGACTGAACCGGGACTGAACCAGGGACTAAATCAGAACTAAACCAGGATTGAACCAGGACTAAACTAGGACTAAACTGGGTCTAAACTGGGACTAAACCGGGTCAAAACCCGGCCTAAACCCGGTCTAACCCTCGTCTAACCCTCGTCTAAACCTGGTCTAAACCTGGTCTAAACCCGGTCTAAACCCAGTCTAAACCCGGTCTAAACCCGGTCTAAATCCGGTCTAAACCTGGTCTAACCCCGGTCTAACCCCGGTCTAACCCCGGTCTAAACCCGGTCTAAACCCGGTCTAAACCCGGTCTAAACCCGGTCTAAACCCGGTCTAAATCCTGGTCTAAACCTGGTCTAAACCCGGTCTAACCCCGGTCTAACCCCGGTCTAACCCCGGTCTAACCCCAGTCTAAACCCGGTCTAAACCCGGTCTAAACCCGGTCTAAACCCGGTCTAAACCCGGTCTCTGTTGCAGATTACACAGACCTGACCCTGGGCACCGTGACCCAGACTCAGGCGATCCCGTTCACTGGACCCATCTCGGTTCTGGTCTCTCAGCTGCGGCACCTGGCGGGTCAGTCCCTCCCCCCACGCGCTGATGTCACGAGGTGGAGCCGGGCTAAAGTCTGACGGCCCGTGTGTGTGTGTGTGTGTGTGTGTGTTCCAGGGGAGGTGGAGCAGGTGGAGGGGGCGGAGAAAATCACCGTCAAAGTGTTTAAAAGCATCACGCTGGTGCACGAGGCCGGGATGGTGCTGCTGCAGGTGCGGACTCCAGCTCCCAGCATGCTCCGCTCCGGGGAGGGCATCTGACATGTTTGCTTTGTGCCGCAGTGGATCGCGAACCCTCTGAACGACATGTTTGCGGACGCCGTGACCACAGTGATCCTGGAGGTGCAGTCCAACCCCAACGCCCAGAAATGTACGACCCGCCCTTTACTCGGCTCATTTAAACTGGGATTTAACTTTTTATTACTTTTATTTGTTTATTTTAAGATTTCTTGTAGTTTTTAAGTGGAACTAAACTCTAAATCCACTGTGTCACTAAACTGTGCAGACGGGGGTTTATTTCCCCGTCATTTTTTCCTCACATTTTCAGCTTTGTGGTCAAAAACGCCGACATTTAAGTCCGTGCTTCCTCCCGAGTCCTCTGTGATTCCAAGTACTTGGTGACATCACACAGAACTGCCCCATTTACAGGTGTTACAGGTGTTTCTGACACAAACGCCTGTCCGTCTGTGTGGATGCGCGTTTAGGGCAGGACTCTCCAATCGAGCAGCTCCCCAAACATACATCTTGATGACGATGTGATAAAGTCCCATTTTAAAGCCCAACTCGTCCACTAACAAACGGATAATGGTTTATTTTTATCGGCATCTTACAGTCCAAAGCTCTGTGGCGTTTTCGCTTCATTTCGTTGGCGTCAGCGCGACGTGTTTCGAGTGTTCAGGCTCTGTGCCGCGTCGACCAATCAGGGACGAGTATCCGGTGACGCAGCGACGTTATTATCCAGAAGAAGAAGAAACAGAAAAACGCGAGAACCACAAACACCAGAACAAGAAACGCCACCGTGTCATTAGCGGAGGATAAATATATACACGCCTCAATCGCCAGGACTAAAGCAGGTCTAAAGCAGGACTAAAGCAGGACTAAAGCAGGACTAAAGCAGGACTAAAGCAGGACTAAAGCAGGACTAAACCAGGACTAAACCAGGTCTAAACCAGGACTAAACCAGGACTAAACCAGGACTAAACCAGGACTAAACCAGGACTAAAGCAGGACTAAACCAGGACTAAACCAGTGTTATTGAGGATAAATATATAAACGCCTTCGCCGCTGTTCGCCTCCGCTCATGTGTTTTTGTAATAAAAACACTAAAGTGGCTCTGCCATCGCTCCGGGAAAAGTCTGGAAAATGTTTGTTTCCAGGGCAACGCGTCAAGTATTTTTCTCCCGTTTGTGGGGACGCGTCGGGACGTCTGAACTCAGAGGCAAAAGCTCCAACTAGAACTGAACTAAGCACATTTTGTGACACTCCGGTCTGAACGCAGCTTTAGACCAATCACACGGTTCCTTTACCTCCAGACTCCGCCCCTCCTGTATTTGAAGTGTTGTGGGCGGGGTCAGGTGGTCGTGGGCGGGGTCAGGTGGCCGTGGGCGGGGTCAGGTGGGCGGGGTCAGGGGGTCGTGGGCGGGGTCAGGTGGTCGTGGGTGGGGTCGTGGGCGGGGTCAGGTGGTCGTGGGCGGGGTCATGGTGTCGTGGGCGGGGTCAGGGTGTCGTGGGCGGGGTCAGGGGGTCGTGGGCGGGGTCAGGGGGTCGTGGGCGGGGTCAGGGGGTCGTGGGCGGGGTCAGGTGGTCGTGGGCGGGGTCAGGTGGTCGTGGGCGGGGTCAGGGGGTCGTGGGCGGGGTCAGGGGGTTGTGGGCGGGGTCAGGTTGTGTTTTAGTCTCATGTTTTGTGTTTCAGATCTGGAGGGACGCAGAGAAACATCAGACCCCGAGGACGTTTTTCCTGAGAGACTCGCACTGATGTTAAAGTGAGTCCAGAACCAGGACTGAACCAGGACTAAACCAGGACTAAAAGCACTAAAAGCCCTGATGCCCTCCCTCTGTTTCAGTGACATGTTTGGGGAGGGATGTGTCAGTTTCTCTGAGGGGAAACTCAAAGTGACGGTGGATCAGGCCACAGCCGCAGTCGACCCACGAACCAGGGTGTGTATCTGCTCCTGCCTGCTCCTGTCTGCTCCTGTCTGCTCCTGTCTGCTCCTGCCTGCTCCTGCCTGCTCCTGCCTGCTCCTGTCTGCTCCTGTCTGCTCCTGCCTGCTCCTGCCTGCTCCTGTCTGCTCCTGCCTGCTCCTGCCTGCTCCTGCCTGCTCCTGTCTGCTCCTGCCTGCTCCTGCCTGCTCCTGTCTGCTCCTGCCTGCTCCTGTCTGCTCCTGCCTGCTCCTGTCTGCTCCTGCCTGCTCCTGCCTGCTCCTGTCTGCTCCTGTCTGCTCCTGCCTGCTCCTGCCTGCTCCTGCCTGCTCCTGTCTGCTCCTGCCTGCTCCTGTCTGCTCCTGTCTGCTCCTCTCTGCTCCTGCTGCTCCTGCCTGCTCCTGTCTGCTCCTGCCTGCTCCTGTCTGCTCCTGCCTGCTCCTGCCTGCTCCTGTCTGCTCCTGCCTGCTCCTGTCTGCTCCTGTCTGCTCCTGCCTGCTCCTGCCTGCTCCTGCCTGCTCCTGTCTGCTCCTGCCTGCTCCTGTCTGCTCCTGTCTGCTCCTCTCTGCTCCTGCTGCTCCTGCCTGCTCCTAACCCTAACCCCTAACCCATTATGGAAAAAATCATTATCACGATGATTTAAACAATAATTTTTTAGTTACACAAAACTTGTAAATTGAAACTAAATATAGTCCACAAATATGTTCCCTCGAGCAGTTTTGCGAAGTATAAAACATAAAATTAATAAAATAAACTTTGAACATGAAATAAGGCAGAGAAAAACAGAAATAAATTATAAATCCTGCTGTTATCCATCTTCTCCCGCTTGACCCGACTGAGTCACAGGGGCAGTTTGCTGCTCAATCCTCACAGCACCTGACCCCACCTGACCCCCCATGACCCCACCTGACCCCCTATGACCCCACCTGACCCTCCATGACCCCCCATGACCACACCTGACCCCCTATGACCCCACCTGACCCCCCATGACTCCACCTGACCCCCTATGACTCCCTATGACCCCCCATGACCCCGTCTGTGAGGAGCCACAGGAGGGAAACTTATTTATATAAAAGAAAATCCCAAAATAAACTCGATTCTTTGAGTTCGGAGCTCGTTTGAGGCACAAATCCAAATCGTGATCAGAATTCGATTCTCTGCAGCTTTAATCTGCTCGGTCGGTTCAGAAACTCGGGCGTTGCTAAAACTGTCGAGCCTGATTCTCGTCATTCGGTTTGACTTGGTGGAAACCGTCTGACCTCTGACCCCACAGCATCAGGAGTTTTATTTCACCAGTCGCTGCTGTTTGGTGGTGACGTCTGTGATGCGCTGAAACGCTCAGATATTTCCCCAGATCCTGTAGGAAGAAGCGATAATGTCTTTCCCCCCATAAAACTCTATTCCGGCTTTAAATCCTCGATGTTCGGCTTCGTCCATCTTGAGCACTTCGTTTACTGTTGTGCTGGACCACAGAAGGCTGATAGTTTGTCTCTCCTCCTTCCTCTGACTCCTCCTCTTCCTCTGACTCCTCCTCTTCCTCTCTTCACGTGTCATGTTGTTGTAGACGGTAGTTCGTCTCCTCCTCTTCCTCTCTTCATGTCATGTTGTTGTAGACGGTAGTTCGTCTCCTCCTCTTCCTCTCTTCATGTCATGTTGTTGTAGACGGTAGTTCGTCTCCTCCTCTTCCTCTCTTCATGTCATGTTGTTGTAGACGGTAGTTCGTCTCCTCCTCTTCCTCTCTTCATGTCATGTTGTTGTAGACAGTAGTTCGTCTCCTCCTCTTCCTCTCTTCATGTCATGTTGTTGTAGACGGTAGTTCGTCTCCTCCTCTTCCTCTCTTCATGTCATGTTGTTGTAGACGGTAGTTCGTCTCCTCCTCTTCCTCTCTTCATGTCATGTTGTTGTAGACAGTAGTTCGTCTCCTCCTCTTCCTCTCTTCACGTGTCATGTTGTTGTAGACAGTAGTTCGTCTCCTCCTCTTCCTCTCTTCATGTCATGTTGTTGTAGACAGTAGTTCGTCTCCTCCTCTTCCTCTCTTCATGTCATGTTGTTGTAGACAGTAGTTCGTCTCCTCCTCTTCCTCTCTTCATGTCATGTTGTTGTAGACGGTAGTTCATCTCCTCCTCTTCCTCTCTTCATGTCATGTTGTTGTAGACGGTAGTTCGTCTCCTCCTCTTCCTCTCTTCATGTCATGTTGTTGTAGACGGTTGTTCGTCTCCTCCTCTTCCTCTCTTCATGTCATGTTGTTGTAGACGGTAGTTCGTCTCCTCCTCTTCCTCTCTTCATGTCATGTTGTTGTAGACAGTAGTTCGTCTCCTCCTCTTCCTCTCTTCACGTGTCATGTTGTTGTAGACGGTAGTTCGTCTCCTCCTCTTCCTCTCTTCATGTCATGTTGTTGTAGACGGTAGTTCGTCTCCTCCTCTTCCTCTCTTCATGTCATGTTGTTGTAGACGGTAGTTCGTCTCCTCCTCTTCCTCTCTTCACGTGTCATGTTGTTGGAGACGGTAGTTCGTCTCCTCCTCTTCCTCTCTTCACGTGTCATGTTGTTGTAGACGGTTGTTCGTCTCCTCCTCTTCCTCTCTTCACGTGTCATGTTGTTGTAGACGGTAGTTCGTCTCCTCCTCTTCCTCTCTTCACGTGTCATGTTGTTGTAGACGGTTGTTCGTCTCCTCCTCTTCCTCTCTTCACGTGTCATGTTGTTGTAGACGGTAGTTCGTCTCCTCCTCTTCCTCTCTTCATGTCATGTTGTTGTAGACGGTAGTTCGTCTCCTCCTCTTCCTCTCTTCACGTGTCATGTTGTTGGAGACGGTAGTTCGTCTCCTCCTCTTCCTCTCTTCATGTCATGTTGTTGTAGACAGTAGTTCGTCTCCTCCTCTTCCTCTCTTCATGTCATGTTGTTGTAGACAGTAGTTCGTCTCCTCCTCTTCCTCTCTTCACGTGTCATGTTGTTGTAGACAGTAGTTCGTCTCCTCCTCTTCCTCTCTTCATGTCATGTTGTTGGAGACGGTAGTTCGTTTCCTCCTCTTCCTCTCTTCACGTGTCATGTTGTTGTAGACGGTAGTTCGTCTCCTCCTCTTCCTCTCTTCATGTCATGTTGTTGTAGACGGTTGTTCGTCTCCTCCTCTTCCTCTCTTCACGTGTCATGTTGTTGTAGACGGTAGTTCGTCTCCTCCTCTTCCTCTCTTCGTGTCATGTTGTTGTAGACGGTAGTTCGTCTCCTCCTCTTCCTCTCTTCATGTCATGTTGTTGGAGACGGTAGTTCGTCTCCTCCTCTGACTCTTGTCTCCTCGTTTCAGTCGGTCGTGTGTGAGGAGGACGAGACGTTGAGGGAGATGGTTGAAGTCGCTGTTCACAGGTTGTTCGACGCCTTAAACCCCATTTTCTGACCTCGTCCCAGCGCCGCCTCCGACGACCTCCGACGACCTCTGACCTCAGACGTCGGCCGCGTCTTTCACCTTTCGACTTTAGTTTGTGTAGAAAATGTTTAAATTTGTTTTTCTATGTTTTGTTAAAAAATAAAAAATTAAAAAATAAACAAGACCAAACTCCAAATCTGTGTCTTTGAACAAACAGAACTGAGGCTGTCTGGTTTAGTCCTGGTTTAGTCCTGGTTTAGTCCTGGTTTAGTCCTGGTTTAGACCTGGTTTAATCCTGGTTTAGTCTCTGGACCAGATGGAATCTGCCCCAGGCTGCTGAGGGCCTGTGCAGACCAGCTCTGTGAGGTCCTCTGCCACATCTTCAGCCTGAGCCTGGAGAAGGTTCCTGTCCTGTGGAAGACCTCCTGTGTGGTTCCAGTTCCCAAGACACCACCTGCCAGGGAACCAGCCCACGACAGACCAGTCGCCTTGACCTCCCACCTGATGAAGACCCTGGAGAGACTGATCCTCAGACACCTCCAGAGCCCCACCCTGAACCTGCTGCAGTTTGCCTATCGGCCCAACATCGGGGTAGAGGACGCCGTCATCTACCTGCTGCAGCGGGCGCTCACCCACCTGGAGACCGCCGGGAGCGCTGTGAGAGTCATGTTCTTTGACTTCTCCAGTGCCTTCAGCACCATCAGGCCAGCGCTGCTGAGGGGGAAGCTGGAGGACACCGGAGTGGACCTGGCTGCCTGGACCATGGACTACCTGACTGACCGACTGCAGTATGTGCGGCTGTGAGTCTGAGGTGGTGGTCTGCAGCACGGGGGCCCCCAGGGAACTGTCCTCTCCCCCTTCCTCTTCACCATATACACCTCGGACTTCACCTACCACACAGACACCTGTCGTCTCCAGAAGTTCTCGGACGACTCGGCCATTGTTGGCTGTGTGTCTGAGGGGAACGAGCTGGAGCAAAACTCGGTCATCAGAGACTTTGTGGACTTTGTTTGTGCTGCAAAAAGTTTGCAGCACAAACAAAACATGAAAACATTTGCACAAACACAAACGTTTGACTCCATTTTGGGCGTTTTTGAGCATTTTGAAGCTTCCTGTGGGTCTGACCCCAGTTTGACCTGTAAAAGAATCGTTGATATCTCCAAAACAAAAGCAGCACAAACCAAACTTTCTGCAGCTCAAATGAAGGTCATAGTTTTTGTGGAGGTTTGAGGATCTTCTCCACCACCAACGCCCAAAGACGAGGACCTGGAGGCTCAGAGTTTTCAGGCAGAAGGAGAATGGAGGAAGAGGCTCCGGTTCTTCCGTTTAGGCTGAAATATAAAAGCTACAACTGACTTCACTAAAACGAAACGCGTTACAGAGCTGGATATTTACTGTAATTTTCAGATTATAAGTCGCACCAGCCAAAAAATGCACAATGAAGAAGAAAAAAACATGTTTAAGTCGCACATGGAAAATTTATATTATAAAATCAGAGACCAAGAACCGACATCTTGAAAGTTATAGTAATTAAAACAGTCCATGTATCATTCGTTCGTTTGTTCATTTTTCAATATAAAACCAAAAATAAGAAAACATAAAACAACTCTTTTCTTTATTATTTGTCTCTAAAACCAAAATCTATGGGCTCAGTGTGAAAAATGTAATATATAAGTTGCACCTGAGCATAAGTCGCAGGAACCACCCAAACCCTGAAAAAAAGTGCCACTTATAGTCTGAAAAATACATAAACTGTTATTTAGTCAATAATAAATTTCCCCTCACGCTAAAGGCCGACACTATTTTCTACCCACTGGATTTAGATTTGCACAAACAATTATTCAAAACTAAAACCTGTAAAAGCTCCTGAAATCACCCGAGAGCAGATCTAATGTACACAGGATTTATTTATTTACAAGAGCTCATTGAAAACACAGAAAAGTTTGTCAAAAACATGATTTGTTCATAAAGAAAAGAGTAAATACAAGAAGTGAGTCCACAGGTGCAGGGAGGGAGGTCCTGGTCCTGGTCCTGGTCCTGGTCCTGGTTTAGACCCGGTTCTAGTCCAGTCCAGACCTGGTTTTGGTCCAGACTCTCAGTAAAACAGAGTTTGAAGCGGCGGCGCCCCCTGGAGTGAAGCCGCTGCTATAGACCCGGGACAGCGCTGTGTGAGGACGACGACTCTGCAACACAAACACACGTCAGGAAGAACAGACCTGGTTTAGACCTGGTTTAGTCCTGGTTTAGTCCTGGTTTAGTCCTGGTTTAGTCCTGGTTTAGTCCTGGTTTAGTCCTGGTTTAGTCCTGGTTTAGACCTGGTTTAGTCCTGGTTTAGACCTGGTTTAGTCCTGGTTTAGACCTGGTTTAGACCTGGTTTAGACCTGGTTTAGACCTGGTTTAGTCCTGGTTTAGTCCTGGTTTAAACCTGGTTTAGACCTGGTTTAGTCCTGGTTTAGACCCTCACCTGTCAGTAGGGGGCAGGTTTAGACCCTCACCTGTCAGTAGGGGCAGGTTTAGACCCTCACCTGTCAGTAGGGGCAGGTTTAGACCCTCACCTGTCAGTAGGGGGCAGGTTTAGACCCTCACCTGTCAGTAGGGGGCAGGTTTAGACCCTCACCTGTCAGTAGGGGGCAGGTTTAGACCCTCACCTGTCAGTAGGGGCAGGTTTAGACCCTCACCTGTCAGTAGGGGCAGGTTTAGACCCTCACCTGTCAGTAGGGGGCAGGTTTAGACCCTCACCTGTCAGTAGGGGCAGGTTTAGACCCTCACCTGTCGGCAGGGGGCAGGTTTAGACCCTCACCTGTCGGCAGGGGGCAGGTTTAGACCCTCACCTGTCAGTAGGGGCAGGTTTAGACCCTCACCTGTCAGTAGGGGCAGGTTTAGACCCTCACCTGTCAGTAGGGGCAGGTTTAGACCCTCACCTGTCAGTAGGGGCAGGTTTAGACCCTCACCTGTCAGTAGGGGCAGGTTTAGACTCTCACCTGTCAGTAGGGGCAGGTTTAGACCCTCACCTGTCAGTAGGGGCAGGTTTAGACCCTCATCTGTCATTAGGGGGCAGGTTTAGACCCTCACCTGGCGGCAGGGGGCAGGTTTAGTCCCTCACCTGGCGGCAGGGGGCCGGTTTTGATGTGGCTGTGCTGAATCTGTAGAAAAGCGCCTTTTTCTGCCTTTGTGCCGTCGGGCCAAACCTCACAGGCCAGAACCGAGATCGGACCAGAGCCGGACTTCAGGTGGATCTGGATCCCGTCCTGAGGAGACCAAAGAGTCAGATGCCCTCCCCGTTTGGTTAGAACTGGTGTTGACCCCAGTTTAGACCTGGTTTAGACCCAATTTAGACCTGGTTTAGTCCCTGTTTGATCTGGTTTAGACCTGGTTTAGACCAAGTTTAGTCCCTGTTTAATCCTGGTTTAGACCTGGTTTAGACCTGGTTTAGACCTGGTTTAGACCTGGTTTAGACCTCAGTTTAGACCTCAGTTTAGACCTCAGTTTAGACCTGGTTTAGACCTGGTTTAGACCTGGTTTAGACCTGGTTTAGACCTGGTTTAGACCTCAGTTTAGACCTCAGTTTAGACCTCAGTTTAGACCTGGTTTAGACCTGGTTTAGACCTGGTTTAGACCTGGTTTAGACCTGGTTTAGACCTCAGTTTAGACCTCAGTCTAGACCTCAGTTTAGACCTGGTTTAGACCTCAGTTTAGACCTCAGTTTAGACCTGGTTTAGACCAAGTTTAGTCCCTGTTTAATCCTGGTTTAGACCTGGTTTAGACCTGGTATAGACCTGGTTTAGACCTGGTTTAGACCTCAGTTTAAACCTGGTTTAGACCTCAGTTTAGACCTGGTTTAGACCTGGTTTAGACCCCACTTTAGACTCTCCCAGTGCCCCAGATGCCCTCCCTGTGTGCGTCAGATGCCCTCCCGTCCCTCCGTCACCTTCTTGGGCGCAGGAACCTCCAGTTTGGTTTCCTCTGGAGCTTTCACCACGATCACGGTTTGATCCTCGAGCACCGAGAGGTTCTGGACGTCCGAGAGCGTCACATACGCCAACGTGACGAGAACGAGTCAAGGAGATTCAGGAGGGCTTAAAGACACGAGGAAAGAACATGGGGACAGAGGAGGAGAGAGAGGAGGAGGAGAGGCGGAGAGGAGGAGAGGAGGAGAGGAGGAGAGGAGGAGAGGAGGAGAGAGGAGGAGAGGAGACAGAGGAGGAGAGAGAGGAGGAGGAGAGGAGGAGAGGAGATGAGAGGAGAGAAGAGGAGGAGAGGAGAGGAGAGGAGGAGGAGAGTAGTGAGAGGAGAAGAGAGGAGGAGAGGAGAAGAGGAGGAGAGGAGAAGAGGAGGAGAGAGGAGACAGAGGAGGAGAAGAGAGAAGAGGAGAGGAGAGGAGGAGAGGAGAAGAGGAGAGGAGAAGAGGAGGAGAGGAGAGGAGAGGAGAAGAGGAGGAGAGGAGAGGAGAAGAGGAGGAGAGGAGAAGAGAAGAGGAGAGGAGAAGAGGAGGAGAGGAGAAGAGGAGAGGAGAAGAGGATGAGAGGAGAAGAGAGAAGAAGAGAGGAGAAGAGGAGGAGAGAGGAGACAGAGGAGGAGAGGAGGAGAAGGGAAAAAGAACAGGAGCAGGCAGGAGCAGACAGGAGCAGGCAGGAGCAGACAGGAGCAGACAGGAGCAGACAGGAGCAGGCAGGAGCAGACAGGAGCAGGCAGGAGCAGACAGGAGCAGACAGGAGCAGGCAGGAGCAGGCAGGAGCAGGCAGGAGCAGACAGGAGCAGACAGGAGCAGGCAGGAGCAGGCAGGAGCAGACAGGAGCAGACAGGAGCAGGATATTGGGCGTTGTCGGGATGGTCCGTCATCTGGAACAGCTGTTGGGCGCAGCTCTTGATGAGTCCGTCCAGAGTTTCCTCCACGAGCCGCAGCTTCTCCGACTCTTTCTGCATCTTCTGCTGCGACCACAGGAAACTGGAGATCGGACACTTCCCCCTGGAGGAAACACGGAGCAGATGAGAAGAGAAGAAGAGGAGAGGAGAAAGAGGAGAAAGAGGAGAATAAAAGAGGAAAAGAAGAGCAGAGGAGAGGTCGCTCTAACGGTTCCACACTGGTCATATTCCCGCCCAGCGCCCCCTAGTGTTTGGGTGGTAATCCGGTGTCCCGCGGTTTCATCAGCGTCATTATAAAAATCTGCATCAGGAGCTAAACCCACAGCAGGACTTCCTCCCTCCGCTCTCTCTCCTCTCCAAACGTGGTTCCGCTCGGAGATTTCCCTCCACACGCAGCAGGAAGAAGAAAAAAACCCGACTGACGCTTCGTGTGCGACGCTGAGCCCAAAAGTTTGTGACGGAGACGTTTTACTGAAGCCGAGAGTCGAGAGGGGACGAGGCTGAAGAGGAGAAAGTTCCCGAGGGCGAAGTCAGACTTTCACGGAGGAGACGGTGAAGAACAATTTATGGTTCTGATCCAAACGTGTTTGTGTGGACCAATGTGCACCTCCTGAACTTTCTAACGACGCCTCAAAACGCCGCAGACTAGAGCTGCAACTATCGAATATTTTTGGAATCGAGTATTCTGTCGATTATATCATCGATTAATCGAGTAATCGGATAAATCACACTTTTTTGTTTTTATACAACTATATCAATAGTGTGTAACGCAACATGAAAGGCCTCTTAAAATGAGCAATTGCTGTTATTCCTCACAAAAAGGTTTTTATTTCAAGTCAACATTTTTTTTAAACAAGTGTAAAACCTTTGGCTTATTGGCTTATAAAACAGGAGTTTTCTAAGTGACAACGTTAATCCTTTAACTAGCCTAATTAATAAGCTAAATATAGAACTAGCGAACAGATAAGTGTTCAGTAACGCCGATAAAATATTTCCTTTCTCTGATATTGGAATTATTGATGCCAGCGGTTCTAGATTAAATCAGATTTTTGGTAAAAGTAGAACAACGAACTAGACGTTTCTGATATGGGAAACACCGAGTGTGTGCGTGTGTCTGTGTGTCTGTGTGTGTGTGTGTGTGTGTGCGCGTGTCTGTGTGTGTGTGTGTGTGTGTGTGTGTGTGTGTGTGTGTCTGTGTGTGTGTGTGTGTGTGTGTGTGTGTGTGTGTCTGTGTATACGTGAGGAAGGGAGTGATTTGAGTGAGATCATTTGCTCTCTTGCTGCTCATTATGCCTCGTTACTATCGACTCATAACACAGGTTACAAATAATTACAAATACTGTACATTCTAATAGGCGTTACTTTTCATTTCAGTTAGCAATCGTAAAAGTATATTACCTCGTAGATTCTCCGACTCCGCTTAGAGAAGTACAGTTCACGCTTTAAGTTTCGCTTTAAGTGCTGCAGCATTGAAGATGTACTGTTGTGGTACATCAGGTTGGCTTTGCCAGTGCACACTGGCACCGGCCACATCATTATCTGCCATTTCCACACCGTGGAATAAATCGCGCCGCTTCAAATCTTTGAAATGTACGTCATTGATAACTGTCCGTGTGAAACAGTGATCCCAGACTGGCGCAGCAGTCTACAAAGGAGGAGTGATACGATAGCAGAGACATTTTAAATAAATTGACTTTGGTGACATGAATTAAACGAAGCCTCGAGGCAAAGAATTTGCCCCGAATATTTTTTGTAATCGAATTATCCGAGTTACTCGAGTAATCGTTTCAGCCCTACCGCAGACATAAGGGCTGTGATTGGTCCTCTGCACCGCTCTACATTTCCTCTGCTCATTCTAGACTTTGAGTAATAATGTGTTTAATGCAGCTTTGGCACATTTGTTTACGTTTTACACAAACCAAACTTCAAACCTCACGGCTCATTTGCATACAGCTCATTTGCATACAGTATAAGTGCTGATAAAAACAGCTCGTGCTCTGATGCTGATGCGATCGAACGAGCTGCAAAGTTTGGTTTGATCAGAACTTGTGCCTCATATAAAGCTGCAACTCTGTTTCTGAAGGTTTAGGAGCAGCTACAAAACCAAATCAAGACCAAATTTAGACGATCTTTGTAACTTCCTACATTTATTTGTATTTTACAGTTGTTTTGGCTCATATATATCAAAGTTTTCATAAATCACTGGTCGTACTCCCGCCCTGCGCCCCCTGCTGGTCGTACTCACGTCCAGCGCCCCCTGCTGGTCGTACTCACGTCCAGCGCCCCCTGCTGGTCGTACTCACGTCCAGCGCCCCCTGCTGGTCGTACTCACGTCCAGCGCACCCTGCTGGTCGTACTCACGTCCAGCGCCCCCTGCTGGTCGTACTCCCGCCCTGCGCCCCCTGCTGGTCTTACTCACGCCCTGCTCCCCCTGCTGGTCGTACTCACGCCCTGCGCCCCCTGCTGGTCGTACTCACGTCCAGCGCCCCCTGCTGGTCGTACTCCCGCCCTGCGCCCCCTGCTGGTCGTACTCCCGCCCTGCGCCCCCTGCTGGTCGTACTCCCGCCCTGCGCCCCCTGCTGGTCGTACTCACGTCCAGCGCACCCTGCTGGTCGTACTCCCGCCCTGCGCCCCCTGCTGGTCGTACTCACGTCCAGCGCCCCCTGCTGGTCGTACTCCCGCCCTGCGCCCCCTGCTGGTCGTACTCACGTCCAGCGCCCCCTGCTGGTCGTACTCACGTCCAGCGCACCCTGCTGGTCGTACTCACGTCCAGCGCACCCTGCTGGTCGTACTCACGTCCAGCGCCCCCTGCTGGTCGTACTCCCGCCCTGCGCCCCCTGCTGGTCGTACTCACGTCCAGCGCACCCTGCTGGTCGTACTCCCGCCCTGCGCCCCCTGCTGGTCGTACTCACGTCCAGCGCACCCTGCTGGTCGTACTCCCGCCCTGCGCACCCGGCTGGTCGTACTCCGCCCTCGCCCCTGCTGGTCGTACTCACGTCCTGCGCCCCCTGCTGGTTGTACTCCGCCCTCGCCCCCTGCTGGTCGTGACTCACGTCCAGCGCACCCTGCTGGTCGTACTCCCGCCCTGCGCCCCCTGCTGGTCGTACTCACCACCAGCGCCCCCTGCTGGTCGTACTCCCGCCCTGCGCCCCCTGCTGGTCGTACTCACGTCCTGCGCACCCTGCTGGTCGTACTCCCGCCCTGCGCCCCCTGCTGGTCGTACTCCCGCCCTGCGCCCCCTGCTGGTCGTACTCACGTCCAGCGCACCCTGCTGGTCGTACTCCCGCCCTGCGCCCCCTGCTGGTCGTACTCACGTCCAGCGCACCCTGCTGGGCGTACTCCGCCCTCGCGCGCTGCTGGTCGTACTCACGTCCAGCGCACCCTGCTGGTCGTACTCCCGCCCTGCGCCCCCTGCTGGTCGTACTCACGTCCAGCGCACCCTGCTGGTCGTACTCACGTCCAGCGCCCCCTGCTGGTCGTACTCCCGCCCTGCGCCCCCTGCTGGTCGTACTCACGTCCAGCGCACCCTGCTGGTCGTACTCCCGCCCTGCGCCCCCTGCTGGTCGTACTCACGCCCTGCGCCCCCTGCTGGTCGTACTCACGCCCTGCGCCCCCTGCTGGTCGTACTCACGTCCAGCGCCCCCTGCTGGTCGTACTCCCGCCCTGCGCCCCCTGCTGGTCGTACTCACGTCCAGCGCCCCCTGCTGGTCGTACTCCCGCCCTGCGCCCCCTGCTGGTCGTACACCCCCCCGGCGCCCCCAGCTGGTCGTACTCACGTCCAGCGCCCCCTGCTGGTCGTACTCACGTCCAGCGCACCCTGCTGGTCGTACTCACGTCCAGCGCACCCTGCTGGTCGTACTCACGTCCAGCGCCCCCTGCTGGTCGTACTCCCGCCCTGCGCCCCCTGCTGGTCGTACTCACGTCCAGCGCCCCCTGCTGGTCGTACTCCCGCCCTGCGCCCCCTGCTGGTCGTACTCCCGCCCTGCGCCCCCTGCTGGTCGTACTCACGTCCAGCGCCCCCTGCTGGTCGTACTCACGTCCAGCGCACCCTGCTGGTCGTACTCACGCCCAGCGCCCCCTGCTGGTCGTACTCCCGCCCTGCGCCCCCTGCTGGTCGTACTCCCGCCCTGCGCCCCCTGCTGGTCGTACTCCCGCCCTGCGCCCCCTGCTGGTCGTACTCACGTCCAGCGCCCCCTGCTGGTCGTACTCACGCCCAGCGCCCCCTGCTGGTCGTACTCACGCCCAGCGCCCCCTGCTGGTCGTACTCACGCCCAGCGCCCCCTGCTGGTCGTACTCACGCCCAGCGCCCCCTGCTGGTCGTACTCACGTCCAGCGCCCCCTGCTGGTCGTACTCACGTCCAGCGCACCCTGCTGGCCTCCTTCTGCACCAGGTCGAGTCCCTTGAGGACGGTGGTGATGTCGTAGAGACGCCTCCTGCGGCTCCGCAGCGCCGTCGCCGCCTGGTGCAGGTCCAGGACCCGGTCCGAGTTCAGCAGCAGCTCCAGGAACTGAGGGGTGAGGTGGGCCAGGCCGTAGTCCGCGCGCACTGCAGGAGAAACACCGGCCGGGAGAAGTGTTTACGTCACCAGGACAAACACCGGCCGGGAGAAGTGTTTACGTCACCAGGACAAACACCGGCCGGGAGAAGTGTTTACGTCACCAGGACAAACACCGGCCGGGAGAAGTGTTTACGTCACCAGGAGAAACACCGGCCGGGAGAAGTGTTTACGTCACCAGGACAAACACCGGCCGGGAGAAGTGTTTACGTCACCAGGACAAACACCGGCCGGGAGAAGTGTTTACGTCACCAGGACAAACACCGGCCGGGAGAAGTGTTTACGTCACCAGGACAAACACCGGCCGGGAGAAGTGTTTACGTCACCAGGACAAACACCGGCCGGGAGAAGTGTTTACGTCACCACCATCACCGTGTCCACTCAGTGTGGGAACCACGGGACAGTTCATTTTGGGCTCAGGGTTTATCGTGTTTGCAAAAGTGGGAGATTTTTGCCACTTTAATAGTAATTTCTCCTTATTAACTATGGCTAATTATTGCTTCCTTCTTGTATTTGTTGCAGCTCGGGCCTTTTAACGCTGCTGCAGATTTAAAATGTGCCATTATCTTTGTGTCAGAAGTTGGACCGTTTATCCTGATATTTCTCTGTGGCCATGAATCAAACTTCAGACCTCGTTATCGGGACACATCCACTTTCACATATTTACAGGATTCCCACTCGTTTTCATGGACAACATTTCCAATTTCCATGACTTTTCCCTGACCTACAGTGAATTCTCCAGGACTTTACAGCTCCTTTGAGGGCTAAATCTGAAACGTGAACCTTTTCCTCTCACCGTATGGTTTACAGTTCTGAACATTGTAAATCCCGTCAGTGCATTTATTGTGTCTCTTATTGTGTTTGTCCTGCTGTGTTCGGGGGTTTGTCGGTATCAGACATGTGAAAATAACACTGGGGAACAATTGGGAAAAAAATCATAATAATCTGTTGAGTTGGATTTTTATGCTGATTAAAACTAAAACTGATTCCAAAACTTTTTTCTCCAGTTGACCTTCCAGATGAGCGAAATTGCAGCTCCAGCACGATTACAGCAGCCGTGTCCTCCGTACGAACAGAATAAACATCGTTTCTTCCACGTTTCATCGTACGTGAAGACTTGAACATTTTTATAACACAAGCGCGCGTCTGTCAGGTTCAGCATTTTTCATCATTTTAAGAAAACGGGGATCCTGTAATTCAGAACCTCGACGTGACGGAGAAGAACTTTGGATCAGTTTTGGATTCCGTTCCCAAAAGTGAGTTAAAAACAGCGGCCAGACCGAACCCAACAAAACTTATTCCCCAGTGTTATCAGGAAGAATCAGAACGGCCTCGTGAGAACTGAACAGAATGCTAAATTTCCATGACTTTTCCAGGATTTCCATGACCGTGGGAACTCTGCATTTCGTTTTTTTTTTTTTTTTAACAATTTTGTACTTTTCAGAGCCCACACTTTTACTTCTACTCGAGTAAACTATAGTGCACTGAGTCAAATTTGTGTTTCTGGCAGTTTTCCCTCTCGTCTTTTTTGCGTTTGCCCTTTGAAAACACCAGATTTGGAGCATTATTATTATGATTATTAACGTTTTGTCCTCCCAAACAGTCACTTCACACAGCAAATCGGGTGTTTCAGATGCAGTTCGTGCTCTTACTCGGCTTTACCGGGGCTCTTCTGGGAGGAGAGAGGAGCCGCCGTGGCCGAGGAGGACTGAAAACAGAGGAGCCGCTGTTAGTTTGACGATCACAGAGAAAGAGGGAAAGAAGGCACAGAGAAAGAGGGAAAGAAGGAGGGAGAACAGAGAACAGAGAGAACGCTGTGGATTTCCCTGATCTGGACGAGCTTCTCAAACTTCCACCAGGTTCTTTTCATGTTGTTTTCAGACTTATTCTCTCCCGACTCGCTCCGAGACGCTCCATTCTCGTCTAGCGGTCGTTTATTTGAAGAGAACTCGTCCAGTAAAATGATCTCGCTGCATTTTTAAGTACTTTTGTGACAGATTTACGTGTTTGTATCTCACATTTTGCGAAGGAGAGGGCAGAGGAGGGAGACGGGGGCTGTACCTGGGCTCTCGCGTCTCTGGAGCCGCCTCTGGGCTTCTGTCTGCGGGGGGCGCTGTGGCCGTCTCCGTCTCCGTGGCCTGAGGGGCACAAAGTGTTTAGTTCACGTGACATTCGGAATCCCCCCGGGTTAAACTGAGCGGGTCAGAATCCTCCGGTGGGTTTAGTGTCGGGTGCAGATTTGTTGACCCGGTTTACGGTTCAGATCTTGTAATTCCACACGGGGAAAAAACTCTGTCGCCTCTGTCTGGAGCAATAAACTAAAGTCAAATATTTTAAGAAAGTGGTGCCACTATAAGACATAAGATTTATTTAGTTTCTGTGGAGTCGGCTGCTCGGGCCCCTGGACTGTGGGAAAACCACATTTGGACGAAACAGTAAAATCGAATAAGATCAAATAGAAACTGACACTGTTATGTGGAAAGGAAAATGTCTGAACGCACGTGTGTGTATCAGGGAGGTAAGAATAACAACAGAAATATGGTCTTTTTATGGTGTTATTTCCAAATTCATATTTTCAATTCTTTTAAGACTTTTTAAGACGCTGTAGGAGCCCTGAAAAAAATGGTAGTATTGTGATCTTTCCCACGATATCAATAATAAATCGTATAAATATCGTACGGTGAGGTTCAGACTGGGACCGTATCGTATCGGGACACGTGGATATCGGTATCGCCCGGCTGTTTGTGCTCGTATAACGTTCATATGTGTGACACACGTGTAAATACACACACGCAAACACTCCCTCCCACCCCTTCTTTTTACTATTTCTTCTTCTTTTGTTGTTTGTCGGTTTGTTTTTCGGGCTGTTGTGTGTGTGTGTATATATATATATATATATATATATATATATATATATATATATATATATATATATATATATATGTGTTCATCTTGTATTTTGTTTTGTCTTATGTCTATTTCATTATTAATGTGCTGAATTTTCAGTCCCTCAAAATGACAAAAATCATTTTAAAAAAATCAAAGAAAATTATACGCGTGAAAGAAAAACAGACTCATGTTTTCTCTCCTCTGTTCTCGGATGGAACGAAATCCAAATCTCTCTGGACCAGATTTTCCTTTCTTTCTTTCTTTCCTTCCTTCCTTCTTTCTTTCCTTCCTTCCTTCTTTCTTTCCTTCCTTCTTTCTTTCTTTCCTTCCTTCTTTCTTTCTTTCTTTCCTTCCTTCCTTCTTTCCTTCCTTTCTTTCTTTCTTTCCTTCTTTCTTTCTTTCCTTCTTTCTTTCTTTCTTTCCTTCCTTCTTTCTTTCTTTCCTTCCTTCCTTCTTTCTTTCTTTCTTTCCTTCCTTCCTTTCTTTCTTTCCTTCTTTCTTTCTTTCTTTCCTTCCTTCTTTCTTTCTTTCCTTCCTTCCTTCTTTCTTTCTTTCTTTCTTTCCTTCCTTCTTTCTTTCTTTCCTTCTTTCCTTCCTTCTTTCCTTCCTTCTTTCTTTCTTTCTTTCTTTCTTTCCTTCCTTCCTTCCGTTCTTTCTTACTTTCGTTCTTTATTTTTCTGTTTTTATGTCCTTTCTTTTATTCTTTCTTTTGTTTGGTCATTCGTTCCTTCTTTAATTTTTTTCTTTCTCTTTCATTCATTCTTTTATTCTTTTTCTTCCGTTCTTTCTTACTTTCATTCATTCTTTTATTCTTTCGTTCTGTCTTTCCGTTCGTTCATGTTCCATCTCCATCTCACTGCACCAGATTTATTCCAATATAAAACTGTGAATCTGTGACTTTTTCCTCTAAAAATGCTTCACAGACTTAATCCACAGAATGAAGATGTAAAAGTGCTTAGAACAGTTATTTCTTCATGTCGTCTGCACTGAAACGGAGCAAAGGATCATGGTCTATGTAGTTCTCTCTGTTTTTTTTAAGCTCTTTCTGCATCAGAACTGTTCATTTAAGCAAAGACACTCGGGATTCGATATATTGTGATGCTCCTCGATATTATTGTGAGACTTTTGACCAGATTTACGGTATTGTTCCACCTCTACTCTGTACCAAATATTCACTGTGTTACCGTGTGCATCTCCTCTGTCACGGCCTCCTCCTGCTCCTCCTCCTCCTCGTCGGGCCGGTCCGCCGCGCTCCAGCCCCCCTCCTCCTCCTCCTCCTCCTCCTCCTCGGTCCAGGCGCTCAGGCCCAGCTCGTCCTCCAGCCCGGGCGGCATGATGGGGATGGCGTCGGGGCTCACGCCGCTCGCGCTCACGTCCTCGGGCAGGAAGTGGTCCTCGCAGATCAGGCCGCTCTCCGCCCAGGCCTGCGTGTCGGGCTCTCGCAGCGCCGCCAGCCACACCTGAGGGAAGGTTCCGCAGCGGGGCATTAAACACACGTGTCCTGAGGGAATGTAAGTGAAATACATGCACTTCTGCCTGTTTTTATTAACGTTAAACAAGAAATATTGTGCTCGTTTCTGCTCTATAGTTATGATCTATGACACCTGTGGATATATATTTTTATTTTTATCTTATTGTATTTATCTGATATTATTTTTGAAAACTTCATTCTAACTCCATGTTCTTGGTCGGTTGCATTTGTAACAAAGAAAATTTCCCCTTGGGGATGAATAAAAGTAATTTTGATTCTGATTTATGTTCGAATTTGCACATTTTAAATCAGAATATTGATCAAAAATGACTTAAAATAAAAAAAACACTGACTTTTGCGTTAGAAAACTGCTTATCACTTCAAAAATACTTGACGTAACCTGCTTGTGTCCATGAAATTGACAAGTTTAATGCCGTACTGTGAAACGATAACATTTCCATGGAAACAAGCTGCCGATAGTGGCGTCTGCATCAGAAAAGTCACATAGAGCAACTTTAACAGGCTTAAAATTCATCTCTGCACAAGTGCACAGCTAAACCCCTTTGGCAGCTCTGGTTTTAGCCTCATTTACACTGAGAAAACTGAATAAAAACAGAGGAACTGCAGGGCTGAAGTTTCAGACTCGCTGTAAAAACTGGATCCTGCAGAATAAACCTGGATCCTACAGAATAAAACTGGATCCTGCAGAATAAAACTGGATCCTGAAGAATAAACCTGGATCCTGCAGAATAAACCTGGATCCTACAGAATAAAACTGGATCCTACAGAATAAAACTGGATCCTGCAGAATAAACCTGGATCCTACAGAATAAAACTGGATCCTGCAGAATAAAACTGGATCCTGAAGAATAAACCTGGATCCTACAGAATAAAACTGGATCCTACAGAATAAAACTGGATCCTGCAGAATAAACCTGGATCCTACAGAATAAAACTGGATCCTACAGAATAAAACTGGATCCTGCAGAATAAACCCGGGTCCTGCAGAATAAACCTGGGTCCCGCAGAATAAAGTGTCTTTTCGCCCCTAAACCCGCCCCTGGCACCCGGGGCTCGGTCCGGGGCGAACATAACTCTACCCGCGGTGAACAGCGTTAGAACCGGGTCAGGTCCGGACCTTGATGCGGGCCGGGTCCTGCGGGAGGCTGAAGAACCTCTTCGGGGCTCGGCTGAAGCCTCGGTCCGCGCTGAGCTGCTCCCGGTTCGGGCAGCTGGACACGGCGCACTTCACCATGGCGCCGGCGGCACAGGAGCTAACGGGAGCTAACGGCTAACGGGGGCGGAAGAGCGGTGAAAAGTCCAGGTAAAACCCGCAGAAACCCGCAGAAAACGGTCCGAAACCACAGCCCGGTTTGTTTACGTCGTCCACACCATCCATGCGCGCTTCACGGGGCCGGAAATAGGCGTGTTTTTACCCGGAAGTGCAACAGCGCGGAGGGAAACGGCCGCAGGTGCGTCTCTACGGCAGCCATCTTGGTACGGTTGTTTGTTTTTACAGTCAAGGGTATAATTAATCTAATAAATCAAAAACAGTATGTCGTAAAAGGTGTGTATCGATTAGTAGATTTTGTATGTACGTATGTATGTATGTATGTACGTATGTACGTATGTATGTATGTACGTACGTATGTATGTACGTATGTATGTATGTATGTATGTACGAATGTATGTATGTATGTACGTATGTACGTATGTATGTATGTACGTACGTATGTATGTACGTATGTATGTATGTATGTACGAATGTATGTATGTATGTACGTATGTACGTACGTATGTATGTATCTATGTATGTATGTATGTATGTACGTACGTACGTATGTATGTATGTACGTATGTGTGTACGTACGTATGTATGTATGTACGTATGTATGTATGTATGTATTTATTTATTTATTTATTTATTTATTTATTTATTGTGCAAAATGACACCCTAACCCTAGACAATTAAAGGAAAAATGAGCTTTTCTACAGCTCTTATATAAATACTCTATACTATGACTTTTTAAGTACAGTTTAGCTTAAAATTCATATCAATTGCAAAAATCTTAGGTATATTTTATACTTTCATTTAAAGACTTGAAATGACTCGAAGCTCAACGCGACGACTTGGACGTGACTTGGACTTATGGGCCACAGCCACAAGAGCAGCCGACCTCTGTGTGGATTTATTTGTCATTCCTCATTTATTCAGATCATTTTCTTCTTTTTCATTTTTTAAATTTAATTTAATTTACGCCTTAAAGTGGTGATACTCTCAGCGGCCACAAGAGGTCAGCCTCATCTGCTCCCTGTTTCTGACAAACCAAAGATAGAGGAGGAGGAGGAGGAGGAGGAGAGAAGGAGGAGGAGGAGGAGAAGAGGAGGAGGGAGGAGGAGGAGGAGGAAAGAAAAGGAGGAGGAGGAAGAGGAGGAAAAGGAGGAGAGGAGGAGGAGGAAAAGGAGGAGCGAGGAGGAGGAGGAAAGAAAAGGAGGAGGAGCGAGGAGAAAAGAAAAGGAAGAGCGAGGAGGAGGAAGAGGAGGAGGAGCAAGGAGAAAAGAAAAGGAAGAGTGAGGAGGAAAAGGAGGAGAGGAGGAGGAGAGAATAGGAGGAGGAGGAGGAAAAGGAGGAGGAGGAGGAGGAGGAAAGAAAAGGAGGAGGAGGAGCGAGGAGAAAAGAAAAGGAAGAGCGAGGAGGAGGAGGAGCGAGGAGAAAAGAAAAGGAAGAGTGAGGAGGAAAAGGAGGAGAGGAGGAGGAGAGAATAGGAGGAGGAGGAGGAAAAGGAGGAGGAGGAGGAGAGAATAGGAGGAGGAGGAGGAGGAGGGTGAGGGTAAAGGTTCATAATAATGGCTTCAGGTCCAGGTTTGCTCTGGTTCAGTGCTGTTGGTGTTTCTGTTTGTTTCTGTTTGTTTCTGTTTGTTTCTGTTTGTTTCTGTTTGTTTCTGTTTGTTTTTGTTTGTTTCTGTTTGTTTCTGTTTGTTTCTGTTTGTTTCTGTTTGTTTCTGTTTGTTTCTGTTTGTTTCTGTTTGTCTCTGTTTGTCTCTGTTTGTTTCTGTTTCTTTCTGTTTGTTTCTGTTTGTTTCTGTTTGTTTCTGTTTGTTTCTGTTTGTTTCTGTTTGTTTCTGTTTGTTTCTGTTTGTTTCTGTTTGTTTCTGTTTGTCTCTGTTTGTTTCTGTTTGTTTCTGTTTGTTTCTGTTTGTTTCTGTTTGTTTCTGTTTGTTTCTGTTTGTTTCTGTTTGTCTCTGTTTGTTTCCGTTTGTTTCCTCCTGTGGATCCTGTGAAGACAAAAGTGACGCTCAGATAAAATGAAAGTTTTGGATCTGGTGGATAAAGCTGCAGATGAATCACAGTCAAATCACTGTTTAAATAAACACGATCAGCAAATCACAAACACGAATCCACCACAAACAACGGATCTGTTTAGTTCTGCGTTAAACTGCCGACCTGCAGTTTACATCTGCACAAACTGGTTCTGAAATGTGATTCTTGGGTGAGTTTAAAGTCCAGATCTCGGTCTCGCTCCAGTCTCCAGAGTTTTGATTTAAAACATAACAGGGACTTCCTGTATGTGGACAAGTCAAAATAAAAGAGAAAAACAAGTCATAAAATATCAAATCTACATTTTTTATTTATTTAATATTTTTTGTAGCAGATTATTCTGTCATTTTCTTATATATATAAGAGACAAAATATACATTACAACAAACCTGAATGCATCGTTCTTCATTCCAGAGCTCGAGAGCTTTGAAAACACTTTCTCCTCTTTTGAAGGCTTCTGCAGTGTTAGAACTTTTTAAAATCATCCACACACGAACCCCCTTTTCTCAGCTTTGGTCGTACAAACTCATAATAATGATAAAAAAATGTGTCGTTTATGATGGAACAAAATCAAAGTTCATGTTAAAGAAAAGCCTGAGCCACAGTCCTGTTCTTCTGGGTATTTCTGTAACACCTGATTTTTGTCTTGTTTTTTGACCTCCTCCCAGTCAGTAGAAGCTCTGAGATGTTCATCTAAGTTCTTCCATAAACCTGCTCCACGTCTGCTCAGGGCTCCACAGAAGGTTTTTTCACTCCACTTGACCTCTCGGGTTGTGTTTCCCTGTTTGTGCAGAACAGAATAACATCAGGATATGTTTTATTCCCGTGAGTGAAATACTGAATGAAGTCCTGAGTCTGATTCCCTGAAGAGACAGAAGGACGTGAGGAAGCTCCATCCACACAACATCTGAGCTCAGTTCTTCTACATGTTTGGAACAGCGCCCAGCCCAGGTCCTCCACAAACTGTCTGCAGGTGAACCTGGAAGAACTGAGGCTCTTCTGAACAGTTCCTCCACAAACTGTCTGCAGGTGAACCTGGAAGAACTGAGGCTCTTCTGAACAGTTCCTCCACAAACTGTCTGCAGGTGAACCTGAAAGAACTGAGGCTCTTCTGAACAGTTCCTCCACAAATAAATCACACAGTATATATAGAATAAATCACAGTGTATATAGAATAAATCACAGTATATATAGAGTAAATCACACAGTATATATAGAATAAATCACAGTATATATAGAGTAAATCGCAGTATATATAGAATAAATCACAGTATATATAGAATAAATCACAGTGTATATAGAATAAATCACAGTGTATATAGAATAAATCACAGTATATATAGAATAAATCACACAGTATATATAGAATAAATCACAGTGTATATAGAATAAATCACAGTGTATATAGAATAAATCACAGTGTATATAGAATAAATCACAGTATATATAGAATAAATCACAGTGTATATAGAATAAATCACAGTGTATATAGAATAAATCACAGTATATATAGAGTAAATCACACAGTATATATAGAATAAATCACAGTATATATAGAGTAAATCGCAGTATATATAGAATAAATCACAGTATATATAGAATAAATCACAGTGTATATAGAATAAATCACAGTGTATATAGAATAAATCACAGTATATATAGAATAAATCACACAGTATATATAGAATAAATCACAGTGTATATAGAATAAATCACAGTGTATATAGAATAAATCACAGTGTATATAGAATAAATCACAGTATATATAGAATAAATCACAGTGTATATAGAATAAATCACAGTGTATATAGAATAAATCACAGTATATATAGAATAAATCACACAGTATATATAGAATAAATCACAGTGTATATAGAATAAATCACAGTATATATAGAATAAATCACACAGTATATATAGAATAAATCACACAGTATATATAGAATAAATCACAGTATATATAGAATAAATCACACAGTATATATAGAATAAATCACAGTATATATAGAATAAATCACACAGTATATATAGAATAAATCACAGTATATATAGAGTAAATCGCAGTATATATAGAGTAAATCGCAGTATATATAGAATAAATCACACAGGATATATAGAATAAATCACACAGTATATATAGAATAAATCACAGTATATATAGAATAAATCACACAGTATATATAGAATAAATCACAGTATATATAGAATAAATCACACAGTATATATAGAATAAATCACAGTATATATAGAATAAATCACAGTGTATATAGAATAAATCACAGTGTATATAGAATAAATCACAGTATATATAGAATAAATCACAGTATATATAGAATAAATCACAGTGTATATAGAATAAATCACAGTGTATATAGAATAAATCACAGTGTATATAGAATAAATCACAGTGTATATAGAATAAATCACAGTGTATATAGAATAAATCACAGTATATATAGAATAAATCACACAGTATATATAGAATAAATCACAGTGTATATAGAATAAATCACAGTATATATAGAATAAATCACACAGTATATATAGAATAAATCACACAGTATATATAGAATAAATCACAGTATATATAGAATAAATCACACAGTATATATAGAATAAATCACAGTATATATAGAATAAATCACACAGTATATATAGAATAAATCACAGTATATATAGAATAAATCACACAGTATATATAGAATAAATCACAGTATATATAGAATAAATCACACAGTATATATAGAATAAATCACAGTATATATAGAATAAATCACACAGTATATATAGAATAAATCACAGTATATATAGAGTAAATCACACAGTATATATAGAATAAATCACAGTATATATAGAATAAATCACACAGTATATATAGAATAAATCACAGTATATATAGAGTAAATCACACAGTATATATAGAATAAATCACAGTATATATAGAATAAATCACAGTATATATAGAGTAAATCGCAGTATATATAGAATAAATCACAGTATATATAGAATAAATCACAGTGTATATAGAATAAATCACAGTGTATATAGAATAAATCACAGTATATATAGAATAAATCACACAGTATATATAGAATAAATCACAGTGTATATAGAATAAATCACAGTGTATATAGAATAAATCACAGTGTATATAGAATAAATCACAGTATATATAGAATAAATCACAGTGTATATAGAATAAATCACAGTGTATATAGAATAAATCACAGTATATATAGAGTAAATCACACAGTATATATAGAATAAATCACAGTATATATAGAGTAAATCGCAGTATATATAGAATAAATCACAGTATATATAGAATAAATCACAGTGTATATAGAATAAATCACAGTGTATATAGAATAAATCACAGTATATATAGAATAAATCACACAGTATATATAGAATAAATCACAGTGTATATAGAATAAATCACAGTGTATATAGAATAAATCACAGTGTATATAGAATAAATCACAGTATATATAGAATAAATCACAGTGTATATAGAATAAATCACAGTGTATATAGAATAAATCACAGTATATATAGAATAAATCACACAGTATATATAGAATAAATCACAGTGTATATAGAATAAATCACAGTATATATAGAATAAATCACACAGTATATATAGAATAAATCACACAGTATATATAGAATAAATCACAGTATATATAGAATAAATCACACAGTATATATAGAATAAATCACAGTATATATAGAATAAATCACACAGTATATATAGAATAAATCACAGTATATATAGAGTAAATCGCAGTATATATAGAGTAAATCGCAGTATATATAGAATAAATCACACAGGATATATAGAATAAATCACACAGTATATATAGAATAAATCACAGTATATATAGAATAAATCACACAGTATATATAGAATAAATCACAGTATATATAGAATAAATCACACAGTATATATAGAATAAATCACAGTATATATAGAATAAATCACAGTGTATATAGAATAAATCACAGTATATATAGAATAAATCACAGTATATATAGAATAAATCACAGTGTATATAGAATAAATCACAGTGTATATAGAATAAATCACAGTGTATATAGAATAAATCACAGTATATATAGAATAAATCACAGTATATATAGAATAAATCACAGTATATATAGAATAAATCACACAGTATATATAGAATAAATCACAGTATATATAGAATAAATCACACAGTATATATAGAGTAAATCACACAGTATATATAGAGTAAATCACACAGTATATATAGAATAAATCACAGTATATATAGAATAAATCACAGTATATATAGAATAAATCACAGTATATATAGAATAAATCACACAGTATATATAGAATAAATCACAGTATATATAGAATAAATCACACAGTATATATAGAGTAAATCACACAGTATATATAGAGTAAATCACACAGTATATATAGAATAAATCACACAGTATATATAGAATAAATCACAGTATATATAGAATAAATCACACAGTATATATAGAATAAATCACACAGTATATATAGAGTAAATCACACAGTATATATAGAATAAATCACAGTATATATAGAATAAATCACACAGTATATATAGAATAAATCACAGTATATATAGAATAAATCACAGTATATATAGAATAAATCACACAGTATATATAGAATAAATCACAGTATATATAGAGTAAATCGCAGTATATATAGAGTAAATCGCAGTATATATAGAATAAATCACACAGTATATATAGAGTAAATCACACAGTATATATAGAATAAATCACAGTGTATATAGAATAAATCACAGTATATATAGAGTAAATCACACAGTATATATAGAATAAATCACAGTATATATAGAGTAAATCGCAGTATATATAGAATAAATCACAGTATATATAGAATAAATCACAGTGTATATAGAATAAATCACAGTGTATATAGAATAAATCACAGTATATATAGAATAAATCACACAGTATATATAGAATAAATCACAGTATATATAGAATAAATCACAGTATATATAGAATAAATCACAGTGTATATAGAATAAATCACAGTGTATATAGAATAAATCACAGTGTATATAGAATAAATCACAGTATATATAGAATAAATCACAGTGTATATAGAATAAATCACAGTGTATATAGAATAAATCACAGTATATATAGAATAAATCACACAGTATATATAGAATAAATCACAGTGTATATAGAATAAATCACAGTATATATAGAATAAATCACACAGTATATATAGAATAAATCACACAGTATATATAGAATAAATCACAGTATATATAGAATAAATCACACAGTATATATAGAATAAATCACAGTATATATAGAATAAATCACACAGTATATATAGAATAAATCACAGTATATATAGAGTAAATCGCAGTATATATAGAGTAAATCGCAGTATATATAGAATAAATCACACAGTATATATAGAATAAATCACACAGTATATATAGAATAAATCACAGTATATATAGAATAAATCACACAGTATATATAGAATAAATCACAGTATATATAGAATAAATCACACAGTATATATAGAGTAAATCACACAGTATATATAGAGTAAATCACACAGTATATATAGAATAAATCACAGTATATATAGAATAAATCACAGTATATATAGAATAAATCACAGTATATATAGAGTAAATCACACAGTATATATAGTGTAAATCACACAGTATATATAGAATAAATCACAGTATATATAGAATAAATCACACAGTATATATAGAATAAATCACAGTATATATAGAGTAAATCACACAGTATATATAGAATAAATCACAGTATATATAGAATAAATCACAGTATATATAGAATAAATCACACAGTATATATAGTGTAAATCACAGTATATATAGAATAAATCACACAGTATAGATTCTTCTCTGTCACAAAAAACATTCCTGAAGTTGAGTTCTTTTCTGACGTTATTCTGGGTTCACAGGAAACGTGACCAAATGTGCTGTGTCACTCATCATCACTCAGGACGCTGAGAGGCCAAGAAGCTCATTTCATTAACAAACCTTTCGAAGAAAAACAGCTCATTCATGTTGCTGTCTGTGTATTTCTGACCGGCGGATTTAGTCACTTTTTCTGTTAACCCAGAATAAAGTCGTGAAAGAAGCAAACTTCAGGAATGTTTCTTGTGACAGAGAAGAATCTGCTCCAGTTATTCTGTCAGAGGAAAATCACAGCTGGAGAAATAACTGGAAAGAGCCACGACCTCATGTCACAGCTGCACAGACGAACCACCAGAACCTTCACAGACATGACCTCATGTCACAGCTGCACAGACGAACCACCAGAACCTTCACAGACACGACCTCATGTCACAGCTGCACAGACGAACCACCAGAACCTTCACAGACACGACCTCATGTCACAGCTGCACAGACGAACCACCAGAACCTTCACAGACACGACCTCATGTCACAGCTGCACAGACGAACCACCAGAACCTTCACAGACACGACCTCATGTCACAGCTGCACATACGAACCACCAGAACCTTCACGGACACGACCTCATGTCACAGCTGCACAGACGAACCACCAGAACCTTCACGGACACGACCTCATGTCACAGCTGCACAGACGAACCACCAGAACCTTCACAGACACGACCTCATGTCACAGCTGCACAGACGAACCACCAGAACCTTCACAGACACGACCTCATGTCACAGCTGCACAGACGAACCACCAGAACCTTCACAGACACGACCTCATGTCACAGCTGCACAGACGAACCACCAGAACCTTCACGGACACGACCTCATGTCACAGCTGCACAGACGAACCACCAGAACCTTCACGGACACGACCTCATGTCACAGCTGCACAGACGAACCACCAGAACCTTCACGGACACGACCTCATGTCACAGCTGCACAGACGAACCACCAGAACCTTCACAGACACGACCTCATGTCACAGCTGCACATACGAACCACCAGAACCTTCACGGACACGACCTCATGTCACAGCTGCACATACGAACCACCAGAACCTTCACAGACACGACCTCATGTCACAGCTGCACATACGAACCACCAGAACCTTCACAGACACGACCTCATGTCACAGCTGCACAGACGAACCACCAGAACCTTCACAGACACGACCTGAGGTCACAGCTGCACATACGAACCACCAGAACCTTCACAGACACGACCTCATGTCACAGCTGCACAGACGAACCACCAGAACCTTCACAGACACGACCTCATGTCACAGCTGCACATACGAACCACCAGAACCTTCACAGACACGACCTCATGTCACAGCTGCACAGACGAACCACCAGAACCTTCACAGACACGACCTCATGTCACAGCTGCACAGACGAACCACCAGAACCTTCACAGACGCGACCTCATGTCACAGCTGCACAGACGAACCACCAGAACCTTCACAGACACGAGCTCATGTCACAGCTGCACAGACGAACCACCAGAACCTTCACAGACACGAGCTCATGTCACAGCTGCACAGACGAACCACCAGAACCTTCACAGACACGAGCTCATGTCACAGCTGCACAGACGAACCACCAGAACCTTCACAGACACGACCTCATGTCACAGCTGCACAGACGAACCACCAGAACCTTCACAGACACGACCTCATGTCACAGCTGCACAGACGAACCACCAGAACCTTCACGGACACGACCTCATGTCACAGCTGCACAGACGAACCACCAGAACCTTCACGGACACGACCTCATGTCACAGCTGCACAGACGAACCACCAGAACCTTCACGGACACGACCTCATGTCACAGCTGCACAGACGAACCACCAGAACCTTCACAGACACGACCTCATGTCACAGCTGCACAGACGAACCACCAGAACCTTCACAGACACGAGCTGAGTCCACAAACAGCATCGAGGACGAGTCAGACACAACTCTGGGTCAGGAGAAGTAAGAATAACACACGGAGGAGTTTAATTCAACAAAGATGCATCATTAAAGGAGATCAGTTCTGACTAGACTGAAAAAACTAATTCTAGTCACGTTCAGATGACTTGAATTCAGAAAGTTTGATCAGGATTTGAGGAAATTTCACTTAAGCCAAACTCGGCTCGTCACAGCCTGATCCCCTCAGACCTCAGACCTCAGGAGGTTCTGGTCTGGACTGGGACGGAGACACTGGGACCAGCAGGGGCCACAGGGGGGCGCCAGGGGCCACAGGGCAGCGCCAGGGGCCACAGGGGGGCGCCAGGGGCCACAGGGGGGCGCCAGGGGCCACAGGGCAGCGCCAGGGGCCACAGGGGGGCGCCAGGAGCCACAGGGGGGCGCCAGGGGCCACAGGGGGGCGCCAGGGGCAATAACTGTCCTTGTGTCCTCAGGCAGAACACTTCACCCACACTGCCTAGTGTGAAAGTGGAGTGTGTGAGTGATGGTGGAGGGAGGGGCCGATGGTGCAGACTGGAGCCTCCGTCAGTCTGCCCCAGGGCGGCTGTGGCTACAACAGCAGCAGCACCGGGTCTGGAGTGAATAAAGCTCCAGAAAAGTGCTGTATAAAACTGATGCATTATTATTATTATTATTATTATTATTATTATTATTATTATTATTATTATTATTATTATTATTATTATTATTATCATTATTATTATTATTATTATTATTGTTATTATTGTTATTATTATTATTATTGTTATTATTATTATTGTTATTATTATTATTATTGTTATTGTTATTGTTATTATTATTATTATTAGTTGACAAGTAAAATGTAGTTAAAATATGAAAATACACGTGGTTGCATTTAAGATCAGAAAAACAACAACTTTTTACACTTAAAATAAGAAATAAAACTGAATGTTATTATTCCACTGGCGGATCATTTCACTCGTGAAGTTGAATCTGCTCAAATAAAATAAAATGTTCTTAATTGAAGTCATTTTAACTTCTCTTATATATTATTGATATTGTTTTCCCCCAGAGTAAGTGTCTGTTGTAGTAGAACAGGGGATGGGGTTGTTTGTATTATGATTCTCTCATTTTCTATGTTCCATTGTAAAGAATGTACATTTCTCCATTGCCTAAAATAAATAAATAAATAAATACAAAGTCCTCAGGTGAACCCTGTTGTGAGCAGAAATCCTGAGGTTCATTTTCTTACTGTGGATTTACACTCCGTCTACATAAAGATTTCAGATGATTACGTAAAAATGTCCGTAACAAAGGCAAAGGTCGCACCAAATATTCATAATCTTCATTCACTGCATTTTGCTGATGGATGAAAATAAACGAACACTTCCATTTTTGAAGCCATTCTTTGTTTACAGCATTTTCTCCACCTCTGCCTGTAACTTTTGCACTGCGCTGTGTTTTTGCGGCACTTTTCTTCACTAAAGTGTTGGTGTAAAGTGCGCTGCGCTCGAACAAAGGCACAGACACTGGCGCATTCTGGAGAGGATGCGAGGGAATGCAGCGTGCGCGCCCCCCGCCTGTGTGCGTGCGCGCCCCCGTCCGCAGCCGCGTCCGAAACAACAACAAAAAAAAACACGGGAAAATCCGCGCGTCCTCCGAGAGCGTCCGCCGCGTCTCTGCCGCGTCTCTGCCGCGTCTCCGCTCCGTCTCACCCGCGCACGGACCGGCTCGGTTCGGCGCGGCTCGGTCCGGTCCGCGCGCGCCTCTGCGTCAGTGCGTCCGTGCGCGCGCCCGTCCGTCCGTGCGTTGGTGCGCGCGTCCGTGCGTCTGTCTGGGTCCTTTTCGCAGAAGCATCCTCCGAAACGCGGCTCCGGGGCGGCATGGCGGCGGGGACAGCGCGCTAAAGCCGGAACCAGGACATCACCGGGACCGGACCGGGACCGGACCAGGGACCGGAACAGGGACTGAACCAAGACCCGCGCCGAGACCACAGTCCGGACCAGAACCGAGCCACACCGAGCCACCAAAGAACCAGAAGAAACAACGCCATTTCAGTATGTTTCTGTTTCTCTCACCTGTCACTGGAGACCTGCTTCAGTCCTGGTTTAGTTCTGGGTTAGTCCTAGTTTTACCCTTATATAGTCCTGGTTTAGTCCTGGTTTAGTCCTGGTTCGGTCCTGATTTGCAGCTGGTCTGAGGTTTTCTTGGTTACTCCTGATTTCAGTCTGGTTCTGTTCAGGTGACACACTTTTACCTTGTGTGGTCCAGGTTTGGTTCAGGTTTAGACCAGGTTTAGACCAGGTTTAGACCAGGTTTAGACCAGGTTTTGGACTTGCCCTGGTTGAGTTTGGTGTTTGTTTCCGGACTCACAGATGGAGCTTTACTCAGAAACATTCTCTGAGTCAGTCCAGAGTCCGGGACAGTCTGAATAATTTAAACTCCGAGGTTCTTTAAGGTCACAGACTGAACCAGGACTAAACCAGGACTAAACCAGGACTGAACCAGGACTAAACCAGGACTGGACCAAGACTGAACCGGGACTGAACCAGGACTAAACCAGGACTGAACCAGGACTGAACCAGGACTAAACCAGGACTGGACCAAGACTGAACCGGGACTGAACCAGGACTAAACCAGGACTGAACCAGGACTGAACCAGGACTGAACCGGGACTAAACCGGGACTGAACCAGGACTAAACCAGGACTGAACCAGGACTGAACCAGGACTGAACCAGGACTGAACCAGGACTAAACCAGGACTGAACCAGGACTAAACCAGGACTAAACCAGGACTGAACCAGGACTAAACCAGGACTGAACCAGGACTGAACCAGGACTAAACCAGGACTGAACCAGGACTAAACCAGGACTAAACCAGGACTGGACCAAGACTGAACCGGGACTAAACCAGGACTGAACCAGGACTGAACCAGGACTGAACCGGGACTAAACCAGGACTAAACCAGGACTGAACCAGGACTAAACCAGGACTGAACCAGGACTAAACCAGGACTAAACCAGGACTGAACCAGGACTAAACCAGGACTAAACCAGGACTAAACCAGGACTGGACCAAGACTGAACTGGGACTAAACCGGGACTGAACCGGGACTGAACCGGGACTAAACCGGAACTAGACCAGGACTGGACCAAGACTGAACCGGGACTAAACCGGGACTGAACCAGGACTAAACCAGGACTAAACCGGGACTGAACCAGGACTAAACCGGGACTAAACCGGGATTGAACCGGGACTGAACCGGGACTAAACCGGGACTGAACCAGGACTAAACCGGGACTGAACCGGGACTAAACCAGGACTGAACCGGGACTAAACCGGGACTAAACCGGGACTGAACCGGGACTAAACCGGGACTGAACCGATTTTCAACAGGCAAATTTTAAAACATAGAAAATCTTAGTTTCTGTTGAACTTTTTCACATATTTCCAGTGTCAGGAGCATAAATCTGTGCTGAACGTTTATATGAAGCATTTTCAGTGTAAAATGTCATGTGCTGCGACCGAGAATAACCTTAAAACTGTTTTATTTTCCTAAACCTGGTTGGAATATTAATCTAGATTGTGAGTTATATGAAGTGTAGAGAAACAAACTGTTGCGTTTCTTTAGATTTTTAATGCAGATCGATGTTTTCTTCACCTGTTTGTGTTTAATGAACAAACTACTGCCCTGGAAAATGCAGCAAATGAAGAAAAACGCCTAAAGAACCGTTCACCCAAGTCGACTTTGTCTGTGATTAAACTGCAGCCATAGAATTCCTGCTGTTATCAGTCGCTCCACATGACGCACGGTCGCACCACATGACATTTTAACACTTTAAGCACAAAAACATGCAGAAGAACTCAGGATTTATGAACAAAATGATTTGGTTCCCTGGAGGTCAGAGGTGCGACAGAAATGTGCTGAATTATGATGAAATTTGAACCTTTTTACCTGAGGAAACTGCAACTGGACAGAAAATGTAGGCACTGACCCTTGTGTAAAACTCCAGAGGCCTGCGACTTTAAAAACCCAGAGGAGCTTTTCTGGATCCTGATGTCGACAGGTGGAACAGAGCGTCTCAAAAGGTCTAGAAAGCACTTAGAACCTTTAAGGTAAAACCTGACCTGTCGCGCCACAGATTCCTCTGATCTGGCCCAGATTTTCAGACTTCTGTCGGGTTCTTCGTCTCGTTTTCAGGTTTATTATCGACTCACTCGTTCTGGACCTGTTTGATTCGAGTCGAGAGGTCGTTTATTTTAAACGATCTCGCTGCAGGAACAGATCATTTCACTGCTTTTAAGTCATTTTCTGATAGATTTAAGTGTTTAGATCTGACATTTTGACGGAGCGTTTTTGCAGTGTGGTTCATGTGTGTTTGTTTAATCCTCGAAGACCTATGACATTGTACAGGAACATGTTTCTATAACCGCAGAACTTTGTAACAGTAAAAGACAGAAACGTCCTTTTCCCCTCTGAAAGTGCAGACATAGAGGTTTCCGTACATTTCTGCGGCTTTATCCTACGTCACACTCACGTTGTGTGATGACGGGAGCAAAACGAGTGTCCAACAGGAACTTTGTTTTCCCCAAACTCATGCGCTCCGTCCATTTTGATGGAGCCAAACTTTGCCAAAGAGTGAAGTGAGTCAAGATGGTCGACTCCTCTGACTGTGTGTGTTTATAACGAGGGAAAAAGTCGCTCTAAGTGGAGTTAATTCTCACACACATGGAAAATGACACATCTTGGTGTGTGTAATTGTGCATCTCTTTCTATTTTTATTTAAAGGTTTATTTCAGTCCAAATGAACAAATCCAAATGTAATTTCCACCCTGGAAATGCAGAAGTGCTGTGGCTCTGGCCGTGGTCCTGACAGGAGCTGTTTCCAGGACTGGACCAGGAAAGTCATGGAGCCACTGCTCTTTTTTTGTTTTTAGGGCAATAAGGAGATTTTTAATTTACTTACAGACTTGAGATTTTGCATTTTTGTAGCTCAGGCCCTAAATTAAGCATTTTTATGTCCAAAAAGTTGTTTCTACATGTTTGCTGTGTGTTTTGTATAAAAGAGTGTGAATTTTATTTTCTGTATTTTTTTTTCATCTCTATTTCTGGTCCTGTAGCTTTTCTCACAGCCTCATGACACAACTACAGCAGCAGATTGTGAAATAACAGGTTGGACTGAACAAGAGGAGGTAGAACACTTCATTAGGGGGAAAAGGGGCAGTTTGAAAAGCAAAATTAAGACAAAAATCCAGGTGAGGAGAAATGTACTAAAACTGCCCTCAGGTCCTCAGGGGTTAAATCTGAAGATACTGGTTGAACTGTGCGGCACAGTCTGGTTTTTCTGGTTTTGAGATGAATCCAAAACGACTCTTTGTGGTTCATTTAACCACAGTTCAGAGGTTCAGTCTTTTCTGATGCTCTGGTGTTTTTTAAAGCAGCAATGCCCGACCTTTTTTCACGGCACGGACCGGTTTAATGTCAGACAATATTTTCACGGAGCGGCCTTTAAGGTGCAGAGGATAAATACGATGAAATAAAATGATACGACCAACACAAAAACTGCGGTATTTCGTAAATATAATAGTAAATTCATTTGTGGGATTAATATCAGAGTTAATGTTTCACGGGACCAGCACCGAGACGAGGAAAAGTGTGTTTGGAGCATTTGCAGACAGACGAAGGAACTTTAAATGGATTAAAAATCTTTGTAGTTCAAAGTGCACTATGGAACTGGCCACATGCTTGTTTCCATGGAGATATTATTGCTTGGAATGTTCCACAGTAGTGTCGTCGTACTCGAGGCCGGTCTCTGTTTTTTATGGGCTCGGTCTCGTCTCGGACTTGACTGTGTTGGGACTCGGTCTTGTCTCAGTCTTGAAGTCCTTGGACTCGGTCTTGTCTCGGTCTTGTCTCGGACTTGAAGTCCTTGGACTCGGTCTTGTCTCGGTCTTGAAGTCCTTGGACTCGGTCTTGTCTCGGTCTTGAAGTCCTTGGACTCGGTCTTGTCTCAGTCTTGAAGTCCTTGGACTCGGTCTTGTCTCAGTCTTGAAGTCCTTGGACTCGGTCTTGTCTTGGTCTTGAAGGCGCTTGGACTCGGTCTTGTCTCGGTCTTGAAGTCCTTGGACTCGGTCTTGTCTCGGACTTGAAGCTGCTCAGACTCGGTCTTGTCTCGGTCTTGAAGTCCTTGGACTCGGTCTTGTCTCGGTCTTGAAGTCCTTGGACTCGGTCTTGTCTTGGTCTTGAAGGCGCTTGGACTCGGTCTTGTCTCGGTCTTGAAGTCCTTGGACTCGGTCTTGTCTCGGTCTTGTCTCGGACTTGAAGTCCTTGGACTCGGTCTTGTCTTGGTCTTGAAGGCGCTTGGACTCGGTCTTGTCTCGGTCTTGAAGTCCTTGGACTCGGTCTTGTCTCGGTCTTGAAGTCCTTGGACTCGGTCTTGTCTCGGTCTTGAAGTCCTTGGACTCGGTCTTGTCTCGGTCTTGAAGTCCTTGGACTCGGTCTTGTCTCGGACTCACCTGCTTTTGGACTCGCAGTTAGAACAAACAGAATTATCACATCACAAAGGCCATGTTGAAGCGTCGTCATTTTCTCCAAAAAACAACCAAATCTCCTGTTCTTCTTCTTCTGCATAAACTCTGCTGACCTGCACTTTAAATCTGTACAAAATGTTCTGAAATGTGATTTTTGGATGAGTTTGTCAGGTCAGATTTCAGTCTTTTGGTCAGTTCTTCTGGACTTGTTTAAAATGTGAAACTTTGAACAGAATCTGATTCTTAAAACAGAAATAGCAAATCTAAAAACCGCAATTTTTATATTTTTCACAGTTCAGACTGAGCATCCAACTTACTCCAGAACTTCTCCTTTCTGTCTCCCAGCCGACAGTGACCAGAATTTCAAAATAAATGGTTGGTATAAATAAGATGTAAAATTGTAAAATTAGAGACTAAATACAGAAACGCTTCTTCTGGATTTGGGCTGAACAAACGCAATTTATGCTCTTCTGTTTTAGAACTGAAATAGTCCTATTTTATCCTTAGTTTAGTCCTGGTTTAGACCTGGTTAAGACCTGGTTAAAACCTGGTTTAGACCTAGTTTAGACCTGGTTTAGACCTGGTTTAGACCTAGTTTAGACCTGGTTTAGACCTGGTTAAGACCTGGTTAAGACCTGGTTAAGACCTGGTTAAGACCTGGTTAAAACCTGGTTTAGACCTAGTTTAGACCTGGTTTAGACCTGGTTTAGACCTAGTTTAGACCTGGTTTAGACCTGGTTAAGACCTGGTTAAGACCTGGTTTAGACCTAGTTTAGACCTGGTTTAGACCTGGTTAAGACCTGGTTAAGACCTGGTTTAGACCTAGTTTAGACCTTGTTTAGACCTGGTTAAGATCTGGTTAAGACCTGGTTTAGACCTAATTTAGACCTGGTTTAGACCAAGTTTAGACCTGCTTAAGACCTGGTTTAGACCTGGTTTAGACCAAGTTTAGACCTGCTTAAGACCTGGTTTAGACCTAGTTTAGACCTAGTTTGGAACCGGTTTAGAACTGGCTAAATGCTAAATGCTAAACGCTAAATGCTAAACGCTAACGGCTAAATGCTAAACGCTAACGGCTAAAACCTAAATGCTAAACGTCTGGCTCTTGTTGTGCTTGTGTAGTTTTGTGTTCTTTGCGGTTTGGAGCGTGTGACCTGGAAAAGACTCATGATCCAAACTTCTTCACCGCGGGAACAAGAATCTGGAGGTTTGTTCACCATAAAACTAAACATTTTTAAATCAGAAAAGAGACAATTCAACTTTTTACGGGAAGTCACAGTTTAAGTTACAGTTTAAATCCATTAACTGAATCTTTAACTGATTCCCTCAGTGTGTGATGCTAACTGTACGCACTGCTATTTTAACACCACAAACGCTCGGACTGACCACAGGAAAATGAAAATGTGCTCTTTAAATAACTTTTTATATCTTTTCTTGAGTTTTCGGACCATCTTAAAACTTTTTTGGACAGTGTTTGCTCATGTGTGTGTTGTGTCTCCGTGGTAACCGCTGAACATTCCGCCATAGACCTACATGTGGACTCCCCCAGCGTGATGTCTCAAAGTATCAGTTATTGGTTTAGTCCCAGTGTATTCCTGGTTTACCTGGTTTTAGTCCTAGTTTTAGTCCTAGATTTGGTCCTGGTTTTAGTCCTGGTTTCAGTCTTGGTTTAGACCTGGTCCAGTTCTTCTTTAGACTGGGGCCTGGGTTTTAGTCTTTGTTTAGTCCTGGTTTAGTCCTGGTTCAGTCCCCCTTTAAACTTGGTCCAGTCCTGTTCAATCCTCTTTTAGACCTTGTTTAGACCTGGTCCAGTCCTCCTTTAGACCTGGTTCAGTCCTGCTTCAGTCCTCCTTTAGACCTGGTTCAGTCCTGGTTCAGTCCTGGTTCAGTCCTGGTTCAGTTCTGGTTCAGTTCTGGGTCAGTCCTCTTTTAGACCTGGTTCAGACCTGGTTCAGTGCCGGTCCTAGTCCTGGTTTAGACCTGGTTCAGACCTGGTTCAGTCCTGGTCCTAGTCCTGATTTAGACCTGGTTCAGTCCTCCTTTAGACCTGGTTCAGACCTGGTTCAGTCCTGGTTCAGTCCTCCTTTAGACCTGGTTCAGACCTGGTTCAGTCCTGGTCCTAGTCCTGGTTTAGACCTGGTTCAGTCCTCCTTTAGACCTGGTTTAGACCTGGTTCAGTCCTGGTTCAGTCCTCCTTTAGACCTGGTTTAGACCTGGTTCAGTCCCGGTCCTGGTCCTGGTTTAGACCTGGTTCAGTCCTGGTTCAGTCCTGGTTTAGACCTGGTTTAGACCTGATCCATTTCAGCTTCAGTCTTCCTTTAGACCTCCTTTAGTCCCGGTTCAGTCCTGGTCCTAGTCCTGGTTTAGACCTGGTTCAGTCCTCCTTTAGACCTGGTTTAGACCTGGTTCAGTCCTGGTTCAGTCCTGGTTCAGTCCTGGTTCAGTCCTCCTTTAGACCTGGTTTAGACCTGGTTCAGTCCTGGTTCAGTCCTGGTTTAGACCTGGTTCAGTCCTGGTTTAGACCTGGTTTAGACCTGATCCATTTCAGCTTCAGTCTTCCTTTAGACCTCCTTTAGTCCCGGTTCAGTCCTGGTCCGGTTTGATGGATGGTCTCTATAGAACCCTCTGTATGGTTTCCATGGAGACTGCAGGTCTGAGCGCGCTCAGTGCGGAGCAGCAGACGAGGGGCTGGAGCGCGCTCAGTAGAGGCCTGAGATGAACCCGGCGACGCGTGAGCGGAAACCCAACGAGACCGAGTTCAGACCAGGACAAAACCCGGGACTAACCCAGGACTACACCCAACGAGACCGAGTTCAGACCAGGACAAAACCCGGGACTAACCCAGGACTAAACCCAACGAGACCGAGTTCAGACCAGGACAAAACACGGGTCTAACACAGGACTAAACCCATCGAGACCGAAGTTCAGACCAGGACAAAACCGGGACTAACCCTTGACTACACCCAACGTTTCCGAGTTCAGACCAGGTCTAAACCCGGGACTAACCCAGGACTAAACCCAACGAGACCGAGTTCAGACCAGGACAAAACCCGGGACTAACCCAGGACTAAACCCAACGAGACCGAGTTCAGACCAGGACAAAACCCGGGACTAACCCAGGACTAAACCCAACGAGACCGAGTTCAGACCAGGACAAAACCCGGGACTAACCCAGGACTAAACCCAACGAGACCGAGTTCAGACCAGGACAAAACCCGGGACTAACCCAGGACTAAACCAGGACTAACCCAGGACTAAACCAGGACTAAACCAGGACTAAACCAGGACTAAACCGGGACTAACCCAGGACTAAACCCAACGAGACCGAGTTTAGACCAGGACAAAACCCGGGACTAACCCAGGACTAAACCCAACGAGACCGAGTTCAGACCAGGACAAAACCCGGGACTAACCCAGGACTAAACCAGGACTAAACCAGGACTAAACCAGGACTAAACCAGGACTAAACCGGGACTAAACAGGGACTAAAGCAGGACTAAACCAGGACTAAACCGGGACTAAACCAGGACTAAACCGGGACTAAACCAGGACTAAACCAGGACTAAACCCAACGAGACCGAGTTCAGACCAGGACAAAACCCGGGACTAAACCAGGACTAAACCAGGACTAAACCAGGACTAAACCAGGACTAAAGCAGGACTAAACAGGGACTAAAGCAGGACTAAACCAGGACTATAACAGGACTAAAGCAGGACTAAACCAGGACTGAACCAGGACTAAACTGGGACTAAACCAGGACTAAACCGGGACTAAACCAGGACTAAACCAGGACTAAAGCAGGACTAAACAGGGACTAAAGCAGGACTAAAGCAGGACTAAACAGGGACTAAACCAGGACTAAACCAGGACTAAACCAGGACTAAACCAGGACTAAACCGGGACTAAACAGGGACTAAAGCAGGACTAAACCAGGACTAAACCAGGACTAAACCAGGACTAAACCAGGACTAAACCAGGACTAAAGCAGGACTAAAGCAGGACTAAAGCAGGACTAAACCAGGACTAAACCAGGACTAAACCGGGACTAAACCAGGACTAAACCGGGACTAAACCAGGACTAACCCAGGACTAAACCCAATGAGACCGAGTTCAGACCAGGACAAGACCCGGGACTAACCCAGGACTAAACCAGGACTAAACCAGGACTAAACCAGGACTAAACCGGGACTAAACAGGGACTAAACCAGGACTAAACCAGGACTAAACCAGGACTAAACCGGGACTAAACAGGGACTAAACCAGGACTAAACCAGGACTAAAGCAGGACTAAACAGGGACTAAAGCAGGACTAAACCAGGACTAAACCAGGACTAAAGCAGGACTAAACAGGGACTAAAGCAGGACTAAACCAGGACTAAACCAGGACTAAACCAGGACTAAAGCAGGACTAAACCAGGACTATAACGGGACTAAACCAGGACTAAAGCAGGACTAAAGCAGGACTAAACCAGGACTAAAGCAGGACTAAAGCAGGACTAAAGCAGGACTTTGGGGTTTATTTCTTGTTTGTTTTTCAGACGATGTGCAGAAAGTGAAACTGATGCAGCTCGAACTCAGACCAAAGAATCTGAACCAACAACGAGGAACAGGTGAGAGGAGGAGGAGAGGAGGAGAGGAGAGGAGGAAGAGAGGAGGAGGAGAGGAGGAGAAGAGGAGAGAGGAGAGGAGGAGGTGAGAGGAGAGGAGGAGGAGAGGAGAGGAGAGAGGAGAGGAGGAGGTGAGAGGTGAGGAGGAGGTGAGAGGAGAGGAGGAGGAGAGGAGAGGAGGAGGTGAGGAGGAGGTGAGAGGTGAGGAGGAGGTGAGAGGAGAGGAGGAGAGAGGAGAGAGGAAGAGAGAGGAGAGGAGAGGAGGAGAGAGGAGGAGGAGAGAGGAAGAGGAGAGAGGAGATGAGGAGAGGAGAGGAGGAGGTGAGGAGGAGGTGAGGATAGGAGGAGAGAGGAGAGAGGAGATGAGGAGAGGAGGAGAGAGGAGAGGAGGAGAGAGGAGAGGAGGAAGAGAGAGGAGGAGAGAGGAGGAGGAGAGGAGGAGAAGAGGAGAGAGGAGAGGAGGAGGTGAGAGGAGAGGAGGAGGAGAGGAGAGAGGAAGAGGAGAGAGGAAGAGGAGAGAGGAGATGAGGAGAGGAGAGGAGGAGGTGAGGAGGAGGTGAGGATAGGAGGAGAGAGGAGAGAGGAGATGAGGAGAGGAGGAGAGGAGGAGAGAGGAGAGGAGGAAGAGAGAGGAGGAGAGAGGAGGAGGAGAGGAGGAGGAGAAGAGGAGAGAGGAGAGGAGGAGGTGAGAGGAGAGGAGGAGGAGAGGAGAGGAGAGAGGAGAGGAGGAGGTGAGAGGTGAGGAGGAGGTGAGAGGAGAGGAGGAGGTGAGAGGAGAGGAGGAGGTGAGGAGGAGAGGAGAGGAGAGGAGGAGAGAGGAGGAGGAGAGAGGAGGAGGAGAGAGGAGATGAGGAGAGGAGAGGAGGAGGAGAGGAGGAGGTGAGGATAGGAGGAGAGAGGAGAGGAGGAGAGAGGAGAGGAGGAAGAGAGAGGAGGAGAGAGGAGAGAGGAGATGAGGAGAGGAGGAGAGAGGAGATGAGGAGAGGAGGAGAGAGGAGAGGAGGAGAGAGGAGAGGAGAGAGGAGAGGAGAGGAGGAGAGAGGAGAGGAGGAGAGAGGAGGAGAGAGGAGAGGAGGAGAGGAGAGGAAGAGAGAGGAGAGGAGAGGAGGAGAGAGGAGGAGAGGAAGAGAGAGGAGAGGAGATGAGGAGAGAGGAGAGGAGGAGGAGAGGAGATGAGGAGAGGAGATGAGGAGAGAGGAGAGGAGGAGAGAGGAGAGGAGAAAAGAGGAGGAGAGAGGAGAGGAGAGGAGAGGAGGAGAGAGGAGAGGAGAGAGGAGGAGGAGAGAGGAGAGGAGAGGAGGAGAGAGGAGAGGAGGAGAGAGGAGAGGAGAGGAGGAGGAGGAGAGGAGAGGAGGAGAGGAAGAGAGAGGAGAGGAGAGGAGGAGAGAGGAGAGGAGAGGAGGAGAGGAAGAGGGAGGAGAGGAGATGAGGAGAGAGGAGAGGAGGAGGAGAGGAGAGGAGGAGAGAGGAGAGGAGGAGAGAGGAGAGGAGAGGAGAGGAGAGGAGGAGAGAGGAGAGGAGAGGAGGAGAGAGGAGAGAGGAGAGGAGGAGAGAGGAGAGGAGGAGAGAGGAGAGGAGAGAGGAGAGGAGAGAGGAGAGGAGGAGAGAGGAGAGGAGAGGAGGAGAGAGGAGAGGAGAGAGGAGAGGAGGAGAGAGGAGAGGAGGAGAGAGGAGGAGGAGAGGAGGAGAGAGGAGAGGAGGAGAGAGGAGAGGAGAGAGGAGAGGAGGAGAGGAGAGGAGGAGAGAGGAGAGAGGAGATGAGGAGAGGAGGAGAGAGGAGAGGAGGAGAGAGGAGATGAGGAGAGGAGAGGAGGAGAGAGGAGAGGAGGAGATGAGGAGAGAGGAGAGGAGGAGAGGAGAGGAGGAGAGAGGAGAGGAGGAGAGAGGAGATGAGGAGAGGAGGAGAGAGGAGAGGAGGAGAGAGGAGAGGAGGAGAGGAGAGAGGAGAGAGGAGAGGAGGAGCAGTTTTGGATAAACAGTTTGTGTTTTACAGATGGAGGTGAACTCGTCTGAGAAACGCCACAGAACCAGGTCCAAAGGAGTCAGAGGTGACACAACACACACACTATACACACACTATACACACACTATACACACACTATACACACACTATACACACACACTATACACACACTATACACACACTATACACACACAACACACACTATACACACACTATACACACTATACACACACTATACACACACAACACACACTATACACACACTATACACACTATACACACACTATACACACACTATACACACACTATACACACACTATACACACACTATACACACACAACACACACTATACACACACTATACACACTATACACACACTATACACACACTATACACACTATACACACACTACACACACACTATACACACACTATACACACACAACACACACTATACACACACAACACACACACTATACACACACTATACACACACAACACACACTATACACACACAACACACACACTATACACACACTATACACACACTATACACACACAACACACACACTATACACACACAACACACACACACTATACACACACTATACACACACAACACACACACTATACACACACTATACACACACACTATACACACACTATACACACACTATACACACACTATACACACACACTATACACACACTACACACACACTATACACACACTATACACACACTATACACACACACTATACACACACTATACACACACTATACACACACTATACACACACTATACACACACACTATACACACACTACACACACACACTATACACACACTATACACACACTATACACACACTATACACACACTACACACACTACACACACACTATACACACACTATACACACACTATACACACACTATACACACACTACACACACTATACACACACTATACACACACTATACACACACTATACACACACTATACACACACACTACACACACACTATACACACACTATACACACACTATACACACACTATACACACACTATACACACACTATACACACACACTATACACACACTATACACACACTATACACACACTAAACACACACACTATACACACACTACACACACACACTATACACACACTATACACACACTATACACACACACTATACACACACTACACACACACTATACACACACTATACACACACTATACACACACACTATACACACACTATACACACACTATACACACACACACTATACACACACTATACACACACACTATACACACACTATACACACACACTATACACACACTATACACACACTATACACACACACTATACACACACTACACACACTATACACACACTATACACACACTATACACACACACTATACACACACTACACACACACTATACACACACTATACACACACAACACACACACTATACACACACTATACACACACTATACACACACAACACACACACTATACACACACACACACTATACACACCCAAACACTATGCACACACACACACACATACTATACACACACACACTATACACACACACTATACACACACACACACACTATACACACACACTATACACACACACACACACACACACACTGTTGAACTGTTCCTTTAACGCCTGTTTCTCCTGTGTGTGTTTCTCCTGTGTGCGTGTGTGTGTGTGTTATATGTGTGTCTGTGTGTGTGTATTATATGTGTGTGTGTGTGTGTGTGTATTATATGTGTGTCTGTGTGTGTGTATTATGTGTGTGTCTGTGTGTGTGTATTATATATGTGTGTGTGTGTCTGTGTGTGTGTATTATATGTGTGTGTGTGTGTGTGTATTATATGTGTGTGTGTGTGTGTGTGTATTATATGTGTGTGTGTGTGTGTATTATATGTGTGTGTGTGTGTGTGTGTGTGTATTATATGTGTGTGTGTGTGTGTGTGTATTTCATGTGTGTGTGTGTGTGTATTATATGTGTGTGTGTGTGTGTGTGTATTATATGTGTGTGTGTGTGTGTGTGTAT